>OY744607.1:32556889-33066889 GCA_963556255.1 Allolobophora icterica | reverse complement strand
TTATTTATGGTCCCCGTGCACGGACCGTGCTAGCCCGTCAGACATAAATTTACGTAAATTTATGTCTGATATAGCTACCATCGGTATGCGAAGGTATGGTATCCGCTCGCACAGAGGCGCAACCAATTTAGCGAACTGGGCCATATTGGACTCAGCAGGCCTCTGCTTACGAAGGTCTTCTCTCCGAACAAGGGCAAGAGACTTGGCGAGCTAATTATGATTGTAACTGTAGGCCTGATTGTAACTGAAAATTTAGTATACAGAGTAGTTCCCGGCGCCGCCGCCATCCGCCGCCGCTAAGCCCTCAAGTCGAAACCAGTCGCTAAGCTAGCGACTGCTAGCGACTTCGTTCACTTAATATTTTGCTCGTTGTTTTAATCGCGGTTTTCAAGTTTCGATTTGACGAAGACATCAGTAGCAGGATGTGAGCAACACTTAGTACAATCCAATATTTCCTGATCAGTTTCCCCTTCAATTTATACGTCAATGGTTCATGCCTTCATTTGCTGCCAAATTGCATGACGATTGCAATTCATTGTTTGTTGGGATCCCTAAAGCGTGCCTTTCATCTCTACAGTCTGTTTTGAACGCGGCTGCCAGGCTCATTGCCCGTTTCCCTCGCTTCTCCCACATAACTACCTTTATGACCGATGTACTTCACTGGCTTTCTGTTGCTTCCCGCATCCAATACAAGATCCTTCTCCTGGTCTCTAGGACTCAACTGGGAAAAGCTCCTATAGTACCTCTGTGACCTAATGCATAAACCTCCATCTGCTCTCTCTTCCCGCCCTCTTCGGTCTGCTGACCGCCTTGATCTACTTGTCCCTCGCACAAGGACTTCGATGGCTCAGCATCGTGCTTTTGCCATCCTTGGCCCTTCCTTATGGAATGACCTGCCGCCCTCTCTCCGTAGCAAGATATTGCTTGGGATCTCGCCCTCTTCTCTCAGCTGCCTAAAGACCTTCCTTTTCCCTCGGGGCTGACACGCTGGGAGCGCCTCTGAATAGCCTATGCTGTGACAGGCGCTTTATAAATAATCATATTAGGCTATAAGATCAGATTAGAAAATATTCATACAATATTCGTTTGTTGAGGAAAACAAGCTGACATGCCGCAACTTGGTATTATAAGAGAAAGTTTGATCTATATTAGTAAGAGTTCTTATAGAGAATAGCCTACAAGAGATATAATTGTTGTCTTCTTTTGATAAAGTGCATTTATGCATTCTTTTACGAAGATGGTGTTGATGATTACGAAGAAGGGGGAATAAGCAATGTGAGAATTGTCGGAAGGGTTGGGGTTCAACCCCCCATAATCTTTCTTATGACACCCAGCCTTCACTGCATACCCCAGGTTGGTGGGTTATTTCCAACCCCCTCAGTTTTCATGGTGTATCATGTAGGCCCCTGTGCCTTTTTTATTTTCTCAACAAAGGAATTGATTTTGATTCGAGTTTTACTTGCAAAACTGCTGCTTTCAAATTTCGCTGACATCAGTTTGCAAAATATGAATAAAATACTCAACTCCACATGGATCAAAGTCTTACCCCCAATTCTTTTTTCTACAGTTCTCACACTGGGAATAAGTGAGGGAGTACTTGATTCTCGTTCTCTGCTACTGCTTAAATGTGGGGCGTGGTGGTTCAGTGGTAAGTTCGGCGCCTTGTGACCGGAGGGTTGCAGCTTCGAATCCCACTCTAGCCGCTGCGTACGGACCTTGGGCAAGTCCTTCACTCGCAATTGCTCGTGGCGCTTCGGCGTGAAAATTCCGGCACAGTATCAAATGCTGTAGTCGGGAGCGCCTCTGAGTAGTAGTTGACTTCGAGAGGCGCTATAGAAATATCCGGAATAAATAAATAAATAAAACAGGCACGCATCAGCAGTTTCGGACTGTTTCGGGTACTGCTATAAATCCTCCTCGCTTCCTTCGATTTATCAAGCTCTCAATTTCACGAATTCACATTAACATTAATTTTTGCAGTCATCGGTCTGTATTCTGTCAGCATTCCCATACTGGACCCGTACAGAGCCCATATTGGTTCCATCTAATGCCCAAGGGAATGATGACAGGCTCACTACAGAGTACGGTCAAATGCATTACATTGTTAGGTAATCAGATATGTCCAATATACATACCTGATTACCTGAGAAGTCGATAGGAAGTCGCTAAGTCAGTCGATAAGTCTAAGCAATTTAGTAAGTCGATAAGCATGCGACTTAGTCGACTGAGTCGCTAAGTAAGTCGCTAACTCATCAAGTCAGTCGGTAACTCCTTAGCAACTGACTCCGGGTACTAATATACAGAGGCGCTCACTGCGCTATCCTATGTATGATATTAAATGTCATTAAGAACAGGAATATCATCAGCAAGACACAATGCACAGAAAACTAGAATCCACCAGTGACGGGCCCACGCATATATAGGCCTAAGTGACTGCTATAGGCCTAATTAAGGGGTCGTCCATAAAGGACGTCCGCAAAAATATGACCCACTTTGGACTCCTCCCTCCACCATGTCCGCATTTGACCTTACCCTCCCTCCCTCCCTCCCTCCCCCTTTGCCGACGTCCGCACGCCTGAGACAATTTTTAATGTCGTCATTATTTTTACAATTATTCCACAGTTCCTGTGCACGTTTAAGTGACAGCTCGGGTTTCATAACGCAGGATGTGCTGTAATAAAATCCTCTTTAAAGTCGCAGTAAAGGTTATACCATGCAGGAGGTTTTAGGCAATCACTTCACTGACCTTTTCGTCTTTCGGGTGAGGCTGAAACAAGGTGGTGTTTAAAAAGCTATCAAATTTAAAAGTTTAGAGGCGGATGTCCGCACTGGTCATAACCCTCCCTCCCCCTTGTCCGCATTTGTCCGCATTTCGATGACCCCTCCCTCCCCGTCATTGCGGATGTCCTTTATGGATGATCCCAAACCTCGAAACATCTTTGAGGCTAATTGCCATCTTAATTCAGTACCAAACGTTTACGCTTGTGTAGACTGTAGAGCGCGATTTTAATAGTAAAAGGTGCATACAGTCATAGTAGAACGACTTGCAGTAGGTCTACATGTATTTTATTTCATAGTGTTTATTGTTTAATTGTTATTCAGCCGAGAATCGATGCATAACGACCACATTGTAGGAAAGATGAACCCACATAGGCGCGTAATAAATTATGCGATTGGTTAACGTACCCCTTACACAGAATAGACAGCTCACTATATCCCTTATAATAATTTCCCAGCTCTGTATATACATCTGTCGTAAGATAAACGCTGTAACTCATAATGCTTCAGTGGCGGTAGACCGACGTGCAGTCGATTAGTGGCTGCAGTCGATGCATCGGGCGAACGCCTTAGGCGCCCAAAATTGACTCCGGCCCTACCTCTACCTCTACCTGTCCCTACCTCTCACTCCATCCCTCTTCCTGTCACTGCCTCCATCTTTCCCTCCTTCCCTCCCGGCATCAGTCCCTCAATATGGCACATGATCTGACGGCAGGGTGAGAGGAAGCATTGATTGGTCACGTCCAATACGCCCTACCTCTCCCGCTCCCTTCCCGTCATATATGACGGGTAATCGTCTAGTTATTCACATAAAGTTAGAACTGTAACAATCTGTTCGCGTTGCAGGCGGAGCCATGGAAGACAACCAGCCAACGTACTCCCACTTGACTAATGCTGATCAGACAACACCCATGGCTCAGACAACATATCCCCAATCAACTTTAGCTGGAGACACAAGTTACCCGCAATCAAACCCTGCAACCAGGAATGACGATCCTCAGCTATCCTTCTCTCCCCAAGGAACAAACCACAGAAAAACAATGCCTGCTGTTTGGCTTGCAGATTCTACCAGTAAATCAGATGCTGTTCCTTCCTCAAACGTTGCACAAACAGCATACACCGATTCATCGCCACAAGTCAAAACAAGTGCCACAAAAGCAACAAATACTGATTATTCTGCATATCCCCAGTCAACACCAAATGTGCAGCCAACATATCCCCAGTCAACACCCAAAGCTCAGTCAACTACTGGAGCTCAGTCATATCCACAAACACCGACAAGTTATTCAACTTATCCTCAATCAACACCCACTGCTCAGTCACCATACCCCAAATCAACTTCAACTGTTCCACCGGAAGCTCAGTCAACACATCCTCAAACACCCACTGTTCAGCCAACATATCCCCAGTCAACACCCACTGCTCAGTCAAAATATCCACAATCAACACCTGCTGCTCAGTCAACATACCCCCAATCAACACCCACTGCTCAGTCAATATATCCCCAGTCAACACCTACTGCTCAGTCAAAATATCCTCAATCAACACCCACTGCTCAGTCAACATATCCCCTACCAACACCCACTGCTCAGTCAACATACCCCCAATCAACACCTACTGCTCAGTCAACATATCCCCAATCAACACCCACTGCTCAGTCAACCTATCCCCAACCAACACCCACTGCTCAGTCAACATATCCCCAATCAACACCCACTGCTCAGTCAACCTATCCCCAACCAACACCCACTGCTCAGTCAAAATATCCCCAATCAACACCCACTGCTCAGTCAACCTATCCCCAACCAACACCCACTGCTCAGTCAACATATCCCCAATCAACACCCACTGCTCAGTCAACCTATCCCCAACCAACACCCACTGCTCAGTCAAAATATCCCCAATCAACACCCACTGCTCAGTCAACCTATCCCCAACCAACACCCACTGCTCAGTCAACATATCCCCAGTCAACACCTACTGCTCAGTCAACATATCCCCTGCCAACACCCACTGCTCAGTCAACATATCCCCAGTCAACACCTACTGCTCAATCAACATATCCCCAGTCAACACCCACTGCTCAGTCAAAATATTCCCAAACAGCACCCACAGCTCAATCAACATATCCCCTGCCAACACCCACTGCTCAGTCAACATATCCCCAGTCAACACCTACTGCTCAATCAACATATCCCCAGTCAACACCTACTGCTCAGTCAAAATATTCCCAAACAGCACCCACAGCTCAATCAACATATCCCCTGCCAACACCCACTGCTCAGTCAACATATCCCCAATCAACATCCACTGCTCAGTCAACATATCCCCAATCAACACCCACTGCTCAGTCAACATACCCCCAATCAACACTCACTGCTCAGGCAACATATCCCCAGTCAATGCAAACTGTTTCATCAGGATCCATAGCTCAATGGACAAATTCTCAACCTCTCTCTTCCGGTCAAGCAGGATATGATCAACCAGATACCACCAACTATGGACCACGTTCATCAATGCCACAGACAAACTATGAATCAGAGAAAAGGTCATCTCTCGCCACTCAGCCATCCCAGAGTGAAGCATCAGATAAAGTACCCACTGCTACATGTGCGCCTCATAGCCTAAGTCGAAGACTGAATTCCCTGAAGGAAAAACTAACACTATTTGGAAAACAGAAGAAAAAAAGTGAAGACAAACAATCAAATCAGAAACAGGAAGATTCGCCTTTATCTAAAAATGAAGAACCTATATCCACAGGTCTGTACAATTCAAGGACCAGCACACCAGTGCAAACCTATCAGCCCTCAACCAACTCCCAGGCAATTGGACACAATTCGGATATAGCTGCAGTAACCCCAGATGTGTTCCGGCACATCAATCAGGCACCAACATACCCAGCAGCATCCACCCCATCTTCTGTGCGAGCTCAGCAAAGCCAGTCAATGCCAGTCAATAGCGGAACCACAGACAGATATCAACCACCGGCTCACCCACTTGATTCGGTTAGGGCCAGTCAGGAATCGAACATACACCCTGGCCAAACAAATGAAACAACCAAACGGAAATCCAGTGTTGCCATACCACCATATGTCAAATATTCAGAGTCACACTGAAAAACCGTTAGGGAAAGTATAGAACAGTGACAATGTGCTGGCTATCAAAACAGTAGTTACTACACAAAGGGCAACAGTAATTGCCGATCTGAATCTCAGTGCACAACAAGTTTGCCTGAATCAGATTTCTGTTTGATTGTTTTTGCATCTGGATAGTGCAAATAACCCATGCAGCAGGTCATCAACATGAAATGGCATCTAAGTCAATGACGTCTGTGTTCGACAACTGCACGCTGATCTGAGTTTCGTACCATAGTACATACACCAGAAACTCGTTATAACACGCTTCATTATAATATGAATTGACATAACTGTGGTAGCACCCCCAGCGCTGTCATGGATCCTTTCATGAATCAGAAAATTAGTTCAACCATAGAAAATAACATCAATAAAATGCAGTCAGTCTCTCTATAATGTGGTTCTTACTGAATGAGTGTTATAACGCATTTCTGGTGCTTTGTGAAACATGATTGCTAAAGTGTAAAATAAGCCATAAGCTTAAGCACAATATCTGAAATTCTAGAAATAAATGAAACTGAACTTACAGCGCTGATCAAAATTTTATTTCCCACCATGACATCAATCTGCTATGAAGCATGCCTTGAATCAATTCAATTCTGTTTCATCAATAACTAAATCAACAAATTAGTCAATAAGTCAATCAATTTCATAATGCAAGCAGTCATAACTCGTAAGCACTTCGCATTCAGCACCGTCATTGCAATCAGCAATTTTATAAAATTTAATAAAATCTCAAAGTAAGCAAGTGATTCAGAATCTTAAATACTCTACACATAGTACTACTGTAACAATCAGCTGTCTGTATCATACTGTTTGGCATAGGTGAATAATACCTATTACGAAAGGTAAGCGTGACGGAACAATTGAAGTTCAGAAAATGGAAACATTCTTTACAAGAAGCTTTCAAAGGCAGTATTGTTCCCAGATGAAAAACATCAGAACATTTCATTAGTGTTAGCTGGATACACTGGGTTACTCCTAACTGGCTGTGGTATTAGCTTCAGCATCGACATCTTTATTCTCCCAAATCTTTTGTGTCACTGGCCTCTTTATTCTCCAACTCTTTTGTGTCATTGGCCTCTTTATTCTCCAACTCATTTGTGTCATTGGCCTCTTTATTCTCCAACTCTTTTGTATCACTGGCCTCTTGGCTGACGTTCTCTTGCGAAGATTTTGTTGCTGGTGCAACCTTTTCTTGTTTCTTTCGTCGGATCATGATGCCAATCATAACTCCAGCAATTAAAGCAAGCGGAATACTCAACAACGCCAAGTAGTCTTTGTGGACATAAACTATCTCCTCTTCCACTGAAAAAGATAAAAGGAAAAATAAATTCAAGTAACAATAATTTTAAATAATAGTTAGTTCCACAGACCAACAACACAACACACAACACACAAAAAGACAGCACGAAGGGTCAATTAAGAAACGATTCACTATATTAGTCTTCCAAGGGTCAGCTGATACTTGGTAAAAGCCAATTCACCTGCAGGACCTTCTACCCATTGAACCAACATTGATAACTCCACACAATAAAAGCAACAAACTTCCTTCATGGTCTTCACTTCAGCGCTGTCTAAAATACTCAATAGGCAAACAGTACTTCAACTTTTTTACTATGATTAAATGTTTTCAATGGCAAAAGCTTAAAAGCTTAATTTCAACAGTTAAATTTCATGGATTATCTTGCTCTATTAGACATTAAATAACATGATAAATGCTAGTCTCTACATGGTGTCTTACTTGTCATGATAATACAGCTTACCTAATGTCGAATAGCGCATAGATAATTCCACAGGCGACTTTGCTGCAATGGCATAACTGGCATCTCCAATGGCACCATCTAATCGCCTGGCTGAAATGTTTCACCGATCACAAATTTCAGTTGTAGCTGAATATCCAAATGACGCCTTTCATGTACTTCCAAAAGGCATGTATTAACTTATTTAAACTCTGCATTTGCATAAGAATATCATATGGCCAAAGTAAAGTACCCCGGTAGGTACAGTACATTGGTAAAATGAATCATTTAAATTAGTTGACACTAGGGTCATTAAAAGACTCATTATATATGACACTGGAGTAAAATTATGTCTTCTTTGATTTTTAATGTATCTGATGCTGCTACTGCCTGTCAGTGCAGGTCTTCTCTAGTTCTGTGTGCATCGTTCAACTATTAACATCTAGATATAGTTATCTGAGCATTGTTTGCTTATTAACAAACTTATTAACAAATTAAGCACAAAAGCATTCTCCTTGAACTTTAACAACAAGTGGCATAACTGCAATTGTAACTATAAACAAAAAGTTTGTGTAGCACCACTTCAAGACAGCCTAATCAGAGTCACTATCTACACAGCCTACACAAAGTTTGTTAGTAAGCAAACAATGCTCAGATAACTATAACATTCACTGAGACTTGAATCGTAATCGGAAATGCTATATACCCCTGCTTCAAGTCAAACTAATCAGAGGGGATTTCTACGCTAGTCTTAAAAACCGTAATGTTAAAGTTCATTAACAACAAAAAGTTCATCAATTAGCAAAACAATGCTCAGATAACTAAAATGCCACCAGTGGTGGGCTTCTGCAATCTGCATGTAGAACTCAATCAATGAATTCCCATCCACAGTAACAGTTCACACCCTTGTACATGTTCAGAGTTCCAAAACTGTGTTGCGTATAAGAGAAGGAATGACGGTAGATGATGTCGTCCATGACTCACCATCCAGCAGTCCATCGCAAATGGCAGAAAATGCAGTGTTTGGATAACTCGAGAAGCAGGTCTTTGCAGGGCATGCATTCATCGATGGCCGATAAATTGAATGTTAAACAACTTATGATGACACAAATTTAAATACTAATTGCCTTCCTTTAACAACAAATCTAAGCTATCTCAATTGCAGATAACATACATAGATCTGAAGCTCAACAATGTCTGAGAAACCAGTCCATACTCTATAGATGGACTAGCCTGATTGATGACTATGCAACTTCACTCGCAACAAACACCAAAAAAACAAGAGAAATCCCTCAAAAAATGAAAAATATCTCCAACACACAGACTTGGTCACAGTAGAAGTCCAGGAATACAAATAATTATGGAGCAAATGCTGAGGGAGAGCAAATGTCTCACGACCAACTAACCTACAGCCAATATGGCCAAGAACATGCACAGAAACCAGAGGAGTCATCAGTGGCAGACTCCCAATCAATGGATTCCATCTACAGCTGATAGATCACAGAATCTTCAGAGCTCCTGAATTGCATTCAGTCGAAGATGATGAACGACATTAATTAGCAAAGTGATCGACCACCAATGGCACATGGGTGTCACACTGTACCAGAGTTTCTGTTAGATAGCAGATGATGTGGCATCCAGATATTGTTCAAACCGCTGGATATGTACAGCACAGGCAATCGTTGCCAGTCTGTCGGTAGGTCATACAGTCATTATGCGGTTGTAGGTCGATGCTGCTTCCAAAACTCTCTGCCTTTCCCCTAACAAATCCAAGATTTCCTTGATGCAGACTGCATACAGAAGCCTGTTGGTCTTCAGAGGTTTCATTGTGCAGCTAGAAACCTGCTCCCCTCTGTTGGGATCAGTCAAGAGATCAGTCAAGGAAGGCCACAACATGCAAGAACAATTTCCAAATGCTAGATATCCATAATGGAAACGAAGCATAATTCTGACATGCTGACTGGCAACAGTCACACCACTGATTTATCAAGAAAATTCCATGTTTTGACAAATAATCCATTGAAATGAAAAAAGACAAATCAATAACCAATAAGAACATGGACAAGCAGCCACATAGGCATGGTGAGTATGCTGAACAGTACCTCTGCATATGTATTAGGAGTACATAACAAGCATCCAGTCTCTAAACTTATCTCAGCCATGATGAAATAATAAATGAAAAAATCCAGGAATCAATTATGCAAATAGCACATAATGAACAAAGTGGTAATATATTATAGAAATAACAGTATAACTTAAAAGAATCACCTGAGACCTTGACAAAGCATTCCATTCCTTTCTTCAGACCCTTCATGCCACTGCTCTTGACTATGAAGTATCGATCATAAACAATGGTTCCACCTTTCAAGTCAAACACTTGCGCTTGGCTGCCATTGGCTTTTTGTGCAACACTCCAGTCAAGCGTCAGGTTCTCCCCCGGGTAGCAATTGTGACATTTAGCATAGAGAACCATTGCTTCAGCGGGATTGTAATAATGTCCACAGTTGCCGTGGCAGTTTATGGAAAGTTGTGGAGGAGATCCACGAACAAGGCTGATAGTTCCAGGACTGGTAGAGCTCGAGAAGCGATGACCTGGCTTTGTCAATACTACGTGAAAATAATAAGACTGTGGGACATCCTGAAACTTCAACTCTCTGGCAGCAAATGTCAGAATCGACTCTGCATATGATTTGTTCATTTGTGCATAGCTGTCCAACCAAAGTTTATGTCGAAAACATTGCACAGATTCTGAAATAGTAAAGAAGCATACATAATTTTCAATATTCAAACTGTGAGCACACAACTTCATCTGCAGTCACCTTGACAGCACAAATTCAGCAGAGAAAAAGAGCTTATAAAGCCAAAATTATACTATTCCAATTATTGCAACTGTAGTATCGGTTGTCTTATGGTATCTCAAACTCTTTCTATATAAACTGGACCCTTCCTCAGTAACTACAAATACAGATTGTGGTTTCACTTTAAAGAATCATCAATTGATGACTTGTGCTTTGTGAAAATGGAACCACAAAACTCTCCCAATAAGTTTAGGACTGAGTAAAAACTGAAAATTTTAAAAGAACAAGATAAAGGAATAAAAGTGTTACTGTTGCCATACAAAAGTTTGTTAAACAAAATAACCAATAATTGAAACCTATTCAAATTTTATTAAGAAAATTACCCAGAGCTGTATCAGAGTTGATGGTGACTATTCTGTAAATAGGTTGGATATATACATATATATATTATATTACACACATATATATATATATATATTTATCATTCAGAATGACAACTCTGTATCCATATACTTGCAACTGTTATCGATGCAACAAAGTCGCAGTCATTCTCAAGACAAATAAAATTCTGTTCTGAAGCATATCCTCAAACAGTAGTGTCACCTGTTGGGATATCATCATCGGGATTAGTAGATGAAAATTCCCAACTGTCATCAGTGCTGCAGAACCAGTGAAGATGAAGACCAGCCACAGACACTTGCCCGTTTTGTCTTTCGTCATTGACAAATACTCTAAGTGACACTTGGTCAAGCAAATCTGCACAAAATTTAACATAGTACAAGTATCATCAATTTGACAGAAATAAAAATGAAAAAGATAAATTAAAACCTGTCAGAAATAAAACTGGAGTTTTAAGCACCAAGTTGTGGACTGGTGACCAGAGCTCCATGGACAGGCACTGGTCTGCAGATCACCATTTTAAGAAACACTGCATTATACTATATATTGTTATGCCTAAAATTTGGATTCATTATTCGCTGGCCTAATGGCAAAAGGAAGGCGATGAGCATAAATATCCTCTTTGAGGCACTCACAAATGGCTTCCTGCAATGAAATGTACTTTAATGCAATGTACCATAATGTAAAAGGAACATGTTATAGTTCTTAAAAATACACTGTTAAAATGCACAACAAATAGCCACAATGAATAAACAAAAATCTTGTAATTTACTTGCATTAGTAACTTACAGTAACTCTGGTCAAATCCTGAATCAAAGACAATCATCTTGCCAAATGAAGACAGATCTTGATTGCACCAAGTCACAAAGACTCTCTCCTGCACAGTAAGAACGGATCCATTGTTCAATGAAGACACTGCCAGAATGGCTGTGTACGAGTTCATGGCTGCATATATGTGCTCCAGAACAACTAACTGCCCCAACAGTTTGCTTCTTACCCATGAAGGTCGTTCTGCTGACTGACCAACTTCTATTTCATTTAAAACTGTCCCATCTCCAAAGTCAAGGTTCATTCTCATCAGACTTTCATCAAACCCGTTGAAGATGATGGCAAATAAGACCACAGTGTCATTGCTGCTACAAGATTCAAGTGCAATGCTGACAATATCTGTCAGTCTGCCAACACTAACAGTTAGCTTCTTCTGCAATCGATCTTCATCACTGCCCACAACTTCAGCAATCAAGACATGGTTTCCACTGTGATTAAAACCAACAGGCAAACTCCCACTATAAGAATACATCTTTTCTTCAGGGACTCTTACATCTGCCCTTGTCAAGGTCACATTGTTTGCGATCACAAAATTCTCAAAAACAATTCTCACCAGAATGTTTCTGATGCTGTTCTGCAAAAGAACCTTAACCACTACACTCTCATTCAGCAAAAAAGTTCGATTATTCTCAGTCATGAAAGCAAAGTGACCAATCGTTTCTTCAAATGAACGGCGACATTCTGGATTGCTGCTTAGATCAACTGTCTGGCTGTATCTTGAACCTAAACAGTAGAACACTAACAAGTAAGAAAACTGAGATGTGTACATAAACTTCTGTTGAGTAACTCGTTGAACATAGTGAAAAAATTAAGAACACAGTTAAAAAATATAATTCTAAGGGTAAAAAAGTAAATAAGATGACTGCCAGATTGGGTGATCACAATTTTAAGCGAATAAATATTTACATGGCACAACAAAGTATATTTTAAAACATGACAGAATTACATGCAGCTTTATACATTAAAATTGCTTAAATTCACATTAGCTACTTGTAACATAGCAAATATATGCCATTTTGTGCAATGTTTCCTACCATCTGGGTGATTTATGGAGTCAAAATGCCAAAACTTGTCTTTGAACACAACGATTACAAACACTCTGCTGAAGTTCAAAATCTAAGACCTACACACTGACCTAATGAAATATAAGGCAATGCAGTAGTAGAATTTATTTTATTTTTATAGAAATATATGCAATATACTAGAATTAATTTTGTACAAACTACTTTAATGAATCCAACAGAATATTACATAGGTTATAAGAGCAAAATGATAGTACAAAAGAGACTTACTGAGACTCCTGTAACAGAGAGTTGTATTTTGATAAACCCTGCCTGGTAGTACATGAGGATAATAACAACAACCACAGTGCAAGCAAGCCTTCTCATCAGAGATATAGCCATCCCCACAAGGCTCCAGTTGGTCAGCTTCCTGGGCCATAAGTAGGCACCTATTTTCCTCTGACAAAGACAACCAAACAACCTGTTTACATTAAGCATTAAACATGTCCGTATGTCAAGAAACAAGGCTATCTTTGTCATTCGTATTTTCCAAACTGAAGACCTCTTCCACCAATCAACTTCATGAAGCATCTCAGAAACTGAAATCAGTGTTACATTTTACGTATAATGCATTATATTGTAGCCTGGATATGATTTCATGAATGTAGACATGTCAGTTTTGACATGCATTAGTAATCTTGAGACACCTACACTACAGTGCCCAAAGAAAGCTGTATGTCACAGAAACCAGCTTATTCAGGCAAAGTCTCATTCGCAGACATGTGAGACCTAGGTCAAAAGAATGCAATTCACTGTCACCTCCTGCCACTCACAAGAAACATAAGTTCAGAAGTTGAACTACTGTCCAAACTGTTTTATTGCTTCAGCTGACAACCTTGCAACCAAAATGAATATTAAATGATTCATTACCATAATTCACATTTAAAGTCAAGATTTTGATTCCAGCTGCTTCAGTAACGCAATACTGACAAGTTGTAGAACTGAACTTCTTAAGACTAAATAATATATCAAAAAGATTAACTGCAACAATAAATAATGTAGTAAGCATGATTCCACTTACTATGACTTCGGAAGAAGCGCATTCTTGAAAACCTGGTCAAACTTAAACGATCTAAACTTTCGAATTTATTCCCAACCGAACCAGACCAATTAGTCAGCTGTTTTTCACTGTCTGGACCACCAAATGCAATGCCAAACTGTAAGACATTGGATGCTATTGTAATCCAAACTGATCTGTACTGGCCACACAGTGTCAGGCTCTGATCTTTAATGACAAAGGATGGAGAGCAGTCTCCAGCAGGGCTACAAAATCTGTGACACGCAAAAAATAGGGTTTTCTTAGGCATTTTGATAGGGCAAGCATCACAGGTATATAATGATGTAAGAATAATGCCTAACACAGTACAGCATACTAAATGTTTTACACACATTTTAATATTCTACCAATTGTTAGCTTTCTTACAGATAATTCTTTGTTTGAAAGGTAAGCGCCTTAATATTATAAAAACTCATGAATGTACCATTCACTAAGAACATTAATGCAACTAAACACTTCTAACCTCACATCAGCTCCATAACTCTTGGTAACAAAGTCAAAACTGATTTCTTCATTTCCTCCAGATTTTCCATATGAAGCAAACTTTACAGTTATGCTCTTGCATTCAGGATTATCGGAGTAAAGATCAATGTAGATCTTAAACATAGTACTATTACATAATCCAAACAGCTCAACAAATCCACCCAAATCCTTCAGATCTTGGTACGAATAAGCTCCAACAAGTTCTGTAAAGTATCAGTGAAAAACAGACAATGTAAAATAAGGCAATCACCCTCATTAATAACATTCCTACTTCAACAAGTACTTAAAGGCATGATCCTGAAATTGAGGAGTATTTCTGCTGAAACATAAACATGGCAGTACTTAGCAATCCAACAACTGGACATCTTTCTACATGGGTCATTCAAATAGATAATGATTAGTTTCTGAAGAGGCTTAATGAGATGTGAATATTTGATGACATGATTTACAAAGATTGAGTATAGCTGCAGATCGATGATTGCATTATCATTTAGTCTCAGCAAACCATCTGTCACAATTTGTCACTTGTAATTGAACACTCACCTGAAGATCTGCCAGGTAGCACATGAATATTTAGTACATAGGATGAGATGAGGAAAAGTCTCCAACATCACCAATCAGAAATGAGGCTCATTATTGAATATGTTTTTGAAATCATGTGCTAAATTGTAATCGAAAGATACACGTAAATTATGATTGGAAAATAAGTCATTTTTTTAATTAATTAACTTAATAAGAATCAGACGTGCAGCAATTCATCCCACCTCTAACATCTGTCTTATCCTTCAGTTGTCCTTTGCACCAAACGCACTCATTGACTGATAGAGTACTTTCAGGGTTCACAAACTCTGCACCATCTCGTCTCGCCCAGATCCACTTAGCACTGGCTTGATATCTCGGATCAACAGGAAACGAAAATCCTGGCGTGTCTTCTCCATGGTTTGTTTCAATGATGTAAGCTGGCTGCCACCTGGAGGAATTCTTAGGTAATTCCAAAGCAAGATTCCGCAGCTGATCTGATGACCAGACTGATTGTGCGTATCGATCATGATGACAATTCATATCAATGTCTGAAAGCAGGTGTGGTCCAGAGATGATCATGCCATAGGCACCAGTGGAGCCAGCCTGGCGACAACAGATGCTGGCAATTGACTCTGAATCATTCAGAGTGTGATTCAAAACAACTCCACTTCTGGAGTCATAGAGGAGCCCATTGTAAATCATAAAACCAAGCCATGATCCTTCACACTTACTCCAGGTGTACTCTAAGGGAAAAAAATAGAGCAATCACAAAAAGAAGTGGGTGCTCTACTGCTAGTAGGCAAACATTATGACTGGCCAAGAAATAAATAACTATAACGAAATTAATGCTATCCTGAGCGACTGTTTAACACAGAAAATCCAGATTTTTGTAAGCAAACAACATATTCTGTACAACTCTATAACCATTTCTCTTAATAGCAGGTAATAAAAAAAGTGATTTAGATGTACATTGTGCAATGCCTACCTTGAAGCACTGGAGGGCAACATACTGCATGATGTCTGTCCATTGGGTCAGTTGCACATACATAACCATCTGGACATGATCCACTCAGATTCCTAGTCATCTCCATCCATCCACAGTTCATACAACAGTATTTTCCTTCCAGAAATGGCTTCCCATAAGGACACATCGAATCAACTTCAACAGATTTTACAAGTAACAGTAGATAAATCTTTAATCAGCTACATGGGCGGCGATCCCGGGGGGTCGAGGGGGACAAGACCCCCACCTTTAAGAGTGGGGGGGACACGCCATACATCGGACCCCCCAAATTTTGAAGAACTCCCAAAAAAAGGTCATCAACTTTTTTGTGCTCAGAGTATAAAATTTTTCGCGCATGAGCGTGAAAAATTTTTTGACCTCTTTTTTTGACCAGATCAGTTCAAAACTCTTTTTTGACCATATCACTTCAGAAATGTCCCCCCCACCTGTCAAACAAGATCGCCGCCACTGATCAGCTAGGCCTATTCACTTGTAGCATTCTATTCTATCCCTGCTCGTCTGTCAAAGTTTCACCTGCGCCAAATCCTGTCTGTGTTCTAACTGCACTGCTTTAGTCACAGCCAACAAGCCTAAATATTTACATACAAGTGAGTATATTATTATTATTATTAATGAGCTTTTATATAGCGCCCCTTCAAGGAGATCTACTCAGGAGCGCTCCTAGTCCAACCACGGCTAAAGAGTAGTTTTCAAGTTTGTAAGAAACAAGGTAGTGTGAGTCGTAGGGACTATATATGCGAGATACGCTACACTGGCTTCCTGTTGCAAAGAATATTGCTTTCAAGACCAATATGCCGACATGTGCCTCAACTGTTGGCACTGTTCTGGCATACATCAGGCAGTCTCGAGTCAGCTGGGTCTGTGATCGTTGCACTCTGTGGCCTACTGAGATATGCAGGATCCACACTGTTGCATTTCAATTCGAGCCCATCATGCCTTCTTGTGTTGGACCATACTCCTAAAAAAGTCTCCCACGGCACTTCTGTACTGTTGCATTTGACTCTGTGCAGCATACATTTGTTAACTGTCTTAAAACACACATGTTTAGATATATTAGATAGTCAAAGATACACTGATTTTGTAAGGAACTTAAACTGCACTATACTAGTGTCCTGGTACAAATGTACATACAAGTCTGAAAAGCATTTAATCAAACTGGATGGCCATGAAAAAAGTAAAGAATGTTTTGCCATTTCAACAGTCTCAATCATGACCAAAGTAGGAGTCAAAGGTCACTTACAGCTCTTTGGCCGTGGACAGCATCTGCCAAATGCATCAAAAGGTGAAATCTTAAGAGAAGAATTTGACATCCTGTAACAGAATTCATCATCCTGACAGTCCTGCTGTTGAAGCCCAGGTGGACAATGACTGCAACAGGTTGTTGTGGAACCGAAGTTCAGCTCATCAACTGGACAGTGAGTTGATGTACTGGAGATAAACTCTAACAAAAATTACACTTTAGTAAACTAACACTAACAAGTAAAGCTCTCAAGTCCCTAGTGAAAGTTAGGGGAGGTGCTCATTTTCTGCTCTTTGGACCTTCAGGAAGCAACGGAAGAATCCCAATTCGTGGACACAGACCCCATGCATCGCAGGAATTGCTGTTTACTTCCCAGCTTATGCTATTATACTGTTTGGTAGTGGATGCATGTGTGCACAAACAGCCAGGGTCATTACGCAGAAACTGCTCATCATGTGTGAACCAGCAATCTTTTGGCTACAGGCCCAGAGTAGTAACTAAACAGACCACATGGTCACACACTTTTCATTTGACTTAACCAAACAGGTCAAGAAAACAGCTAAAGCAAACTTACATTTTCTGTGAATATACACACATCTTATAAATCATGTGAGCATTAAACATTGAGGTAAGAAATCTACAAGTGCCAGCAAATTTATTTTTAAAATATGTGCATCAAAGTTCCAAACCAAGTTCGGTGCTCTATCTGAATCAGTAAATAAGAGCTAGTTAATGTTGGCAAACCCTTATTGCATAGTTTGTTTAACAATAAGGTGATAAATTCTGGTCATAACTTCCAAGGAGAACTTCCACTCTAAGTAGAAATTAGAAAAGTCAAGTGTCTTATAACAGTCAATTAGATTTCTGTATTGATAGTTTGTAATACCAGCTCTGCATAATACTTACAGGTGCTATGTGCCACAATTAATAGTTAATTATCAGCATTTATAATAGGCACTCTAAATTTCATTGCAACTGTAAATGAAACTGCAGATGACTTAAATTGACACTCTTAAACACCTTTAAACATGACTGGGCAAATGATCTAAAATAATGCAGCTTAAGCAGCAAATGTTTCCAGAGCTTCAGTGTGATAGATGAGGGATTAACATGAGGGATTAACATTGTGCATCAGATGAAACTTGGACAAAGTACATGGACAAACAACCTGTTCTAAAAGCATCATAAACAGCAACAAGTAAATACCTGTAGGAATATAGGCTGGTGGTTTGGCATTATGTTGAACGTAGCTACTTTGCAGAAGCCCAACAAAAAGAAACAACCAAGCTAACCCATAGACAATGTCACTGGAATGCATTTGAATTGCCATTTAGGCATGGAACTGGAGGCTGTGGAATATAAAAGAAGTTTCTCTTATACAAAACAATGTAGAAAAGTACATGGCATCGGATGTAAGCAATTAGGCCAATTACTCAGCAGAACACCTTGTCTCTTTGGTTTAAACTATCAGCACAGAGTAAGGATCAAAAAGTAACTTCACTATTATAAGTTGTTCAAGAGAGCCTTCATCCACACAGTTTAAAAATTTAACGACAAACTGCATTGGTTTCCCAACTCGCTTTTAGTACACCCTGTCATTAATGTGTTAAAACATGACTGCTCAACCATTTGTCATTCCAAGACTTTCCTCAGAGTTCCTGCAAGTGTTTTTCTTGAAATCATGCATGAAACAATGCTATTTATTTATTCAATTTGTAACGCACACAAGGTACCACCAAAATGTGAATCTGAGGCGCTATAACTGATTATTATGACCTAATGTCTTCCAGGAAACTGAGCGATTTTTCTGCTGATGCAGCACAAATGCGATAAGTGACATGCTTTACTGGCTTGGCTAGTTTGAGATATATAAATAATTGCGAAGACAGTGTTTGACAGCTTTTGCGGATATGTTGATTTAATACTACGTTTTATACTTCACTGATGCCGCTAATCATTTACAACAGCAGAACGTGTATTCATGCATATAGAAGTTTTAATGCTGCCAATAGAACTAATGTCATTACTCAAATGTTTATGAGTTAATACTATACAAAAAGAAAATACAAAAGACTTTTAATCTCTCCTTAAGTTAATGCTATGCCACAAATCAAGCAAAGCTGGGATTCGAAGTTTGATCGCTTCAAATCTTCAAGGATGCCGGCAGAGATGGTGCACACAATGAAGCAAACATGGCCAACAGTAACAGCCAAATAGGATTTAGGCATGGATGAAATGGACAATACAAAACTTAGGCCTACAATCAAGACAATGCTCACTTTTTGACACAAACATCCCGAAAGAATCATCATTTTGTTAAACTGTAACTATGTGTCTTTGTTTATTTTATTCTGCAGAACTTTCTAGAAATTGAGGATATGTTTCCCCGTGTTCTGAATATGTCCCACTGAGAACATTTTTTCCATACAGTTTGCAACTCTGTCTGAATGTATCAGTACAAATAAGCAGGGGACTCGAAACTGCAGGCCCAAGAGGTGGTTTCATCTCCAACTTTTGACCCAAAGGTAAAATAATTGGGTGCTTAATATTCGGCTTGGTTAGCAGTCTAGCAGGTCTAAGAAGGAAAGGCGTCAGTTTAATCATCAATCCAAGCAGAAATTGCATTTAGGCCTATCAATTGACGCAGGTGCAGGAAGGATGGCTTAAGAAACCACAACAAGCCAAAAGTCATAAGAAATTTTGGAGACTTGGAAACAGTCTAAATCTCGAAGATTTAACAAATATCAACAACATTTTTGGCAAAATAAAACAAAACAGGTAACGACCTGCGTTGCTATCCCATAATCACGCCCCTATTAATTTCGAATCTGAATCGAGGCTCTTGCTCATAGTTCCCCTTCGGACCTCACTGCTGTTATCCAAAAATCACACCCTGCTGTATACAGCGATTGTTAATTTTACTCCACTTATTCATACATTTAAAGCTTGGTTCAGTAAGAGTAGGGCCTAATCAAACAAATCTCGCAAGTGCTTGATGTTATAAAGACCAAGTGGTTCTCTTGGATTAAACCGCGCGTCGGCTGCATAACATTATAGCTTTATAATATTGTTCATGTCTTTATCATGTTCAATATAGTACGGCCAAATCCCAGCACTTGATAAGTAATGATAAAAAGAAACATGTTTTATTGTTGGCACGTTTATCCACAAACCTTTACGCCTTGTATTCAACGTCTGAAATTAACTAAAACTCAATTATCGCTAGCGCTGGAATTACTTGAAGCAGAAATCACTCAAGCGTCATCATTATGTCATCAATTATTTAGCGCCGATTTAAATCAATTTTCGTTTAATCATAGACTCAAGTTAGTAGACCCTTTTATGAAAACTGACCAGCTACTTTAAAATGTAGGCGTAATGTTCTAGTGTAAGATAGCGCTAAAGTTAAATTAAGTTAAGAGTTCTATCATTGTTTCTTTTACCTGCTGATCATATAACTTGATCGATGTTACCGTTAAAAGTATTGATTGTGCTGACATTTACTTGTATTACGATAAATGTTAACTAGGTGGCCCTGCTAAGCGGGATCAAGATCCCTTTTGGGTCTCCTCTTGTTGCCAAAGTTCAAACTTTTATGTTGTATTTTCCTTGTACTTCAAATGGCTTCAATAAAAGGATTGATTGATTGATTGATTGATAAATTGTAATTTTGGGAGAATTTAACTTTTAAAGCGTAATTTGTGCGTGAACCGCTGGAGAGTTGTCAAACGCCAAAATATGTACTGGGCAGTCGTTTTGGTACCAACCCGCCTCATTGTGTTGAACCAAAGAGCACATTCTCAAGAGGTTGAACATTCTCAAGATGAGCGGTAGGCCTAATGCAAGACGTGCAACCTAACATATAGCAGAGAATCTGTACTTCTAGGTCTATGTACAGCACTGTACATCGATAGCATCATCTGCCGCAATGCACATTATATTTCTATGGCAAATCCAGGTGGTTTTCCGATCTGTTACTTCGAACGTGACCTTATAACCGTTTATGCTCAAATCACTCATTCCTCGGGCCATAGGCCCGATGAATAGATTATGGCCAATTTTTTTGTAAAAATTGTCAACAGAAATTTTCAAAAACATGTAGGCCTATAAAGTCTTCATTTTAGTAAAGATTTCTGTAGGCAATATTTAGGCCCCTATGTTACCTTGTCATTGTCAAATTCGCTTCACAGTGAAGTACCATTTTGGGTGGATATAAGATAGGCCTATAAATTGTTAACAAATTTACTACGTCAACTGTCGAATCTAATAAGCCTATACAAGACGTGGTACAGATTGTGCTCAGTGTGAGAACTGTACAAAAAGACGGGGTGGGGTTCAGACTTTGATGAGTTTGATGCAGTGTTTAATCTAGACGTCTTTGGGGATAAATGTCCCCCCCAGGATTGATGTTTCCCCCAGAGGCCAGCAATATTACAATGTAGAGACCTTTAGGGGAGGAAAATTCCCCCCATGATACATGTGGATACATGGTACCCCCCAGAGAGATGAAT
This sequence comes from Allolobophora icterica, assembly GCA_963556255.1. Lineage (NCBI taxonomy): Eukaryota > Metazoa > Annelida > Clitellata > Crassiclitellata > Lumbricidae > Allolobophora > Allolobophora icterica. The sequence goes on along the minus strand of OY744607.1, from coordinate 33,045,312 downwards.
TCCTAAAAAAAGGTCATCAACTTTTTTGAGAGAGTAATTGCTGTAGAAAAAGTAAAAATGGGACGAAGGACTAAAAAAAAAGGTCATCAACTTTTTTTGAAGATGAAATTACTGAAACTTTTTGAAGATGGATGAAAAAAATCATGTGTAAATTCTTTGCTCCCCCCAGAAACCTTGTTTCCCCTCCCAGAAGAGGGGGACTAGATTAAACACTGAGTTTGATGCATGTGGAGTTGAATCTTTTATCCGTGTTTTGCAAACTAAGAAAATTCCAAAATGCAACAGAAAGCTGAAACTCCTTAAAGTGATGACATAACCAAATTTATTAGTATACAATTCACATGATCATAAATCTCACAATAAATCAGAGTATTACTTTATTAGTAACCCGCAGTGAATTCTGAAAGAAAATGTTAAATATATGCACAATATAATCACACTAGCACAACTGTGGGGTGTGCAATGAAGTCTTAACTGGGGGGGTATCCAGAAAGACTAAGGGGTTCAACCCCCAACACTTCTGCTACTCCAAGCAATGTTCACTAATGCAGTACAGGGCCTACAGGCTGCCCAACTGAATTCGGTGTTTCATGGAAACAGCCTATACAGATATTAACCAAATTAGATGTGCACGTTTAAGTTGGCTTCAACCCCTTCAATTGTCCGTACTTGGATGAATCCTCTCCTCTTGGTGAATGTCCTTAATCGACGAGACCCAAGACAATATCATAAAACCACTGTTAAACAACACAGAATCAGGCTAATCACCTCTTGTTTTGGAACCCTACAGCCCATTCTTGCTTGCTGGGCCAACTAATGGTAAAAATGTCCATGCACAGTTAAGATTAGTAATTGCAATTTATCATCCACTAAAGCACATCTAGATTCTATTAGAATTCAACTCGAAACAATCAAAATCAATCAACCTCTTAAATCATATCAATGGGACACATCTGGTGCCTCGCTTGGAGTTCACACCCGTTTCACTCCTCTGTTGGGTGTCCAGCATCACCACCCCACACCCCATTCACATTGGACCTAACTTTTCTCTCCACAAACTGAACCCTTTGACTTACTGCACAGTGGAAAATGAATGGATTTTTTTAAAATCCATATGTAATGCCTATGGTATCAATATACAGATAACAAGCATCCACTTTACTGTAACAGAAAGATTCTGTACAACAATCACTGAAAAACATTACAATTCACAAATGTCTAATTCAAAATGTCATTATTTTGATATGGCATAATCAAGATATGTCTCTAAAATGAAGATGGTTTCATCAAGGACTTGCTCTGCAAGCAGTGCCCTGTAATAAAAACAGAAACAAGATTAAATAGTCTCTAAAGACAGTCCTAACTCTCTAATACTTTATTTGTTGTCACAAACACTTCATCAGATCTGGAGTCAAAATCCTAACAAGTCATATGAAAAGTCAAAGTTAAAACCAAAAATCGAAAGCTTACAGCTTTATAAGTAGCACTAAATCAACATTATGACACAAAATATCTACCACAGAACAGAACCAAGGATTGTGATGTGGCAGCTTGTCAACTGTCTTAATTACATCGCAGTACGAAGTTGGTTCATTCATTTATCTTGGGAATAAAGCTGTGTAGAAATTTGGTCCACGTATGTTAAAGATCTTTCCAGTTACATTGACAGCTTAACTGCCATACACAACAATGTCTCTCAGTTTCAAATTTTATCACTATTCATACAGTCAATCCTAAACTATCAGGTCTTTCCGAGTCTTTCTACCTACACCAGCATCAAATTAATATATGCCAGTAATTTTAAAGGCTTTTGGTTACTTTTCCATTTTCTTAAATTGCAAAGTGCTTGCAGCTTGGAAGATCATATCTATAACTGCTAGAACTGCTGTCGACGTTGAACACTAGTAAGTTCTTGTTCTTCCAATTCTAAACAGAACTTGTGGATGAGGTGTTAGACTCATACTAGAAGTTGAATAATTGCACCTCGCCTCTACTACTTGTCTTCAAACATCTTGCTGAATCACTGAAGGTCTTTCAATAACAAGAGTCATAGAACAAACCTAGACTTTGTCTTCACACAAAAGTCTTTGCAATGTTTGTAACCTCTAGTTGCCACATATGCAAAGAATCGTCTGCATTCATTCTGAAGCTCGATATGATCGTCACTGTGTTGACTAGTTGTACATAAAATCTGTAGCTCAAAGACCTGAGGGCTTGATCAAACAATGATCACATTTGTCTGATATCAGTGTTAACAAGCAAAGACATCATACCACATTGATTTTAGTGTTCAATAAAGCTACCAGTCATGTAACTGCGACAGAATTCAAGCCTGAGTCTCTCAGATTTTCTGTAAATGTCTTCTCAGTTCAACAGCCTCCAGCTAATTAAAGCTAGTCTGTAACGGTTACTACTTGCACAACCAGATTATCCTCTACTCTAGAACAGGAGCGTAGCCAGACTTCAATTCAAGAGGAGGCAACTACTGCTTGTCAAAAAATGAGATCTACGGAATTTCTTCTACTGAAAATTTCATTACCTTTTTTCAGAATTTCTTCAACAGAAAATTTGATGACCTTTTTTGGGAATTTCTTCCACAGAGAATTTCGGACTTTTTCAAATTTCATCTTCCAAAAAAGTTGATGACCTTTTTTAGTCCCACTTTTAACACTTTTCTATACGAATTACCCCTCTAGATTAAACACTGCAAGAGGAGGCAACATCCACCTCTAATGCACTGTACTTTGGGATACAGGACAATAACCAAAGGAAAATTTTGAAATCTAAAAAAACCAAGAGGAGGCAAATGCCTCCTCTTGCCTCAATGTAGCTACGCCTATGCTCCAGAAGCAGAACTATTGAGTCTTGTTTTCGTTTTTCCAAATCCATATATTTCACACAGGCTACCTGTTGTTCATGCTTCTATAGTCAGTTCATTGGCTGTACCCCATGCCTAATTATACTACTATAAAAATACCACATATCTTGATGAGCAATGGCAAATTAATTAAACATTAACTAAACTGTATAAAATAACATCTGTAATAAATAAGGCAGATAATTTTTTAATTTTGAGGAATATATGGGCAGATCTTTTAATGGAACAGAACTGTAAAAGCCAAGAACCCTATGTCTAAGCAGGAACACAGTAGCATTGTAAAATAACACCTGAAAAGAATTATAACAAAGATGGCATCTTTTGCAGAGAAAGACTTACTTGAAAGTGGCATGGTTGTATTTCTGCAATTGTGCCCTCTCTGCTGGTGTCATCTGTTGTCGAACTTCCTCCTGCTCTTCAGGAAGCTCAAGTTGTTCAAGAATTGCATTCATGCGTTGCTCTTTCAGTCGGAGACGCCTAAAATCAACATTTTATTATCACAGCACAGTACTCAAATGTTCAGTCTTTTTCATATCATAGTCAACACCATTTCAGAAGTCAAAAACAACAACCAAGAAGAAGTCTTTTCAATCAACTGTAACTTATTAGAAAATTAATTGGTTTCCACTTCCTCTGTGGACTAAATAAAATATTTTCTGGAGCCAGAGGAACATATTACAAGATAGTATCCCAAATGACATACATTGACTACATGTAACATTTTATACACAAATTTAAAAATTTAACTGTAACAGGATGACTTCCCCGTGCTCTGCCACTGACCCTTACAATGCTACCCAGACAAATTGAAAACATTTCACAAACCACCTTATTTGGAAATTTTCCTCGTTTTGACAGCATTTCCACATACCAGGAAACTTTGATATAACGCACCTATTGCCTTACATTCACAGCATTTATGCCTATTGCCTTACATTCACAGCATTTATGCATAGCGCGTAAAATTGGTTCAGCTATAGAAATGACTACATGAAAGCACAACCTTTTCATAAGGTGGTTCTTGATACAGCTTATAAAGGCAGTTTGGAAGCCATATCTACGAGCTTCCAGATCAGTTGTATTCATATAATAAAACATTATTTAGTATGTACATCCACCAACATTTGGACACAGGAGCATGGTCCTGAAGTTGTACGACATTCAAGCCAAAGACCAAACAACATCATGCTAGCTAACTGCCAAACATATCAGGATATGAACCTCGATGACCAATAGAAATCTGAACAAGCAGCTATAATACTAACTTGCTTTCTGCTGCAACTCGCAACCTTATCTGGATTTGGTTTGAGACAGCCTGAAAAAATCAATTTTTGAACATTTAACATTTAAACTAATACCAACTGTCATTTATCAATCTCTAACTGCACACAAATTGCAATAAACCAAAACAATTAGGGCTTCTACCTGCAAGCATGAATCATATGTGACACCAGGGGTCAAAACCCGTCGCTTGTCGCTTCCTAGATACTGAGCTAGAAGCCAAAATAGGCAAGAGGGGTCAAAAATATTGAACATTCTTCAATTCACCAGTTGTCTATGAATTTGCCATAATTTGCAATGCAGCAATCCGATTTTGATGCCGTTTATTTTATTCAATACAGGATACAGCCCTTTATTGCCCAGCAAATTTGTAGTACAATCAAGTAATGGTTGCTGAGGACTTTGATGACACGAATATTCCGAAATTTTTTATTTGATTTTCTTACTATATATTAATGAAAGAATCAAACGAACATATCTTCAGTTAGCAAAAAGATATTTTCATTCCGTAAAAAGTATTTTGAAGCAGTTTAATTGTAGAATATGACTAAATAAAAAGGTCAAAAACCGACATGTGACGGGTTTTGACCCCTGGCGTCACATATACCTACGTTACAAGGCTCAACAACAGAAAGTTTAGACAAAGCTTGTTGCCCAAATACAAGACCTCATGCAGTCGTCATTACTAAAACCTTGAGTGCTCAATAGTTTGGTCTTATCGGTCACTGTATCTGACAGCCAGTGTCCTGTGAACCCATACACTTTCAACTACACAACGTTTTGCCATAATAACTGAATGGTACAGTTATTGTAGTCATGCTTTTAATTGTGTGCCTCCTCAAAACGACTTGTTAGAGGTGCTGCCAACCTGAGAACACCTGTTAACACACTGTTTCTGTTTACCTGATAACTTCGTTCCAACAACATCTGAGACACTCGATTAACATCAACGTGAAAAAAGAAGTAGGTAGATTTTGGTACACATTCCAAAGACTTTGGCAGTTCCTAGTAAAAAACGAAAATCATATTTACTAAAACTGCAGATCAAATATTACAGGAAATTGATATTACAGGAACATTAAATCAAAACACATATTGTACCTTCAATGCAATGTACAGCACCCTTTCATTCGGCCTTGGCTGTGCTACAGCGCTATACAAATTATCTTATTATTACTATTATTAAAAGTTATTCATAGTTTCAGATCAATAGTATACCAAACAGCATTACAACTTGACAAGATAAATGTATTTGTCAGATTTTACAAATCAAGTCACTAAGACACACAGTACCTAAGCAAAGTGGAACATTCTAAAAGTTTTGAAGGTTGGAGCTGTATGGGCCTCAAACTACAGTGTCTATAGTATATAACTTATAATGAGATCTTGTTTAAAACTTGATTATATTGAGACTCATGTTGTCGACTGCTGTATCTAACTTTCATTCGTTGATAGCATTTATTTAATACTTCTCTAAGATACCTACTAAGAAGAGCTCCCAGCCCAGCCCTTGTGAAAAGAACAGTTTTCAAGCGCATACAGAAGGTGCACGTGGTGTTCCTCGTTAAAGGAACACACAAATACGTTGAGTAAGACCAGTGTCTACACTTGCAAAGTGCAAATGGAAATGCCTCTGATAAGTCTCTCTTGAAATGGTTCTATATAAATCTGCAATTACCATTATCTGTACAGAAGGTTCTAGTCTACGTAAACTAATTCATGGAGACATCAGTGGAAATTAAATCAAAACTCAAACCAATATATCAAAGATAGTATGCCTGCACTAATAATGAAAAGCAAGATGGTGGAGCCAAATGCATACAGTACACGAGATGAAGCTATCCGCCATCAAGCGATAGACAAGACCGGTTGCTTCTTTGGGGTCAACTTTTGCCAACTTTTCAATCTACAACACCAAAGTGAAATTATAAAGTTGTAAATAAGTAGAGATTTGGCAAACTAATAACGATACCGTACTCTTATCATTTCCGCTCAGTTCCTGTCATGACCTGGCGTACATTACTGGTACATCAACAACATTGAAAAGTGAATGCAAATGTTGACTTAAAATGACAAGAATGAGGTTTAGGTCAGCAATCAAGGTCTCTGATGATGAATCCTGCAATAACGTTGGTAGTGCCTTTGAGAGAAAATGTCAAAACTATTTCTGGCAACACAGTTGGTCAAAGCACATCAGGGTTACCTCATTGACCTGTTGCCTCACTTGAAAGCTTGCTGTCCAGCAATGCGTGCTGGCACCAACCGACTGGTGCTGGCAACACAATGAATTTGCAACAATGTTTATCCCATGAACCATAGTGTCTGGCCCTATTTGGTGCAACTTCATGGTTGCTATGAGTTGCCAAACACATGCAGCAACAGTTCTCAACTGAAGAGATTGGAGAACAACGGTGAATCAGATTATCGATACCCAAATGGAAGCCAGTGAGAAGCATGATTCATAGCCGTGGTAAAGTAAACTGATGTCCACTGTCAGCCTTCGGGTATTTATGGCATGGGTTTGATGTTGACACATTAAAGACTCCAAGTGCAACTTTAAAATTTGAGTTAAAATTAACAGTTGCAGCATGTAAAGTGTTTTACAACTTTTATTTTTACATTAATGATAAATAAGCTAAATCAGGTTTGGATCGATTATACCCCACCATGGACAAAAATAGAGCAAGGTCATACGCAGCTTGCACAACACTGCTGGCTCAAGTGGCATGGGTCATTCTAAGAATTTGAATAATCATCTGATGTACAAAAAATTTTTATCACTCTCAACCCCCAGCATCACCACAGAATATCCCAGTTCCAAAAAACTGAAACTAAGCTAATCTCGAATGACTTCATTTAAAAATTTAAAATAAAAAATAGCAGACTTGGATTGTCTGGAGGCACTTGAAAATACAAGGCCACTGGTGGATAGCTACTGAAACAATCCACCAATCTAATCACCATTACTTCGCTGTGTCCTAATGTTACCTTACCTACACTACAGGTATTTGTTTTTGTTATTCGCATTCTTTTTAGCCTAACCCTTCGCATTCAGTCCAATAATTAAAATGGTATTTGGGAGATCACTATGAAGTATAAACTAACTTTTCTACATGTGTTGTGGCAATGCAAAACACAACACTGTTGCGGGATTAAAAAGGAATAAGTGCCTTGTTAACATAGACTCAAAGCCATTAGAAATGTACCATACAAATAAGATTTTTACACAATATCAACTATACACATTTTAAGGTAGTCATACCTGCGCCATCTCCAATCGTTGTCCCATCATCAGAATTTTCATAATACGCTTTGAACCAGGCCTGTACCTGTAATGCCAACCATATTCCATATTAATAGTCAATCCACTATCACACTGCCACATAGCAACAAGCAGCTCAGGATGGTCTGTGTAGCCAATGTAAGAGTAAATTACCTCAACCTGTTATAGCTCAGACAAGACTATTACTACCTAACCTGCCATGTGCAGTCCTTGCTTTTCCACAAGCCAAGCATAACCTAAACTGACCTAGTTACAGTTTTTCAGATTAATCCCTACTACAACTAATGAAAACAAATTCTGACAGCAATAAAACACCAGTTGTTTTTCAATAATCAGGGGCATCAAAGGCATGTGATTTAACAGTGCAATGAAAAGGAAACACCGACATACTTTGCACATAAAGATAATGGCAAACAGACTTAAGAAGCTTCAATATAGGAAGTTTCAGATTAGAATGGCATGCAATTTAAATTTAAAACAATGAACTTCCACTTCACGGTGGTCTACTTTGGTCCTAAATCAGTTAATAAAATTGAGACTACACTTCATACCTATGTATTCATTTTAAATGTTTTTAGGCTCTTCATATTTGTCTGGCACATTCATCATGCTGTTCACAAGAAATTAGTCACATTTTGTTTGGATATGGTTATTAGAAGAACTGATAACATTACTAAAAAGATATCATGACCAACCTATATTCATATTTTTCTGAAGATTTATAAATTTGATGGCTACAATGTTCAATTGACACATATCTCTGGAACTACTGGGAATATTTGTATAAATGATGCATCACTTTAAATAGAACTAAATGCACTATTTCTAATAAAACACAAAAATTTGAACAATCTGACTTAAGATTTCTTTTGTCAGATCCAGTCAAATATCAGTATGTAAAACAGTACACAGTAAGAACATGAACCTTTGCTCTACAGCTGACTCAATGTGTGCTTTACAGAGTTCTCCAAAACTTCTATGGAAATCTGTTATCAAGGAAGTCAAAGAAACCTTCAAAGAAACCTTCAAACAAATATGCTCAATTTCGACTACTATAACAAATACAGTCTTCATTTAGCACGGAAGTCTTTATTGTCAAAACTTCGATGTTACCAAGCATACAATTAATTAATTCAAACTTTCTGATTTCAGTGCATCATCAGGTTTTTTGACGTTGCATAAACATGCCAGCATGCTGGTTTCTACCATTGTCTGCTCACAAATGTCACGTTTCCTTGGCCCATGGCATGAACATCACAGGAAGAAGACCCAAGGACTAGAAGAAACCATATGGACTAGAATAGCAGATAGAATTTGGAATGACATAAATTTGGACTCAACTTTGCATAGAAGGCAACCCAAGTCAGGAAGGCAGGATGAATTCTAATTTATAATTCAGCCTTATCCTTAGGTAGTTAACTCACAAGTAAACAAACAAAGAATTATTTTAATGGATTACTTAACACGCAATCTCCAACCTAGCGGCCTTGTGCTTGAAAAATTAACCAGCTGTATTTCTTGTCCACCAGAATTTTTTATTTTAGTCACACTCATAAACATGCTGCATGACCAGTAACACTTCTGTCAAATTCCTTTCATTTGTTACTACATACCTATATTATCAATGGCTTAAATAGATAACATGAGGTAGTTTATAAAGTTCATGTGAATAACTAACAACATTTCTTTTCTCCGTTCAGACTAAAAGGATACTGACACTGTATTGTCCACCTCCACCATCACCCTCATGTTGAACAAAATCCCCCTAAAAAACAGAACAAGTTGGATAAAGCAACATTCTATCACCGAGCAAGAAAAAGGATCTGTGTAAAAGTAGAATCTCTCTTTCTAAAGCACTGGTCAACCCTAACATTACTTTTGCCCATTCTGCATATTTACTAGGGGTCCACCGGTAAGACATTTTCTGCCGGAAACCGAATCCGAGTATTTGGATGTATTTTTGCCGGAACCGGTAACGAACCGGGTACCATTTATTTGTTCCATATGCGAAGCTTCACATTTTCATGTAATAAGAAATTATCGACATAAATTTGTGTACTTGTAATAAGTGACTAATACAATTTGAATTGTAGTCATTTCTGTGCAGTTGTGAAGTTTTCTGTGTAATTGTTTTAAGGTTCAACATTTATAATTTTATATACATAAGTTTATTGAATAAGCTTTTACAGAAAAAAAATTTTTGTTAAAGAAATTTCTTTTGCAACTATTTGCGTCTACAATATTTGCCGAGGCGAATACTTCCGGAAACGGGATTTCCGGCCGAACCGAGTATCCGAGCCGGTTTCCAGTGGACCCCTAATATTTACGAATGTCTCAAAATGAATATGGAGAGGTTGCATGATTCATTGCATCCCACTAAATCTAATATATTTCTTTAAAACCAACAACATTAGAGGTCTAGGATGATTGCACAACCCAAATAAGCTTGCTCACAAAATCAGGTTAATGTTACTCACATAATCGGTCAGGAGTCTGAGCAAACTGTGAAGTAAGTCCTGTGTAATCTTCAAGTTCGGTGGCAGTTCTCGCAGAATCTGTTAGTGATAACGAAACACAACATTACTCCATTTGGCAACAAAATCACAGTATCCAACAATATATCATACAAGTTACAAAGAGAAATTTGTCCTCTGATAGCTAACTGACCATAATAACATCACAGCAAACTCCATTGGGCAATGCATTGCGCATTAGATACTGATGCAACAAAAGTTGCTAATTGTCAAATAATTGCTAACTGCTATTAGGGAACATTAAGTATTCATAATCAAGACAATCTTGTTCCAATACTGCCTCATTGAAGTCGAATGGGCACTAAAACAGAGTAAATGAAAATTCTAGGCAAGTTCAAGTTTCAAGCTGAATATTTAATTATATAAATTTATATCCTACTTTGATACCAGTAACCAATTAAGGCAAAGAAATTGATTTACTTCAATGGAAAAATTATTTAGCAACTGCTGAAGCCGATCCGATTGTGATCACATGAAATTTACCTGGTAATTCCACTGCTTAAACAAAGATCCTCAAAGTGCTGCATGAATTACAAGATACCTACATAAAAAACACAGCAACAAAAGATTGTTACTTACATCATAGAATGAAATGGGAACTGTTTTCGAAGCATCTGGAGAAGACCTCACTTCACTGAGACGAAGTATAGCCCGAACAACTTCTGAAGCAAGCTGCAAAAAATACAAATTTGGCAAAATATTCCCCTTGCTACTAAGCACAGTATCAATATTGCTAGATAAATGTCAATTTAAAAGACACTGAGGCAACTATTAAGAGTGCCTCAAACTTAGTCTTCGCAAACCTGACACTGTGACTCATGCAACAGCAGTAGCAATAACAAAAATATTAATGTCAATATTTTCTTTCTCAATCACTCAGACTCAATCAGTAGCCATAAGTTGGACGAATTTACAAGAAAGAGACATTTATTTCATCACGTCTCCATAGCCACCTAGTACTGTGACACAGCAGTTGTCTTATCACAAAATACCATATATATAATTCATGACTTTAGTAGGTTAGCCATATACCTTAAATGTTGGCTGACATGAAGGAATGCCACTGTTCATGGCAAATGAGGAGACCAACAGTACTGTGTAGAGGATCTGAAGTCAGTTGCTGCATGTCAGAGCAAGTTGAAAAATTCAGGGAATTTAGATTTTTGGTTGGACAGAATGAAGAATGAGGCTGTGATGGGAAGCTGAGGAAGCCAAATTAGTCTTCGCCTGTTACCACAACGGATTCACCCAGTCAAGTTTGTCTGTATTGGTTCTTAGTCAAAAGATTAACAGAGTTCTGACTACATAAGATTCTCATCATCCATATGCAATGTGATTTATGCTTTTTTTTAAAGTTTGAGTTGTTGATCGACAACTTTGAGTGAGACGGTATAACAAATATTGATATCCAAATTCAATGATCATTGAATATGGCTAAGAAGAGTTAATGTAACTGAAACTATAAATTGAGGGTTTTGTGACTTAACAGTGAAAGACTTCGTGACACTTCCTAAGACACTTTCAGAGTTATAAAACAAGCAAAAATTATTAGCCACTCAGAACAACGATCAGTTCAGCCTCACGATCAATCAATCAGTGTTGACTAAAGAATATTCTTGCTCAGAGAGAAGATTAAAGCAATCATACTTTGGTCAACGCCAGTGTTATGCAAACTGGCGATACCAAGTCACACTTATTCTAATGGTTTCATCACTGCAAGATTGAGATTATAATAAATGCATTTCTCAAGACATAGAGCTGAAAAATATTACTACCTACTAATTTCTAGGAAAAATACTAACATAAAGATTTCAAATGAAGTTTACCAGAAAAGTTATATATTTGCAAAGTAACTGCTGTTGTTCAGTGGGACGAAAAACAACAGTGAACAAGATTATATCAACGCCTTTCATCATCATAAGTTCCATGGTATCACATCGACCCTGGCCAGAATTAATGCAAGTATCATACAGGGCTCCGGCATGGGTCCTACCAATTTTGTTGTAGCCATGTCAGGTCTAAAACCTCTCTACCACTTTAATCGCATCTTCAAATATGCAGACGACTGCTATCTTCTCATACTAGCTTCTAATATCTCCACCACTGTTGCAGAACTTGATCACATAAATGCCTGGGCCCAGAGATGCAATCTTCATCTCAACCATTCTAAATCCAGCGACATTATCTTCACCAAGCCCAAGACGATCCTTAAATCCAATCCACCACCTATATGCGGAATCCCAAGGGTCTCTTCATTAAAAATATTAGGAATTGAAATAACCGATAAGTTTGGATTCTCTCCCTATATCCAAAAACTAAGCATAAAGGCTAAACAATCCCTTTACGCTCATCGTATCTTAGTTTCTCATGGGCTCTCGGGCCCAAGGCTTCATGATGTAATACGGGCTACCACTGTCAACCGTATGCTGTACTGTTCCCAGGTATGGTTAGGCTTTGCTAACAAGCAGGAACTTGATCATTTGGGCGCAATTATCCGTAAGTTGGTTCATCTCGGCTACCTCCCTCCTTCTTTTCCTACTTTTGATGAACTTTGCAAAAAAGCTGATCGTGATCTCTTTAAGAACATTCTCAAAAACCCTAGTCACCTCCTCCACGAACTTCTACCTCCTGTTCATAAGACCGGGTATGATTTGCGCCCACGTTCTCATAATCTGGTTCTCCCTAGATTTGACTCCCTTACCCGACGAGGTTTCCTGGGTAGAATGCTGTACAGCTAGGCTCTGTTGCTATTATTTTCATTTATAATTTAACGTCATTATTACTGTTATATTTTTCTGTCCTCTTTGTGTATAATTGTATGTAAAGCGCTGTGCGTTTGCTAGCGTTTAATAAAGAATATACTTACTTACTTACTTACTTACTTATCATTAGAACTCTCAAATTCATTAATGTACACATACCATGAGATCAAAAAAGTGTACAGCCTGTGATTCTAACTGTTGGCAGATTTAGTTTGCTCATGCACCCCCATTGTAACTTGAACAGCTTTAGCAAACCAAAATTTATGTTCTCTGAAATAACACAGAAATGAAGCTGAACTGAAGTCACACAAACCACGTCATATTTAGCAACAGCATCGACGATGGCTTGGTCACGAAGATATTCATTGAATCTGTCAAAGTTTATCTGCCAGTGAATTGCATCAGATTTTGTGACCTTACTTGTCTGCAAAAAGAAAACCAGAAAACCATTTGTAACCAGTGATATTTCAGTTAACTGAAATAGAAACTGAAACGAAAATTATGAATTTCCGTTTAACGAAAACTGAAACGGAAATTATTTGCAAAACGGAAACTGAATAGAAACGGAAATGAAAATGTCAAAACAAAATAGAAATAGTAACGATAATTATTTCCGAATGGAAATTGTTGAAAATAAGTAAAAATTTTCTGCGTTTGTATTGGGTTTTAGTTGGGCTAAATCGCTGACCACTTAACTGTAGGGGTTTGGGCGGACCATTTATTCTGGTTATTATTCGATATCCATGCAGAGAAATCTATGTTGTCTGTTAGAGTTAGGTTTTCCATTGAGAATGAGTTTATCGCGACTATTGGCTGGACGCAAGCGCGAAAGCTATTTGGCAGTATTTTGTTTATGATGAAAAAACAAAAAAAGAGTTCGTGTTTAGTGAAAGTTGGATCAGACGTTAACAATAAACCATGAGGACTGCCGCTTGTCGGCAAGAATTCGACTAATCTGAAAGTAAAATATCTATCATAACAGTTCGAAACTTGCGTGTGTCACGCCTTAGGCGGGAGTGTTACTGGGCCTGGGCCGCAAATTAGACGGGCCCACAAAACAATAGACGTACAGATGCACAGCCAGACAGACACCTCTTCACACTCCCTAATTCATCCAATCCTCCGTCTTCCAAGCGTTCTCTAGGCCAGAAGTTCTCAAACGGTGGTACGAGTACCACTAGTGTACCACCAGGTCGCTAAGTGGTACGCGAAAAAAAAATTTGCTGAGTTTATGCCCATCTTTATCACTTTTTCCCATCTTTCTTTGATTAGCAATTGACTATTGAAGCCACTATTCTACGTAACCGTAATTTCCAAACTTCTAAAGTGCCACTCGAAGGACAAGCGCAGGGCACCAACCTATTACGAGCGTTATTCACGTCCACCATGCGCGCTTCTTTTCTTTAAATTTTCTGTGAGTTTTGCCCATCTTCTTTCTGCGTCCACCATGCGCTTCTTCTTAAAAGTTTAAAATTTTCTACGCTAATTGCAAGGGTACTTCGCGCTCGTCTGTTGTTTTGGATCTGACATTTGCTGGTGGTATGCCAACATTCGATTTTTTTACCTGGTGGCACAATAAAAATACAGCCTGAGAACCGCTGTTGTCTGTCAACGCAAATATATCCATGTAGAAATTGAAACTGAAATTTTCCAGAAACTGAAACGAAAACTATTTTAAAACTGAAACTGTAATAGAAACTGAAATTATTTCAAAACTGAAACTTGAACTGAAATAGAAATTACGAACCCAAAACTGAATAAAAACTGAAACTGTAATTATTTTCAAAACTGAAATATCACTGTTTGTAACCACCATTTATAAGCTTGTTCTTTACATGTTTTTCTTAACTGACAAACAACAATGACCGAAATATTCGCAATTTCGAAGTACAGTCAGAAACCAAATCGAAAGCAAAAAGATATCTACAGAACATGAAGTAGTTGTAACAGGAACAGTAACAATCAGTCAAACAACTTTGCTGAAGTTCACACAGTGCCTCTTAAATAAAAAAAATACTCCATGAAGGCAGATTAAGCGTCTTTGCACACAAAGCCACTTCCAAAGAGAAGTTTAAAATGGCTCCACAATGACAGACAATATATCCTCAATGTCCATACAAGCTTAGACAATAAATGTCTGCAGTTATGTTCCACATAACAAGAAACTCTAGTAACTGTACCACAACATGCACTGCGTCACTTATAAAACATTTTAATTTTCGCAACTCCATGGAATCTATCCCAATCCAATCGAGTTCACATAATATTATAGAAAAAATTATAGGAATTCAAGTAACATTAAAATTAAACACTAACTAAATTCTGGAACAAAACATTTATATTAACTTATTTTATAAATATTACTGATTCAATATATCAAACAGAAGCTAAAATTACAGTACCCACCTTTCCTGAAACTTCAGAGGATTGCTTTTTGGCATTAAGTTCCTCGGTTACACTGGAGAATGATGGTACATCATATGTTTGTGCTTCGTTTATCTTGAATACAGGAACCTTATCGGTTTCTGTTGTCACAAGTGCTGGACACTGCTGTACAAAGTGCGTTTGGACAAGCTGCACAAATTTCTCGTAGATTCTTTTTTCGCCTAAACACAATTACGGTTACATTTAAAAGTCCATTTATGCCTGCTAACATGCAGGCTTACTTCTCAAAAGAATAGTATAAATTGCTTGGTTCAATATAGTACCAGAACTTCTAACCTGAAGTCCATGGACAAATGTTTCTTCCAAGAGAAGCCCACGTTATCATAGCATACCATTAAAACATATCTGTGTCAAATCAAATGAAAGACCAACTGTTTTTCCAAACAGAACAGATGAAACCATAGACATATTGGTGATCATAACACACACTCACAAAAGTACTAATACAGACAATGCTTGTAGTTACTTTGTTACTGCATCTATTGGACAAGTATTCGCATTAATGTACTCCCGACCTTTACAAAACTCCTCATGGTTACCATTTACTATCTGAACAGCTGTTATCCCCAACTTAGCAGGACCAAAACAGTCAGAAACCAAATTGAAAGTAAAAGTCATCGAGGGAACAACAGACGGGAAGAGGACAAGGAGAAGACTTAGGCTGGACTGGATGACAAAGGGTTACAGTAGACTTAAAGAAGACGCTCAACATCGAGAACAGTGGCGATGTCAAACGTCTGAACCTGCTGGAAGGCAGAGAACCAGAAGAAACAGGACCAATGGCTCCACAAATGCAACTCTAAGTAAGCGTTTAAAAGAGACTACCGTCCTTTATAAATTTCATATTCATGGGCCTGATAATAATTAATAAACATTTTATGCTTTCATCTAAGTTAACTTACAGGTGTTTCTATCTGGTAAATTTTCTGCAACAGAAGTAATGACGTCGCTTATGGTCATATTTCCATTTGATAACATCTGTTGTATAATTGACTCAGCTTCACTGTCGTAGAGTGATTTGATTGCATTCATATAACGATCATGTCGAACGATCGCAAGGACGTTCTGTAACTTGAGTGAGTATAACACGAATTCTTTCTTTGCATCTAATCTGAAGTCCACCAAATTATGTTTAATCAGCAATCCCAACACAGTTTTAGTCTGAAAAGATACAAAAACTATCTTGTAACTTATATACCCAGCAGATTATGCCAATTTCAAATATAAAATACTAAAATGACTCAGTTAGTAATTTTTCTCAAAGCATTACATTTCCAAGCAGATTATATGACTACCATGGGCCTCACACTGGGTAATGTAGTGATCCATATTTGGACCTAAAACTTCAATTTGCAAAAAAAACACACAACTACACCATGGTTTGAACTTGAACCTATCCCCACCTCTCTTCTAAATGACTGTGCCTCTGTCCTCGTTCCTGTAATCATCCAAATTATCAATCTCTCTCTCTCTCTCTCTACCGGCAACTTCCCAATGGCCTTTAATCACTCTAGTCACTAATCTTCTCAAAAAAGCAAATCTTGATAAGGAAACACTATCCAACTACCGTCCCATCTCCAATCTTTCCTTTCTATCTAAATGAACTGAAAGAATAGTCCTTGCTCGGCTCAACCACTACCTCTCTTCTAATTCACTTCTTAACCCCCACCAATCTGGTTTCACTAAACACCATTCCACAGAAACTCTACTTGTGTCTATACAATAAACTGGTGTCTGCCATCAGCCATCAACAAGTCTCATGCCTCTGTCTTCTCGATATTTCCACCACATTTGACACCATCGATCACAGCCTCCTTCTTAAACAACTATCTTCTTGGTTTGGCATCTCTGGCACTGCTCTACTCTGGTTCCAGCCCTATCTGTCTTCCCGATCCTTCTATGTTAAAGCCTCCAGCCACTGCTCGCAACCCCTCCCTCTCTCCTGTGGTGTCCCTCAAAGGCTCCGTCCTGGGTCCACTCCTCTTCATCTTTTATACCACACCTATAAGCCATCTCATAAAATCCTCCTCTGCTGACCACCATCTTTATGCTGATGACACCCAACTATACATATCCTTTTACCAAGTTCTTTTTCCACCTCCATCACACAATTACTTAACATGGTTAACCTTATCTCACACTGGATGTCACCCAATCTTCTCTGCCTTAACCCTTCCAAAACTGAATTCATCACCAATAGCTTTCCTGACCCAATCAAGAAAATCCATGATCCTTCCCTAAACCTTTGACTAACTCATCATCTCTCACCTTCACCTCCGTCTCCCCGTCCGCAATCTTGATATTACTTTTGATCCACATCTCTCTTTCTCTAAGCACATCTCCATCCTCTCGCGCTCCTGCTTCATGCACATTTGTGACCTCCAACGCATCCGACCTATGCTTGACCTTAAAACTGACTCCACCACTGCTACCTCCACTGTTCATTCAAAGCTTGATTACTGCAATTCCCTCTTCCTCAACCTTGAATCCACCCAAATCAAGCATCTGCAACTTATCCAAAACTCACTAGCCAGAGCTGTCACTAGAATGCCCAAACATCATCATATCACTCCATCCTCAAATCACTCCATTGGCTAAAAATCACAGAGCAAATTCACTTCAAAGTTCTATCACTAACCTACAACTCCCTACAATATTCCCAGCCCGAATACCTCTGTGATCTCTTCACCATCCAGGAAACCTGCTCCCCGATCATCCTCCTATCACAGTCTTTATCGACCTCCAGTCACTACTCATCTCAAGCTCTCCAACCGAGCCATATCCAACACAGCACCACACCTCTGGAATGATCTCCCCCCTTGAATTCCGCAGATTATCCCTTCCGCCATCATCATTGCAACCTGTCCTCCATCCTCCTCTTCATGTTCCTCTGTCTATCACTCCCCGGGCTTTCCACTCAAAATTGAAGTCTCACCTTTTCAAGTACTCCTACCCTGACTCGTCTGATCCTCGGATCCTCCGCCTTCCAATTACTCTCCCCCAAAACGACACACGCCTTGACAGCTGCTCTGCCTCCTCTCTTAATCTGTACAACTGGAAATCGGACTTGGAACTCTTTTTGACTACTCTTTAGAAAATCCCCTCTGATTTGATTTGGCCTTCTGGAAACCGGACTCGGACCTCTTTTGGACTATTCTATGGAAACCCCTCTCATTTGATTTGGCCTTCTGGAATCTGGACTCGGACTTCTGTTTGATTACTCTCTGGAAACACCTCTGATTTGACGCAGCGCTCGTGAATAGGCTGGTGTCCTGCGCTTGGCCTTCGAGTGGCGCTTTAGAAGTTTGGAGATTACGAGTAGCGGAACACCACTATCAAACATGATGAGCGATAATCTAAGATTTTAGTACCTCTTCCATGCTGAGTTTGATTTTACTCGCTATTACTCTTAATGCCGAAGCACCATTTTCGGCCAAATACTTTCCAACTTTTTCGACCTTTCCGTCGAAATAAACTCTCAAAATATAGGTGCATGCTGCCACTTTACACTGCGACATTTTTCGTCTAACTTCGAAACTATGCCAAACAGCTTATGAGATCCGCGCAGTCGCCCTCGTGCTGAACACCATAGATATAATAACCGTTTATTATATCTATGTTGAACACTAGATCATGCTGTTGAATAAGTAAGTATAATTTCATAGGGCTGACGAATTGTAAGACTTATATAATTATTTATCTAACCTCGATATCCATTACAGTTACGAAGATTCTCCTATTTAATATTTGGCATAATAATGTACGATTTGAGGTTTCAAGATTTAATGTCAGAAAAACGCAATGCGAAGGAGTTTAAAGCTGATTAAAGCTGGTTATCTTCCTGTAGACTACCCCAGATTCGAACAATTGATCCGTACTGCTGATTCTAAACTTTTCACGACCGTCCTTACATGTCCTACACATGTGCTATTACCTCCTGTTAAGCATACGGGTTATACTTTGCGACCCCGTGTTCATAATCGGGTTCTCCCGACTGTTGACAGTCTAGCTCGTAAATCTTTCATAATTAGGATGATTTTCACCGGAATATAGGCCTTAGTACTTAAATCTGGACGTGATATACATGTGTAAACCAAAATGCGGTTAGCAGTTGGATTAATAAAGGATATACTTACTTACTTACTTATTACGTAATCGTATGCAAGATTTTACATTAACAGTAGAACATATGGAGCCCCGATGGAAACATTGTTGCTTGTCAACATAACTGCAGCGTATTGACGTAGCTGTTGCAAGTGGGCAAGCTAGCTGCCGTCTTTTGGGCAGCAGTGATGTATTTTAAATACTAGTATTTAAAATACATTGGAATGACAGTATTTATACTTTTACTTAAAATACTTTTTTGGAGTATTTTGTACTTTAA
This sequence comes from Allolobophora icterica, assembly GCA_963556255.1. Taxonomy (NCBI): domain Eukaryota; kingdom Metazoa; phylum Annelida; class Clitellata; order Crassiclitellata; family Lumbricidae; genus Allolobophora; species Allolobophora icterica. The sequence goes on along the minus strand of OY744607.1, from coordinate 33,025,745 downwards.
ATTATCATGGTAAAATACTTTCTTAAAATACTTTTATTTCTCATTATTAACAATTAACAAAGCAAGATTGTATGTATGCTGCATGCACTAGGCTTGCAATAATTATTATTGGGTTATTATTATTTCGCTGGATTATTCAACTGCTGGTTCTGAACAATGGCAGATACTCAGGAAGCTAGTGTTTTACCAGCTATTTTAGGTGGCAAATTTTGTAGTCATAAGATCAATTGGTACCAGTAGTCATCAACAACTGGCTTTTCCCAATGCAAAATCAGTCGCATTCATCAGCCAAGACAGAGTTAATGAGCTAATCATGAACTATACAATGTATACATGTATTGTTGAAGAAGTTAGATCACTGTGCACTGTTGAGAAACCAGCTGTTAGAGCTGTAGTACATGGTTTATCATCATCATCTACTGTTATGTGCCACAAGACATTGAGCAAGAAGCTTGCTGCTTAGCATTTGTCAACAGCTTGTTGGACAGCCGGCAGCGTGCACCATAGCAGATATTTGGAGTTGTCGGACAAAGGCTATATTGGAGTTACAGCTCACTGGATCACAGATGACCTTGTAAGACACTCGGTTGCTTTGGCACTTCTTACCAGACGCTTGCAGGTACAAATGTCACCAGTCACAATCTTCTAGAAATCGCTATCAGATTCAATATATGACTTGCACAACGCATAATATTATGCTTTGTCAGGAATATGTCATTGGTATTATCTGAAGAGAACCAAATTGTGCCCAAGTTTAATGGAATTACTTGACCCATTCCGTCATCCCTGTCATCAACTTTGTCATCATCACTTGAAGGGCAGCCAGCAGTACATGGTGACTTTGCACTTCTGGCTCCTCTTCTGCCTTCTGATATTCTGCAACTGCTTTAGCCATGTTAGACCCCTTTTCTGTGCCTGTGAAGTCAAGGCCAGTCTGAATGAATATTCATGAAGTGTTCGGCAACAAGTACAACATCATATGTGTGACTTCCCTTCAAGAGTGAGCAAGCCGAAGCAACCGAGTCTTACAAGGTCATTATATCAGAACCAAAGGGAGTAACTGATTTAAACAGACTCATCAACCTTGCCATTGTATTCACACTAACTTATCAGTTGTATTTATTAACACAAAGTAAACTTGTAAACAATTTCCTGGGGCGCAGAGATGGTTGAATGGTAACACGCTGGCACGAAGATCAGAAGCATGCGGGTTCGATACCTGCTAGCGGCAGCTGGCCCCATAAGGTTGACTCAGCCTTAATTCCCTAGGTGGCGATTGTAAAATGAGCAGTAGTACAGATGGGCACCTTGCATGGCTGCCATACAGTTAAATTCGGCTCCTATTAAACTTGTTATCGTCTGTTTCTACTATATCATGTAATCTTACTGCATACTTGTCAGTTTGAATTAATAAACAAAGATTATTATTATTATTATAGTCAATCAATAAGTAATGTTTGCCAATTAAATTTTCAGTCGAATCTGGGATGCACAATTATAGAAATTTCAAATAATGGAGACTATTTTAACAATGACGTCTTGGATATTAATTGAATGCTGCTCTCTTTGCAGGAACTTCTAAATCGACAAAACCAGTGTCCAACTGTTCTTGTATGATCTGAGAACAATGTGAAGTAATCTGAAAATAAATACATAAACAATTGCAAAATATGATAACACATGTGATTGATTGCATGTCAGATGCAAAGAAAGCTATTTAAGGTGTTGTCCATAAAGGATGTCCACAGAAATTATCTCCTTTGACCCCTTCCTACTCTTAGCATTACCATCCTCATTCCTTTTAGTGAACATCTCCACTGGAGTACGAAGGCATAGATTAGACTAGCTATTTGTCAAACTTGCAATGCTAACTGTGCAACCAGGCCCGCATTTTCTGAAGTACATTCAAAATTTTTATAGTACTTGTAATTGGGCCCCGCGCTAATGGCTATATAGGTAATCGCAGCACCCGGGCCCGCACTCAACGGGGTGAGATGCTTCCATACAGCCATGTCCAGAGAAAGGACTTTAATTGATTGAACTCATTGAATATATAGTTGGGGACACTGGTTTTAAATACTAAAATCCATTCAAAAAATCAATCAAGCCTGCCTAGTCAAGGAGACCAGAGACAGAAGGCAGAGCAGTTGCTATAAGGCAGGTTTCGTTGAGGAAGAGAAAACTTGGAAGGTCGAAGATTGGAAGGATTAGGGTAGGAATTCTTGAAGAGGCAAGACCTCAATTTGGAACGGAAAGCCTGTATTGGTGGATGAACTGAGAATATGTGGAATTAAGAGGTTGAGGTGCAGTGGGATATGGATCATTTGGATCACTTCACGCGAGTAGTGACTGTGGACAGGAAAGAATGACATAGGACGACTGGGTAGAGCAGGTTTGTTGGATGGTGAAGAGTTTGTGGCTGGAAGGTGAAGAGTTAACTTGATAACATGAAAGATTGATTCATTTTCAACATCTGGCTCCATTCATCCATTGCAAACAGTCATGTTTTGTTAACTTTCAGGCCTAAGCTTGATGTTTGCTGGTGGTAATAGAGACATTCAATACTTAGTCTTACAGTGCTGTGACACTTTGGCATACTTCACTTACTCCATGTCCGCCGTCAATATCAGTGAACAGGGGAAACTACTTTTAACGTAGAACATAACACAAAGTATAGCATTATATGAACTACACAAAAATTAAAATACAAAAAATTTCCTGAACTAAATAGCACTTAACAACACCACTCTATGTAAAGTGGAGATCTGTTTACGCATGGCCCTTTTACATGCAAATCCACTTCACACGCAGTCACACTTCCATGCCTCCCAACGGTACCTATTTAATAAGTTGGACCCGTTAACACACGTTACAAGAAACTTGCTGTGTAGCAGTCTGCATACAGACCAGGCAACTGTTGCTAGTGGCAGCTGGCCTTGCTGTGGGCAGTACATTTCCAAGGCAGGTGAATGTAATATAGAGCTGCACATGTCTCCAGGCCCACATCTAGTTGCAGCTGCAGCTGAGATAAATTAACGTACACGTTGTGCCCTTCCCTCCCACTTTATAAACACTGGCTTGCCTTTATGGGCCCTCTCTGCTGAAGTGAAAACAGTGGTTTATGATTGGCAGTTCAAGCCCCTTTGAAATAAAGTATAGACCACAATCACTTTTGCCCATAAACATATAGCAAGTAATTGGACTAATTTGTCTGGTAGCAAGTTACAATGCAAAATTAGATAGCCTGTATTTCTAGCCACACCAAGACTTATGTAAACCATACTACTGTATTTCAGCATGGTCCCATTAATAATTAGTAAGCGGTCCATTAACACACGGTAGCAGTGGTTTGACTCCCAGCGACTGCATGTTAAAGGGTCTGTACCAACTTGCATATTAACCTTACATAATATAGACATTTCCGATTTGATATAAAGAATCCAAGTACTTAACCTGTTTCAATGTCTCGTTGTTTTCTTTGACAATGTTCAGTCTATTTGTGACAGTGTGGCGTCGTTCAACCACATCTCGCCTAAGTGCTTCATGCTGTGTCTCTTCTTCTTTCAACATTGCCTTCAGTTTCTCCAGATACTTGGTGTAAGGTTGGATCAGATGGGCAGCATCATCATCAGCAGGAACACCTGTTGGTCGCCTTAAAAAACAGAATATACAGGTGAAAGAAATATATCATCCAAACCCACATGTCAGATGTATAGTTTACATTGCAATTAAATCTCTTATCTACTTTTTTAAATTTCAAATAATTATTATGAATGGAAATCTGCAAACTGAATTTTATTTCTAATAAAATGGTCCTTGACAAACGCATTAACAGAAACTACTAATGATTAGTTAGAGGCAAATATCATTGAGTACCATGCCACACGTTGTCTGGACGAAGTTTGACTCAGATGATCTAGAGCAGACATAAACTGTGGAATCGACTCTTCAAGAAACATTGTCTCCACTTCCACCTAATAAAATTTATAATTCCATATATACTGTCACCACGTTTTTAATCTGTTAGTTTGCTATGTATCATCATCTTTCACAGCTCCTTAATCAATCAATCAATCATTTTTTTACTGATCCCAGAATATTTAACAAATCGAATTTTACATACATGTTTGCATACATGCTCTTTACATACAAATTTTATAGGTCACAACCTGTAAAATTTGTATGTAAAGAACATGTATTATTATTATTATTATTATTATTATTATTATTAAAGGAGTTTTATATAGCGCCCCTTCAAGATTGCCTACTCAGGAGCACTCCCAGCTCAACCATGGTCGAACAACGCAGTTTGGAGGACAGTAAGAAACAGGGTGAAATGACCAAACGGTATTTGACGGAGCTTGGTAGGAAGCCCATTCCAAGTCATGGGGGCAGCCACAGGGAAGGCACTGCGCTGCCGTATGGATGTCCGTGCACGGGGAACTATAAGTTTAGCTTGCGCAGCTGAGCGGAGAGAGCAATGACGCTGCGAACATGAGTTGGGACAGCAGAGCTCCCGCAGGTATGGAGGGGCCAAGCCCTCAAAGCAGAGATTCGGTAAGTGATGCGCTGTGGGTAGGGGAGCCAGTGGAGGACATCCCTCATACACGAAGACACTCTGCCAAACTTGGGGATGCGGCCTACAAGGCGGGCAGAACGCAGGATTCTATTCGGGGCTCAATGCGGCAAGTCAAGAGTCCGTCATATATGGCACTGCAGTAGTCCAATCGAGAAACATGCAAACAGGACTAACTGGGTTTCAACAAACAGACCCAGAAAGGACCAGCGTCGTGCTTAACTAGGGTCACCTGTTAATACAAGTTAAATCTGGATGGCAATCGACGTTTAAAATATAACATAACATAAAATTCATACATACATTATTACAAAAATCATAAACCAAGTGCACTTGCCAATTTTTGCACATACTGGCCTACTCGCAAGAAACACTGTATAGTACCAGAATCAGATTCAAGATCCCATATCTTCGGATGAGCTACACTATTAAAAAAAACAATGCTGCATTTTAAAATGATTTACATACTGAACCAACCTGGAACGTCACCTGAACCTTAGTTTTAACTACGCTCAAAATTCACTTCTACTTAAATTCTATATTTACATTCCTTCTTCAGTGATAGATATGTTTTCACTTAGTCAAGTGAAATGGGATCAAAACCCATAAATATTGCAGAGGTCAAACTAATTGCTAAAACTTGTGGCAGACAAAGGCCAAAGCATAACAATCTTTACATCAGCCAAGACACTAGCTATACTGAATTGTCACGTGACTGCACATGTTCTAACCTTTAGTGATGAACTCATTTGTTCCTTAAACTTTTGGTAACACGTTTTTAATGCTCCAATGTCTGCATCCTTCTTCAAAGACAGGTTTTTTGCAAATATCGACAAGCTAGAAAAAAATAGAAGCAGGTGGATTATGCAACGAGTGATGTGATCGGCAAATGTAAGGCTTTTGTCACCAAGACTGTGCACTGGACAGGAATAAGGCACATGTAAAGTGAATGGCACAGATATATTGAGATCCTTAGGAGAAAGGCCAAAGGATCAGTTATTTGGTTTAATTGTTCACAGGCCAATTGTGAGAATTTTATATTTTTGAATGGTTGAGACATAAGATATTGATGTTCATCCAGGTTGATATCTTTGTGATGGTGTGCGTGGATGATTTAGTTCATCTCAGAGATAGTGAAGAGAGAAAGATATGAAGAGTTGTATGTTGTCAGTATTGAGGTGATGACCAACGGAGGATCAAGAAACAAGTTTGCTGAGTGGGGAGATGCGAAGAATGAACAGGAAAGGAACGAGGACAGAACCTGTACGAATACCCCATGCGAATGTGAGGATTAGACGAGTTCAGACCAGCATAACAGATTAAGAGTGAAGGAATAATGGGAAAGGTACAACTTGATTCAAAATAGGTCAGTAAAAGCTATGCCGAAAACAGGAAAAGCGTTTGTTACAAATCTCGTGATATATGGCATCGTAGACGGCAGAGATGTCTAAAAGACACAGGTAAGAGACTTGTTGACCTATCGCCATGACAATTGTGAGGAAAGGGCAGAAGAGAACTTAACTATTAACTAGATTCATTATTATTGTCATTCTTGTTCCTATTAAGTATAAGAATGAGCACGGCAAGAGTCAGTAAACATATAACCTAAAGCAAGCTATACTTTAATTTAGCAGCTAAGAAAAATACCTTAGTTATAAAATTTTGGGTAATTGCGAAGACTGAGTGCCTCCCTATGTAAACAATATGGTTGCCACCGACTTCGCTCCAGTAGAGCGCCGCTGCCTACCAGCCACATCCCACATTGCAAAGCGCTAGGTAAGTAAGTAAAACGAACACTTGAAGTCAAATGCACACTTGAAGTAAAACGAACTTTAATTTGATTGAAAATTGAAATATGTGCATACATCTTAAGAAATGGTTTAATCCGTTAGATATAAACAAAATCATTCAGTTGTGTTTGTAATATAAGTGTTCGTTTTACTTACTTACTTAGCACATTGCATTGTGGGATGTTCCTGGTAGGTAGCATTTTTATATATATAATATAACGGATTAAACCATTTCTTAAGATGTATGCATATATTTTAATTCTCAATCTAATTAAAGTTCATTTTCGTTTGACTTCAAGTGTTCGACTTACTTACTTAATACTTAGCGCATTGCATTGTGGGATGTGGCTGGTAGGCAGCGGTGCTCTACTGGAGCGATGTCGGTGGCAACCATGTTGTTTATATAGGGAGGCACTCAGTCTTCGCAATTACCAAATTTTGGATAATAATATACCTTGCAGCCGAAATGCATCGTTTTACTGTCCGATCAATGGCCTTCGTTAGTTTGGCCATACGACCAGTTTTTGCATTTTCGTTGGATAGATCTTCACTTGGAAGTCGCTGATTCGATTCATCACTTAAGCTCTGTTTGTTTTCTGAATTACTGTCGATTGCTATTTCGCTTTTCGGACATCCCATCTTCGTCTCAGTCGAAACTTCCGCCATTGTTTACACTATTGCGCCCACCGCCGACTCCAGTAACTTATAATGCAAATCACCTAAGTAATAGTAAGTAAGCAAACCACTGCTCTCGAATTCGATTTTCTGTAAAATAAGAAGTAGATATGGTTCAAGGGAATCAAGGGGCTGCTATATGATGTATTAGAGGTCAAATGAGTTTGTGTCTCGATCCAACGGCAAGTAGGAAACGCATCAACGTAAGTGCTGTAACCATAGGGCCTATATCACACTGCATTGCAACTCTGGAACGAGTCCCTTCTGAATTTCGTCAATTCACCGTTCGTTTACCATCCTGCGCTACAACCCCATCATAATTATGTACCTCAAGCTTCTCTAGCTTTCAATTCAAAACTCCTTAAATTAAGTCCCACCCATCGACGTGAGTAGGCCTAAACATGCAAGTCTCCGCCGCCTGATTCGCAATTATGATTTATCTCATCTTAAAATATGACCCATGGTAATTCTCATAGATTTGTTTTCTTCTCTGGTCTTCTGGTAAACGCATAACATATTTTTTATGTGATATCTTCGACTGCCTTGACACAGCGTTCGCGAATAAGCTATAGCTAGTAGGCCTATGTGCCCTGTGCATGGGCGGCGATCTAGGGGGCGTCCCGTAGGTGGGGGACATATGTTCCCCCACCTTTTAGAGTGGGGGGACACTCCATACATTTGTCCCCCCACATTTTGAAGAAACACCAAAAAAGGCGCAGAAATGTAATTGCGCGTGAGGGTTTTCGCAGCGTTTCTGACCAGACGAGGTAAAAATAGAATTTTTTGAGCAGAAGTTGCCCCCCAAAATTACGAGAAAGAAGAATTCGTAAAAAAGTCAAAAGAATTAACAGTTTTTAGAGGAAATCATAAAAAGAAAAGGGTTATGAGGTTATTGCTGGGAGACAGGAAAAAGTTGTAAAACGTGGTGAATGACTAAAAAAAGGTCATTGTGCGGAGGTGAATTGGTGAAAATGAAAGTGGGGGAAAAAGTGAAGAAGGGGAAAAAAGGAGAGTGTAAGAAAAAGTTGTAAAGGAGGTGAAGGACTAAAAAAAAGGTCATCAACTTTTTCGGAGATGAAAGCAAAATTTTTCGGAGATGAAGTGGCAGAGAAATTTTTGGGGGGCAAGATTTTCCAAAAACGGTTGTCGACGAGATCGTGGCCGACTTTGTCCCCCCCCCACCTGTCAGACAAGATCGCCGCCACTGGCCCTGTGCTCAGTTTTGAGCACAGGGCACAAACAAGCATTGCCTACAATGTTTGTTGGTAACAAAAATAAGCCTCCTAATCTCCTTAAGCAATTTTAGCCCCCCCCCGTCCAAGAACTGTAGTTCGAACCACCACTGCATATACAAGTTATTTTATTGAACGCTCATAATTACTTTATGAGGCAGCTATTGAACAGGATGAAGAAATATATGATATTTTAGTCATGACCAGTTGCAACTATCAGCTCATGTAGCTCGATTCTTCACACTTAGTATTGCCGCTTGAATGCCGATACACATGCATGGTTTTCTACAGCGAAGTGAGCGAACGTATATATTAAGGCTTCGACCCTGCTAATTTTTCAATGAATTGCATGGTAGCCTACGTAGGCCTATAATCACTTATATAAATCCTCTTATGCTCTCTCCAATGCCATTTTAGACAATTAGCTTACACACTATAATAATTTGTGAATTCTTGGTCAGAAACCGTTTTCGTGTATAAGCTGGTCCTTGCTAAAAGATTACGTAGCGCTTGAAGTCTAGAACATTTTGAAGTTTATGATATTGGTAGACGTTTTCACCTACGATCTTGTCTCCTTGGTGCCAATAGATGTCGCTAGTAGCAAGATTTTTGGCGCCATCCGGCGACTGACAAACACAACATCCGTTCATTTTAAACGATTAGAGAATAAGATTTAGGTGCTGTTCTGTAGCAAATTATTAGGAAAGATTAAATTGTCTAGCGTGATTTTCAGAAGAAGAGGTTAGGTATCTAGTTGAAGGTATAATTCTTTAGATGGCACACATTCTAATTTAGTGTTAAAATTAATGTCTCTGATAAATTTAGTCTATCGACCACTGTATGTTCCCGCCCGTAAAACCATAATTATTGTGCAGTCTGGTTTTACGAAATAGTTTTTTGCAGAACATAAGAGCTTGTGTGACGAGGTGGTTGATTGACTTAACATTCAGCTTGTAAGGTGAAATGGGCAGATTCGAGTGTTAGTGATAGTAGCTGTGTAGGGAACCAAAAACACTGCCTAGCCAAAATGGGGTCAGCCCGAATCCCCGAAACCCGAATCCCCGAAAACGCTGAAAATACACAAAAGCCCGATTTCCCGAAAACAGTTTTATAGAATGCGGCCGAACTCCCGAAAACTATTAAAAGTTAAATTGTAAACTCGTATACGTGACATAGATCTAGCGTGGCCTTGCATTCATCCGACTTCTACTTTCAGTTACATTTTCATCACTAATCGATTTCGGGGATCCGGCCGAAATTCGTTTCGGGGATTCGGGTTTCGGGGATTCGGGCCGCACCCGCCAAAATTGATGTCTTGTGTCATCATGTCATGCATAGCTATAAGAAAACAATAAAGAATACCATATTAGGCATTGGTTTGATATATTTCCATTTAGGTGATTTCCTTATGCAAAAGTACACTTCCCAATGTGAAGTAACTCCGCGTCAGGGGCATATTTTTCTGATTTTTGTTTAGTGCGTTTACTTTTTCAGGATGCCGAAGTCAAAAGAAGCTATTTCGAGTTCAGGCTCAGACAGCGAAAGTGGTAGTGAAGTGAGTTTTTTTTATACAAAGTGTTGTTAAAACCTGGCACTGCAATAGTCCCATAGGAGATGACATGCAAATTTACTATTTACTACTTGTGCTATACTATTATAATGCAGTTGATATCCATTTAATTACAGTTGACCATCAATTAATGCCTTGCATATTATTGCTGTGGCGCTATAAACATTTCAAAATGGATTCTATAGAGCAGCGCTTCCCAAACTTATCAGTGTGATGGACCGGCAGGAATTTACTTTGAGTGCGGACCAGCAGGTATTTACTTTGAGTGTGACGGACCGGTAGGAATTTTCTCATTGCAGCAGGACTGGTGCCAAATTAATTATTTATTTTTATCTATAAAATGGGTAAAAAAGTTAAATTATTGTTTAATAGTAGCACGAGTAGGCCTACATAATTCAGTACTAAATATCAACTGAATTAAAAAGTTGCATTTAAAAAAATGAGGGGCTAATCATACTAGTGCTGTTTAGTTATATATTTATTATTTTTAATGTTTTTAACGCCTGAGGTGCAAAAATCCCTCAGGTTCTAAGACACTATATAACAGAAGTGTGTTTAAGCTTGGAGAATGCCGTCCTCGTCTCCGGGACATGGTGTGGTATTTTTAATTGTTATAATTTTCAAATTTATAATATATTATACTTACAATATCGAATCTAAAAGCATAGGTGTTTATTTTCTATTGACGGAAGCTGTCACCAGATTATGAAAGATGAAAGAGATACATCACATCCAGTTTCTAATTGCCGGTCAAAAAAAGCAAACGTTACGATCAAAATTTTTAGTAAAGGTGAACAACAACTTCTATTTGACCTGTCGGCAGTTTGTCGAATAACTATTGCTTTGGCAGTTCTCGTTTACAATAGCTGAATACATTTACTTCCTTAACAAATCTTTTTAATTTATATGAAAAATATGGTTTTGATTTCGAGACAATCGTGTTTTTTGAAGACAGTTCGAAGCGAAACCCAATCAAGAAAACGTCTATCGTCTTTTTGTCCAGTTTCTTGACTCACTTTACAGACTGGCAACTGAGAGCTTGCGGACCAACACCGATTCGCGGACCACAGTTTGGGAAGCACTGCTATAGAGAACAGTCCAGCGACTCCAGCCAACTGTAAAATACAATTTTGTTAGCTTGTGCACGAGGTTTCATGCTATCATTGTCTTTTTGCATGAAAACAGATTGCTCGATTTTGAACAACACGCATTTCTCAATACTACTGATTTTGTAAAAGGATCTATCACTTGAACAGTAGTGATAATTCTGATGGTTAGGCCAAAAAAAAATAATGGTGTGTTTCCGGTAACGCGACCGAGTCACTTTTTTGGCGCGACTCGGATAATTTTGGGAAAAAATTTTTTTAGTAACTCATTTCGTGTCAGAGTTGCAGCTTTCCGACAACTGAAACTTCACTTTCTGTGCCAGAGGTCCAGAATTGCGACATTATAGACCGTGGGAAACCAGCGGTCTTTCAAAGTAAATAAGAGCACCGTTAATTAGAACAACGAGATGCGTCGCCCGATGTGCAGACCTGCACGGGAAGGACTTAGGTCTAGGGGTAATTAGAGCAAAGAGATGCGTCGCCCGATGTGCAGACCTGCACGGGAAGGACTTAGGTCTAGGCCCTCTAGGGGTAATTAGAGCAAAGAGATGCGTCGCCCGATGTGCAGACCTGCACAGGAAGGACTTAGGTCTATGGGTAATTAGAGCAAAAAATGGGCTGTAAGTTTGCCATGGTCAGCTTTTACAAATGTGGGAGGGTTGCGGAGATAATAGACCCGAAAATCGGCGATTTTCCCACGGTTGTGCGCCAGGGTTATTAACCAAATCCAATCGTCGTCGTATTCAATGTATTATCAACATCTACGATTAATTATCGTACGTACATAGTATGAGTAAAGTTTCCTTTATAGCAACCAGCAGCAGCTTCAAGGTCAGCCTCAGTCTCCTAAGCAACCAGCCCTGCCTATAGGGGAACAGTTGGTCGCAATGGCGACTGCTCGGTGCCGGCCCGCTATTCTGGGAGCCCATCGGAGTATACATACATACAATATACATACATACAACATACATACATACATGTATGTATGCATGCATGCATACATACATACATACATTCATACATACATACAACATAGATACATGCATACATAAATGCATACATACATAAATGCATACATGCACATATGCATTAATACATATATAAATGCACACATACATACATACATACAACATACATACATGCATACATGAATGCATACATACACATATACATTAATACACAAATGCTCGTATACATACATACGTTCATACATACATACGTACATACACACATACATACAACATACACACATACATACAACATACATACAATATGCATACAACATACATACAATATACATACAACATACATACATAAATGCATACATACACATATACATTAATAATTTAATACACATATAAATGCACATATACAAACATACATGCATACATACATACATACATACATACTTATATACATACATACATACAACATACATCCATGCATACATAAATGCATACATACACATATACATTAATACACATATATAATGCACACATACATACATACATACATCATATATACATACATACAACATACACAGGCAACATACGTTAGACTATCGTTGATGGCTGCCAGAAAACGATATCAATGAACTACACTTGTGAAAATATTAGCCTTCTAGCATATATAAAGAAAACATTTTTAAAATTTAATTTACTGACAAATAAGTTTAAGGAACATGGAACTGTTTTTAGCAAGGTGTTTATTCAGTGACATCTTCTTGTTCTCAAAACGTAAGAAAAACAAAACGGTGATACGGTCGCTATGAAATGGCATTGTATAAAAATATTTTACAAAAAAAAAATATTTTCCTACCTACCTACCCACTTTTTTAAAACTCCGTTACCGGAAACACACCATTATTTTTTTTTGGCCTTATTTCTAGAATCAGTTATTATTGTACTGTTTTACTTTTGCTATAAAATGGTAACAGGCCTTGACCAGTACACAGACAGTAATTCTGTAAGCATCATCAAAAAGTGGTGAATTTGTGTGGAGCCATCTTCTATGTAATGAAGTGGTGTTCGGTTATCTTCATGTTTTGCATTTAACTCAATAGTCTGTAAACAATTGGATCATGCCTTTGAGGAATAATATGCTTATAGCATTAGTACCACAAGACATACCTATGCACCCCATAATATCCAGACTGGCTGATGCAGGAACCTACCTATATAATAAGTAGAACACTTGTTTATGTTATTATTTATTGGCTTCCTATGTTTAGACAGGAAAGCAGTTTCTGCAACAAAAAGTTTCTTTATTTTTGAACTGTTCCTAAGAAGCATCCCTTTGACCTTAGATAAATGGAAGCATTTCGCTGTCACAATGCAACATTTTTCCGCTTTGACAGCACATATGCTTTGAACATGAAATGTTCACATACATTGCATGTTTTATGTATATATATATATATATATATATATATACAATGGTATTAAATATGATGTTACAGTTACAACCTAGAAAAAAAAGGGGATGCATTTTGTGGCACTCTCCCATAACAAATATATAGTTTTTACTATGGTGACCACCTCTAATTTCTGGAGATCACAGAATAATTTGATATAAAAAGTTAAGTTCTTTAAAAAAATTCAAAAGATTAGTTTAAAAATACAGAATTGAAATCTGGGACATTGATGGCTTGCAACTGGTGGTCACCTTATACATTGTCTTAAATTCACTGAGCTTATCTTAACTTTGTTACATATCTAAAGTTGTAGTCAGCTTTCTTAATCCTAAGTTAATCCAGACTGAATATTATTCACTTGTATTCTGATATATCCTTGACTTCAGCCAAAGCAGAAGAAGAAGAAGTTGGAAGCAAAGCCGAACACAAAAGCTTCAACTTCAGACTCAAAAGCTTCCAAAGGTGCTAGTAAGAAAAGTGGAAAATCAGATGATGGAGATGAAAGCAAGTTTGAGGTGATTAATTTTTTTATATATACTAGGGTGACACTGAACAATACAGAAAAAATTTATTTTTAGATTTTTTAAAGTCTCACCCCTCAAAAGTGTTCTCTATAATATCAGTACCATCTATAAAAAGTTTTAGTGAAATCCGAAAATATTTAGAGGTCACTCCAGGGCATTGAAATTTCGATATATAGAAAACAATGTTAAAAAATAATACGCAAAATTTTGTTGTTGTCTGCACTGCCAATAAAATTTTTTAATTCTTATTTTAATCTCCCCTATTATCACTCATGACATGTGCATTGTGCAGTTATTATTTATTTGACTAAAAACCAATAAATTAATTTTAAAAAGCGGTGAAGACCTAATGTTATTGCGAGTCCAATGGTCCAAGTGTCGCTTTAGCATTCGACAGTACTAAAATCAGTCACAGAAATGTTGCACATATCCTAGCAGCCAATACACAATCACTGGGCCATGATCCTGCTGAAATTGTTATCAATCGCGAATCCATTAGACGTGCTCGGTGCAAACATCGTCAGATCATTGCCAAAGAAATCCATGCATCTTTCGCTCCCGAGGTTCCACTTACAGTTCACTGAGATGGCAAGTTATTGCCAGCTTTGACATCACAGGAACATGTTAACCGACTGGCTGGCTATGCTGTTATAAGGTGAAGGAACAATGAAACTTCAACGAGTTCCTTTACTGCCTAATGGAACAGGCGAAGCGCAGGCTTTAGCCGTTTTCAGTTTGCTTGAAGAGTGGAATAGAGCTGGCTCCATACGATCTATGTCTCTTGACACAACTTCTAGCAATACCATCCTTCATGCTGGAGTATGTGTTCTGCTGGAGTGCGCTTAAGACAGATCTTCTAAGCTTGGCCTGCAGACATCGTGGGGAGAGTCTTCGATACTCTGATGGTAAAATCTAGCAGACCTACAATAAAACTGTTTGAAAGATTTGCGAAATCTTGGGGCTCAATTGATAAAGATGGCTATAAAAGTGTCATGTATGATGGGCTGATTGTTGCACAGCTGAGGTCAGAGATGACTTGGTCAGTTCTGTGCCAGATCCCTGAATAATTTTCATGCACGAGATGACTACAAAGAGCTTCTGGGACTAGCTTTAATATCTTTATTTGACTATTATTTGACCTCCTGTTGATGAACAGCCCATCATAGCTCCTGGTGCTTTCCACAGAGCGCGGTGGATGGGGAAGTTGATACACAGTTTGAAAATCTATCTCTTCAGTTCTCAGGTTGATCTGACTGAGTTTGAACTACGAAGCCTTCTTGAATTCAACTGCTTGCAAGGCAGCAAATGAGACCGCTTCTACAGCAACAATACACAGCTTTTCAAACCATTTGTGGTACCTGAGCGAGACGCTGGTGGGCCTGGGTTTGTTGATTAGGCTGTTTCTCATGATAGCAAGATTGCAGTGGTTGCAGCCCTCGAACGTTGGGGATGCGATGACCCTCCTTGGCGTATCAAAGTTGATGTGCAGCAAGTGCCGCTATGAGAGCTATCTAATTTTACAACTACAAACACTAAGAAACTCTTCACTGCACTAGATGTTCATGCAGGCATCTTACAACTACATCCAACATATGGGCGACTAACGACAGCTTTCTCTTGGCTCGTCGCTGAGTTGAGAGCTCAAAGGTCGTGAATGATGCGGCCAGACGCGGCGTTGCACTGATACAGTCATTCAATGGTGTGCTTACAAATCAGGTAGAACAGAAGCAATATCTACTGCAGGTGGTTGAGAAACATAGGAAGGAAGGTCCAGACTCAAAAAAGCAAACAATCATAGAGGGACTTGTTAAATAGTAGTGGTATCAAATGCGATGAACTGCATTCACATTGCGTTAAACATTGATCATACTGTAAAACTTTAGCCGCGTTGAGTGACCATTAAACATTGACCAATTAATTTCAAAAACATTCTGAGTAGTTACTTAATGGTATATAACCATCTGAAAGGGTGAGACTTGTAAAATTTAAAAATTTAATTTTAAGTGTCACCCTAATATATACACTCTATTGAGTTTTGAGTATGTATAAAATCGTTATCTGAGGATTCTTACTGTGTTAAAAGAGAGCCAAGTTGTGGAAAGCAGCTTATTCACAGGCACTGTCATTTTGGCTAGCACAGGGAGCATCTTTAATTAATTTCTCTTGAAGAGGCACTATAAAAATGCGCACTTACAATTACAAAAAATATTTTCTTGCTCTTGTCGCATGTAAGGTGTAGCATGTGAGGTATAGCAATTTTGCTGTCATCTGTTTAACCTATTGTGACTACCTTGCTTAAGTTTAATTTCATTCTTTGAATTGTTTGGAATCTTGATATGAATTGATGTTTGACTTGTTATTGTATGCTGTTTTCATTGTGTTTTTATACTAAGATTGGCAAGAATCGTTTTGTCACAGTCTGCGACTTCCGTGGAAAGAAAATGGTCAACATTCGAGAGTTTTACCAGAATGATGATGGAGATATGAAGCCTGGCAAAAAAGGTATGCTTTGAGCATCTGAGTTGACTGAAATTTAAATTTGTCATCTTTATGCATGACATTTATATATTTTCTTACTCTGCTGCTAAAATATGCATAATTTGAATACTTTTACACTGGTCCTTCTGGTGCAGATGCTCCAATACAGGTTTATGCTTCCACTGATGATTGTTTCATTGTGCCTACAGGCATCTGGATTTGCTGTAAGGGGCCATCCATTTATTACGTACGCAAAAATCCGGGAAAACTGGGCCCAGAGGTAAGGATGTAAGGTGACATACAAGTGACACCTCTCCCACAGTCCTACTTCCTCTGGTAGTACCTGATAGCTGAAAAGACTGAACTTTGGCTCACTTGAAGGCCAATAAATTTGCGTACGTACAATATCAGTAGACCCCTCCCCAATTCGCAAGCGTATGCAAGCACATGAATTTCGGTTATCCCCTCCATGCGTACGTAATATATGGACGGCCCCTAATTGTCTGTTCACAGTTGCCTAGCAGCAAAATGTAGGTGCGCTTTATTCCACTAGTTAACATTATTTTTTTTCAGTTTATTTCTATTGTTAATTAGCAATTTTTGTGAATGCCTAAGGCAGTAACTGATAAGACACCAAAGTCAAGCTGAAGTGAGGTCAGTTCCCAGAAATGTCAGTCCACTGAGACAGGAAGGATAACATACACCAACAACTGAAGTTTTATGTATGGTTTTTGGTGTATGCGGCATCGTATTATACAGCAAATTGTAACCAAGCTGTTATTTGAATTAAAGTAATTTAGACCTTTTCTAATGCCAGCCTTTAGAATATTTGAAAAAGCATACTAAAATGCAGCGAATTTGAAAAAAAAGTTGTTTTTGTAACTGAATTATTGGTAATCTGTGAATTTTCCAATTTTTCGGACTACCAACTGGGATTAAAATTTGTAGTGAACAAGACAGTTACTGTTTACGTGAATCACAATGCGAGTGAAGTTTTTCTGTACATCTTAGACCGCTGCATGTATACCTGACCTACAGGGTATACAGCTTATCAGCTGCACATTTTTGAGAGCAACAACTCTGGGTGGTATTTTACTATGGTGGTATTATAATTTATTATTATTATTAATTAGTAACTTCTGGCAAGCTTATTTCTAATGCAAAAGGCATCAACTGATGACACATCAAAAGCAAAGCTGCAATCAGGTCAATTTTAGAATATTCATGCTGACAGTACATCTTTGATCAAGGAAATATAACAACCACAAAACTGAATTACTTGCAAATAGCAGTTTAATGTGAACTTGTCTTAGTGGTCATAGGTTTTTTGTACATATTTCTCTGATCGTGATATCATAAATTTGAGATTTATTGGCTATTTTGTAGGAATTGCTTTGACTGTTGAGCAGTGGAACAAACTGAAAGAGCAAATGGAAGAGATCGATGAAGCGTTGGATGCTTTGTAGATTGATTCTTGACTTGTGCAAGTGCCTAGTATTGCACAGAAGTAGAACTGAACCCATCTGTTTATTCAGGGTCTTGACAGTTAGTAAAGAAGATATTTCACTAAGAAGTCATTTTGCTGTTGTTTAGCATCTATTGACTGTTTTGACTGTTTTTGTCATAAATCCATTTTGTGACATCTTAATTAATATGAGTTAGATGGTTTTTGCTACATATTGCTTTCCTGATGTAGAATGATGGTAGTGTTACCTTGGCAACAGCTGCCAAAAGTTTTGTATACTGTTAATTAATCAACCTGCTCGTACTTTGAATATCCAAAGAATTGTAGTTTCATCAATTCCTGTGTAGTGAAATCTTTTCAGATATTATATTAGCCATTCCTCTGACAAACTTTATGGAGATCTATCATGTGAAAAAATTGACTTGTTGTTTATAAAATAATGATGACTTTCAAGTCAAATTTGATGCCAGTTCTGAACTATCAATAGCTAAAATTAACCCAGTTTAATGTTGATTTCTAAACGTTTCAAATCTCTGTGGAGTTGTGTTTCAAGTTTGTGCCAATTATGTTTTGTATTTCAAGTTTGTGGCAATTAT
This sequence comes from Allolobophora icterica, assembly GCA_963556255.1. NCBI lineage: Eukaryota > Metazoa > Annelida > Clitellata > Crassiclitellata > Lumbricidae > Allolobophora > Allolobophora icterica. Next base: position 33,007,320 of record OY744607.1, on the reverse strand, counting down.
GTTTTAAGTTAGTGTACATGTGTGATTTGTTCAATACAGTAACACAGTGTTTATGTTTGTATGTTAAAACTGCCCAACCACCAACACAAGTGTACCTCCACCTCAGTTTACGAAACTATCCTGTGTACATACTTACATCATATGTTGAAGATATGGTGAGAACATGACAATATTCACATAAGGGAATAAATTCCGTATGGGCTCTGTATTTGTCGCGGTCGACTCCTTCGATCGCAACGACGAACCAACGAAGGAACTATTAAAAGATCTTTAATTAAAAATAAAGTCGATTAAGTGTAAAGTAAGTCAACTCGTCTATCAAATATCACAATCGTAGACAGCACACAAGTTGGCTGGTCTCGATTGAACGTCATACGATCAATGTTTCAACGTTTACAAATCTTCGTCAAAAGGCCCCCAATGTACATCAGGTCTATCTTATATAGAGTTCTCCCGGATTCCAGAACGTTCTGTGACGTCACTGTACTTTTCCCTGGAAAGTCCTACTGAACACGTATATCCTTGTTGCATGCACCGAATTAATGTTGACAGCTTGCTGCAGAATTTTCCGTGCGTTGTAAACAAGCTTGTTGACGCGTCGGTTTTCTTCCCTTGATGCATGCACCCGCGTAGACCACGACATTCCCTCCGCCCTCAGATGATGACACGTCTTCAGCACCATCCCGAACGGGTCATCACAATCAAGCCGGGCCTCCAGACTCCATCTCGACACAGCATATACAAACAAAACAAAACACATCAGTTAGTCAATTTATCTATACAATTTGCGGGCTCGATCCTTGTGTGTCGGGCCATTCCCCCCCTTCACCATCCGAGTCACAACCGAGAGAGGAAATCAGCCACCGTGTTCTGACGTCCAGGACGATATCGAAAGTCCACGTTAAACTCTTGCAATGCCAACGCCCAACGAGTCAGTTTCGCACTCTTAGGGCTTGCATCTGTGAGATAAGACAAAGGATTATGATCTGAATAAATGATTATCTTTGATAAGAATATCCATGACTTGAATCGTTTAAGTGCCCAAATTACTGCGAAAGCCTCTCTCTCAATTGTAGACCAATGCATCTGTGTATCTGTAAGTTTAAGGCTAGCAAAAGCAATTGGTTTTTCTTGACCTTCGGTCCACTGAAACAAGCAACACCCGACCGCGGTGGCACTTGCGTCAACACTTAAACCAAATTCCTTAGTGAAATCAATGGTATGCAACTGTGTAGCTTTACTGAGATCATCCTTTAACTTATCTAGTGCTTCTTGATGCTTTTGCTCCCAAGGCACCTTCGTAGGTATGTTATCTCGTGTCAAATCAGTTATTACCCGTGCTTTTTCAGCTAAAGCAGGTATAAAATTTCGAAAATAACTGAAAAAACCCATAACCTTTCTAACTTCTTTCTTTGTTGTTGGAGGATGGATATCATTGATCGTAGCGATCTTACCTGGATCAGGTTCAATACAACCTGACCCTACTATATGGCCAACAAACTTTATTTTGTTTTGTGCAAAATTACATTTTCTTAAATTCAAAGTGAGTCCTGCTTCCTCAATAGTTTGCAAGAATTTCTCTAGATGTTCTAAATGGTCATTCCAATTCATTGAAACCACTGCCATATCATCGACGAATGGTTCGGTAAAACTTCGCACTGGATGTAAAACTTGGGTCATAGCACGAATAAAGGTATTGCTAGCGGACTTGAGTCCAAACGGCATTCTTGTGAACTCAAAAAGTCCTGCATCACATACGAATGCCGTAAGCCATCGATGTTCTTTCCGAACTGGAATTTGCCAATACCCCGATTTCGCGTCGAAAACACTAATAAACTTTGCCCGTCCCACCTTTTGTAAGACGTCAGCAATGTCTGGGGTCGGGTAACAATCACCTAGAGAATATTTGTTAACATGGCGATAATCAATTGCCAATCGAACGCCATTTTGACCTTTGGGTCCCTTTAAAACGCAAACTACCGGACTGGCCATTTCACTTTTCGATGGTCGAATGATGTCTAATGCCAACATTTCTTCTATCTGGCGTTGTACTTCAGGTTTAAGTAGCTCAGGTACTTTATATGCCCTTAAACGCTTAGGAGTGAAATCATGAGTTATCTTAATTTCATGTTCTAATACTGGACAATACCCAGGTTTATCCACAAATACTGCCGTGTGCCGATCCAAAACTTCAAAAAGTTGCTTCTGTTCCTCTTGCGAAAGATGCGCTATAATCAGAGGATCAATTCGCTTACTCGGGCTTATTTGATCACGTTCTTCCTGATCTACAACCTCTACTATACCAAATTCTTCATCTTGATCAACAATTACTGAACAGCTATTGATCATCGCTTGTTCGAGTCGTTCATGGTATCGCTTGATCTTATTTGCGTGTAAATGTCTTTGTTTTCCCTCTATTTCTACTATATAAGAATATGGGGATTTAACCATCGACCTATATTAATAAAGGTCGATGGATTTAACCTTGACTACGGTAGCAGGTCCTTGCCATCGACTATAAAATTTAGAACTACCAAAATCTGGTGCTAATACTGCTACTTTATCTCCAACTTCGTATTTTCTGTCAGTACTACGCAAGTTATAATAATCTGCATACCGCTTGGTTTCTATATCACTATAGTAATCTGCATAAACTTTCGCGAATTCGAGGTTTTCCTTCAGTGATTGGAGATACTCTTCGGGTGATTTACCTAAGTTAAGAGGTACTTTTCGTTCGCCAGCCCACGATTCCTTCAACACACTAAGTGGACCCCGAGGAAGAGTTCCATAAACCATAGTGAATGGCGAAATATGAGTCGTGCCTGAAGGTTTTTCTCTAAGGCTCCACAGAACAAACGGTAACAATTGGTGCCATCCACGAGGATCAGATTGAGCAAGCTTAAAGATCATGGTTTTCAAGCTTTGGTTGCATCTTTCAACCAATCCAGCTGCCTCAGGATGTCCAGGGGTATTAAATCTGGGACTACAACCCATTCGCCGCAAGAATTCTTTCGTCAAACGACTGGTAAAGTTGGTACCACAATCAGAACTGATGATCCTTGGAATAGAAAAAGTTGTAAAAACTTGCAACAGAGCTTCACAAACTCCCTTTGCATTCAGCGATCTAAGAGGATACGCCATCGGCCAACGAGAAAATTTATCCACCAGAACCAGAGCATAATTGTACTGGGGTTTCGATTTGTTGGATTCTCCAGTCACTACCATAGGGCCAATACAATCCATATTTAGATGGTTAAAACAGAGTTCATCCGCCCTCGGAATAGGAGTGATCGGGACTCGATCTGCCACTTTAACTGGAGTTCTTAGTTGACAAATTTGACAAGACGCACAATATTCGCGAATCCTCTCATCCATTCTTGGAAACCAAAAGTTTAATTTGATCCTGGCTCTCGTTGCCTTAAAAGCCATGTGCCCAGCACATGGGGCATCGTGTGCTACTCGCAAGACAACCTCGATTCTATCTTCCGGTAAACATAATTGATTAACCTTATGTCCCATAATTTCCCCTTTGTGGTACAGGAGGTTATTATCTATAAAGAAATTATTTTTATTCTGTCTCGCTTGTTGCCAGCAAGATATAAGATTGTGACAATTCTGTTGCTCACGCAATAAAGTATCATTATTCGCTACTCCCTCATCAGACTTGAACTCTGTTGACTCAACATCAAGAAAATTATCTGAATCATCAACTAGTTGCTCCTGAGAATATTCATTCACTTCTGACGGCAAGGATTCGTTGCTGTTACTTTTCTCGATATTAACTTCTAAGTTATCTTCTTCTGCCCCTTTATTTATTTGTACACATCGATCTACGCCAGCTACCATCACTACATATTGCGAACTATCCCTTAATAGGTCCACAACATGGGGTGTCAAAATAACCAGTTCATTTAGTTCAGGGACTACAGCGAACATGACGCACAAAGATGGCGCAATGTTCGTCGTTCCTTCCATTGAATTAGCTAATTTCATTTGTAGGTATACTACATCTGCCTTACATCCTTCTCCCTGAAAACCAATTATATTAATCCGTTTAATCACGGGTAAGTTTAGTGACTCAATTAATTTCTTATCAATACAACAAATTTCTGCTCCTGAATCAGATAATGCTGGCTGAGAAGGGAGATCTTCAATCTGTACATTGATATACGACCTCTCGTGTAATCCATCAATACTATTCTCGTATACCCTTACAACAGTTTCCAACCCTATTGGTTTAGAATTATCCAATAAATTCCCTTGCTTTACCTGTTCAGGTATCTCATGCAACACGTTGACCTTCTCAACAAATAAGTCGGTCACTTCTTCAGTTGGGTTCCCAGATATACAAGTACTCACCTTTTTAGAACTTGGTTTGGTCTGGCACTCCCTTGCCATATGACCCTTCTGATGACATAGGAAACAGAGACCCTTTACCTTGGCCTCCTCCTGAGACACCCTCGCACCTATCTTGGCTTCACCCCTTATTTCCGGTTTGGGAGACTTGGGTTGAGCTGTCTGGTTATTGACTTGAACATGTGGTTGACCTCTCGTCCAATTGTTATACTTCGGTGTCGGATGACTACGGCATACTAAGTCATTCCCACCATCATGCGACGCTACATAAATGTCAGCCGCATTAGCTATGTCTTCACAGCTCAACCACTCCTCTTTTTCTTGGGCCAAGATATAATCTAAACAAGCCTTCGACAAGGACTCCTTAAGCCGATCCGCAACCAATAAACTTACAAGTTTATCAAACTCATCAGTTATCTTTCTACTTTTCAAATAATACATAAGAGCCACACGCAATTTGGATGAATAGATCGTAAATGATTCGTCCGATGCTTTGTGCAACGACCAAAATCGGGCTCTAAGATTTGAAGGGCTTATCTTAAACTCCCTTAGCAAAAACTCCTTCAGGAATTTGTAGTCATGGAGCTGTGCCTCAGTAAGGCGCATGGTTAATGCCTTAGCTCTTTCACTTAAAATGGCTAGCAATAATTTTGCTCTAACATCTTCATCCACCTCATACACATTAAACAAACCATCCAAGTGATCAAAGAAACCTGGAATTTCTATAGGGTCGGAAGGAAATTTCCAAAGAATATTCTTGAGGGCATCACTATAACGCTTAGTACGACTTGCTAAAGAATCTCTAACATTTCGTTCTTCCTGCTTTTCCTTCCTCTCCCTTTCTTCTTTCTCTTTCCGTTCCTTCTTTTCTCTTTCTTCTTTCTCTTTCCGTTCCTTCTTTTCTTCCTCTCTCCTCTTTTCCTCCCTTTCTTCCTTCTCCTTCCGTTCCTCCCTCTCTCTTTCTTCCTTCTCCTTCCGTTCCTCCCTTTCTCTTTCTTCCTTCTCCTTCCGTTCCTCCCTTTCTCTTTCTTCCTTCTCCTTCCGTTCCTCCCTTTCTCTTTCTTCCTTCTCCTTCCGTTCCTCCCTTTCTCTTTCTTCCTTCTCCCTTTGTTCTTTCTTTTGTTCTTCTCTCCTCTTTTCCTCCCTTTCTTCCTTCTCCTTCCGTTCCTCCCTTTGTTCTTCATATTTACGGATTTCGAACTCCAGACGGCGCTTCTGCAGCTCGTAATCCACTCCTGTTGGAGATATTGGACTACCCTTAAATTCCTCTTCCTCTTTTCCAATCTCCATGGCCCATTCTTCCATTAATTGATTTCGATCCCATGACATAACATCATCTTCGTCCCTTCCTGCCTTCACAAGATACACCCTAAGGCGCTCAGACGACATTTTGCGAATATTCGCTTGCATCTCTGTTGTCAACGCTTCCATTTTTACAAACAGTCAGTCAACAACAATCAACAAAAAAAAAACAGACACCACGCGGCAAACCCGCCACACAAAAGGAAAATTCCACAACCCAAAGTGCAACTATGCAGTATCCAAAGAAGTACACTCGCCAAGTACGCAAAAACTATACAAGCTCACGCAAGTCTGGCCTCGATCACAACAATGGATCAAATTTCAAAGAAATAATCAGCAGATATTGAAAGAGAAATAATGGCTGCCTCCCACTCGGCTGCAACTCCACTCTCTTTTCTCCTTCTCAGCCACGACAACACCTAGGATCTTACCCGTATGTTGACTGCTGTCTTCTGCTGTCTCAGCCGAACGACGCACTTCGTCCGTCCGACTGTCGTATGCCGATTCACCCGTCTCCCACGGTAGAAAGGCGTCTCGATCCGCTCGCTGTCTGGAACAGACCGTCTCTTGATCCTCCGGGTTGACTCCTTCCTCCGCCGGCTCGCGTCTTCTTCACCGGATCCAACACCGATGATCCCACTTCTGACACCAATAATGTCGCGGTCGACTCCTTCGATCGCAACGACGAACCAACGAAGGAACTATTAAAAGATCTTTAATTAAAAATAAAGTCGATTAAGTGTAAAGTAAGTCAACTCGTCTATCAAATATCACAATCGTAGACAGCACACAAGTTGGCTGGTCTCGATTGAACGTCATACGATCAATGTTTCAACGTTTACAAATCTTCGTCAAAAGGCCCCCAATGTACATCAGGTCTATCTTATATAGAGTTCTCCCGGATTCCAGAACGTTCTGTGACGTCACTGTACTTTTCCCTGGAAAGTCCTACTGAACACGTATATCCTTGTTGCATGCACCGAATTAATGTTGACAGCTTGCTGCAGAATTTTCCGTGCGTTGTAAACAAGCTTGTTGACGCGTCGGTTTTCTTCCCTTGATGCATGCACCCGCGTAGACCACGACAGTATTGTAGTGTGATTATATAAATGTCCAATTACAATTGTGATATAGGCCAATATGTGGGACATACGGAGCCAGTGTGGGAATATTGTCATTTTTACCATATCTTTAGTATATGTCACATTGCTGAATGAGCTCCCACCTTCTCTGCGCTTATTTTCCACGAGGCAGTTCACTTGGTTTCTACCACCTCCTTATAAGTCTTCTATGTTTAACCATGGCTGACTGGGAGGATCTTTAAGTAGGACTGTTTTAGAGGCACTATATAAATTATCAAAATGGATGAATGGTGTTGGGGTGCCCTGTGTATTGAGATTGCCCATAGTATTCAAACTGTCCAGCTAGTGCCCGTCTCACCATGTGCATAATTTCAATGCAATGCGTGAAATATGTTACTGTGTGCAGCAATTCTAAAAACATTCAGTGTAAGTCGAAAGTAAGTGAAATCTATATGATGAAAGGATTAGGCAAGTATATAGTCCATTTGGTACTTTCAGAACAGGTCAAGAGTCAAGACATTAGGTCTACATGATGATTTTGTGTGAGAACAAAGTAATTTCTCTGCATTTGACCAGGAAGAAGGTTGCAACAGAGGAGTGTGCAAGGTTGTAGCTAATTGGGAGCATCAGAAGTTCTCAGAAGGGACATCTTATGCCAAACCAGTGCACAAATGCTTTATTATTTCTATAATGCCTTTGAGAGCAAACAGAGAACTGACAATGCTTTTTCTTGCATGAAGAAATGCAGTCACGTAAGCTAGGCTATCATGTGGAGGTGTATGAGAAAGAGGGCTGGCAATCTGCCCTCCTATGCCACAGCGCAGAGAAAAATGAAGTCGCTGACACCGTACCCATATGGCTACCTGTTAACATTTTAATGATGAGCGGCATTGGTTTCCCAGTCACTTTTAGTACACTTTTGTCGTTTAAGTGTTAAGGGACTGCTGTTTTTCTTCTCCCAAGATCAAGCATAGTCTCTCTTTCAAAGGCATGCCATAAGTGTGCACTTTCCAGCAAAAGCTGTCCCTTACGAGGAAAATCTGCTGTTCCCTGGTAACTACAACCTTAATTTGGTTCTTCAGGCTTGATATGAACCAAGTACCAAGTTTAATTTTATTCAGTGCACAAAAATTCTATCCAAAGAACAGATTTATCACAATTAAAAGATCAAACTATGATGAAAGCTTTGATGAAGAGATTTTTAAAGTTCCCCGATGATACATGTACTGTAAGTGTACTTGTTTAGCTGTATGGTTTAACGATGTATTGAGAGCACAAGCACTAAACTAAGATGAAGAATTATGATTTGGCGCTTTAAAGACTATTCTAGGTTTAATCAGCACATAAGTATGATCAGGGCTGTAGTGGTAAAATTAGAGGTGAGTACACGCTACCGGTTAGTTTTCCGAAATAAATTAGAGGTGAGTATACGCTACAGTATTTTGTGAGTATACTCTACAGTATTTTAATATAAATAAATATAAATATTTTGTGAGGTGGGTATACGGTCTCTAGAGGTGAGTATACGCTGTATACCCGCGTATACCCTCCGACTACAGCCCTGAGTATGATGCAGAAAGATCATTTGGTAGATCGTATACTTATGTATCTGTGATAGAAAGGCTGCTGAAAAGGTCTATGCCAACAACGATTAGCAGGCCTGTCCACAATTGAAACACCGAATTTCTTTGAACTTGTACATGACAGCTATTTTGGAATAGAGGAATGAGTATGTAGCAGCAAGTGCGACTATAATTAGGCTTCGAGATCTAATCACTCCACGCTGAACTTTTTGTCTGTTCTGCAGGCTTCAACTTGCAACTAACCACTCTCGTTGCTGAGCCATCTGTGTCTTCTGGCCAAATGTCAACTTACCTTGACGACTCTGGTCTACTCTAAACTAGCTAAGCCAGAGTTACTATGCATACAATCTCGCTGGTCCATATGCTGGTCCTTCGTGCAGTTATAGGTGGTGCAGCGCAAAATATGACTCACATTCTGATCTAATCTAAGAACTTATATAGCGCAACACTATTAATGCTCAAGGAAAAAATCATTCAGTGGCAAAATTCTTGTGCAAGACAAATTTCACAGTGAGTCTGGTTAAAAGCCAAGAAGACACCCGAGAAGACATCGTCGATGTCTGTCCGCAAACTCAATTTAATGGCGGAATATTGGCTCTTCATCTCGTTGATTACAACGTCTTCAGCTGGCTTGGGAGCAAGACATACGTTAGAAGAAGCAGATGTTTAGCAGGGCACCAGCGTAGCGGAATAACACGTGGCATGTTAAACAAAACGCATTGTAGCAAAAGATGAAAGTTTTCGGAAGTTGTTGTTGCTATTGAACTGAATAATGGGGAACGAACCGGGAAACTTAAATAGGCTTCGCAGTATAGGACTACTGTATAGCTTAGTCTATTTAATGAAATTAGTTTTAGGTGGTGACGACGCGGGTGGGTCTGCTGTCGTGTACTCAGCTGATGAATTTGCTAGGCAATTACCCACAAAACCTCATCTGGTTCTGTTTTATGCTCCGTGGTGTGGACACTGTAAGCGTCTGATGCCTGTTTACGATACGTTGGCAGAAAAGTACAATGGGGAACTGAAACAAGAAAGGGTTGTCATTGCTAAGGTTTGTACAATGATTGCACGACTGATATATCAAACATCATCATATCACTCCCATCCTCAAATCACTTAAAAATCCCAGAGCGAATCCACTTCAAAGTCCTATCACCAACCTACAATTCCCTAAAATATTCCCAGCCCAAGTACCTCCGTGATCTCTTTACCATTCAGACAACCCGCTCCACCCGATCATCGTCCTATCTCAGTCTTTCTCGACCCCCAGTCACTACTCACCTCAAGTTCTCCAACCGAGCCATATCCAACACAGCACCACCCCTCTGGAATGATCTCTTTCTGAATTCCGCAGTTTCTCAATGCCTCCATCATCATTGCAACCTGTCCTTCATCTTCCTCCTTATGTTCCCCTATCTATCACCCCCCGGGCTTTCCACTCAAAACTGAAGTCTCACCTTTTCAAGTACTCCTACCCTGACTCATCTGATCCTCCGCCTTCCAATTCTTCTTGCCGTAAATAACACCCGCCTTGACAGTTGCTCTGCCTCTCCTGATCTGGTACCCTGGAAACGGACTTGGATCTCTTTTGGACTACTCTCTGGAAATCCCCTTTGATTTGGTTTGGCCTCCTAGAAATCGGACTTGGACCTCTTTTGGACCACTCTCTGGAAACGTCCTGATCTGGTACCCTGGAGTATATGGCATGAGCTAAACCTGACTGAAAGGATGATGGATGAGCAGTATTGGGCACTAGTTAAAGAGTAAATAGTTCATAGATAATTACATCACTGTTTAAATAATTATGTAGAGCACCTATTGAAATAATATTTAACGAGTATGTGCCTCTTTACTATTTATTACAAAGCAAATAGTAAACCACCAGTTCTTTGTTCTCTGCAATGGCTTCCTGTCAGTGAACGTATCTGCTGGCATTCCTCATGTACAGAACACCTGCAGATAATCTGCCCTCCTACTTACCTTCAATGGTCACACCTTGCAACTCTGTTAAAGGTCGCTCCTCTCTTCAATCAGCATCTGCTGGGAAGTATTGTGTTCCTGTTACACTTCTTGTCTTTGGCTGGTATTCATTCACAGTTGCCAATCCATCCATCTGGAACTCTCTACCTCCTCATGTTTGTAACTCTTTTAGCGAGACTGTCTTTCGCTCTAAACTGAAACTTACCTCTTCCAGTCTGCCTATGACTCTAAATGGTTGCCCAGCTTCAATTTGCACTTCTAAACTTAATAAGGAGGGCATTATCAAATTACAGTTGCATTGTATTGTATTGTAACTAGAACTACTACTGAATGTTGAATACAGTAGAAAATTGCAAGCTTTCTAAATAATTCTCTGTAACTGAATCCGATAATACCTAAATTGTAAGTACTATTTAAATAGTTACCTACATGTACTATTTACTATTCTATTTAAATAGACACCCTGACTATTTATCCCAACACGGGAAATGAGATTTTGATAATTTGATGGAATGGTTGGACCCAGGATATAAAAACACTCTCTCAAAAGAGATGTAGGCATGATATCAAGGAGTCAGCTTTTGATAGGTGAGATTAAGATAAATTTCCAAATGTCTGCAAGAGATACTGGCTGAAATTAGCCCAAATCTTGGTAACTTGTGTTTGAGCTTTGTATTTGCAACCAACAGTGACAGTGCAATGTATCTTAGCAAATATACAAATTTTAACCCTGGCCTGAGAGTGAATCAATGCAAATAACCGGTGAAAGTAACATGAAAGAATCAAGTGTCAGCCACTGTAGTGAGACTATGTTTAGTTATATTTATATAAGGAAATGTATATAAAGGGATGTTTCGCTCCATTGGTGTGTAAATATATGGATCAGAACTTTATAGAGACCTTTCCTAAAATGCTTGTTACAAAGTCTGATGCTGCATTGACAGTTTCAGTACATAGATTGTGCTAATATAAACCATAATTTTTAGCTATTGAGCTGACTACACACTTTAATGTTGTATTTTTAAGCCATCTAAATAAAAATATAAAGCAGGTGCAATTCCATGTGAACTGTTGCAATTTTTAATTGCTGCTGAATAATATTACCATAGTAAGCAATAATTAATAACCACCAGTTTATTGATTATTGCTTACAGATATGGCTGAAGCTAGTCTGAAGCAAGTCTTTTTACAGCCAGTCTTTAATTGATAGTTAAGCTCTAAGGTTTAATATTGTATTGTATTGTATCTAGAAATTTATAAAGCGCCTCTCGCAGAATAACTATTCAGAGGTGCTCTCAGCACAGAAGCCCCGGGGAAACAGAAACGCCTTTAGGGAACGCGACACCGATGAGGAAAAGCCAGTCATTAGTTTGGCCCTGAGCACAGAGGGAAGGTCATTCCAGATCGTGGGACCAACTACAGCAAACACCCGGTGCTGGGCCAAGGCAGTTTTAGCCCTGGGAACAAAAAGATCAAGCCGATTTACAGAGCGCAATGAGTGAGAAGAAGATGCAGATAGCGGTTTTCGCAGATAGTTCGAGAGATATGTCGGGGCAGTAGGCTGCTGAGATTTAGAGACAAAGAAAAGGATCTTATATCGGATGTGCGCAGCAACAGGGAGCCAGTGAAGGACATCAAGCATGTATGTAGAGATATGGGCAAACCGGGGGAGTCGAGCGATAAGCCTAGCAGAAGCATTTAGAACAGATTGAAGGGGGGAAAGACGCTGCTTGGGGAGACCCATGAGGAGCGAGTTGCAGTAGTCCAAGCGTGAGCAGACAAATGCGTGAACTATGGTAGTAAAGACAGAAGGTGAGACTGAGCGTCTGATGGCCCTGAGACGCCTCAGTTGAAAGAAGCAGGAGCGAGTCATGTTGGAGATATGCTCTGTGAATGTGAGGGAGGAGTCAAGTGTGACACCCACGTCGCGGACGGTGGAAGAGTAGGTGTAAGCAGGAAATTTCTCAGTCAGCAATGGAAAGTTGAGTTTAGCAAGCTGCTGTCTAGTCCCAAACCAGATCAATTGAGTCTTAGCAGTGTTTAGACAGAGACGGTTAGTCGACATCCAGTAGTGAAGGTCAGAGACAAGATGGTCAATGGAGCAAACAAGGGAGAGTTGATCAGTTGATGGACCATGTACAAAAGTCTGCATAAAGATGGCCATTTGCCCTATGTTTAGTAAATAGAGACGGGATATCAGCAGTGAAGAGGATGTTTAGGATGGGACCTAGCACCGAGCCCTGGGGAATATGATATGCTAATGTGTGTTTTAAAGTCATTTTATTAGGATGGAATATATTTTGGGGCATTCTAAGTTTTGTTTTTGATGCTGAATTTAACTTTAGATTGACTGTACAGTGGAAACTGCTCTGTGTTCCAACAACGATGTTACTGGTTATCCTACGTAAGTAGAGTACTATTTGCAGTTATCCGTTTAAGATATGGGTCTTGCTTGACATTATGAAAGAGACCATATGTGTGCCATTTATGTAATAATGCAACGACCACTTGTTGTAGCTGTTGTTTTTCACTGTTGCAACATATTTCAGTTGAAGTCTATGGCCTGCATGTGACTTTGGGATTCTGGCAGATTGCAAATGCTTTTGCCTTTCATCTCTGCGATAAGAGTTCAAATCCAAGTAGTGCATGATGGAAGGTAGAGCTGAAGGAGAAAACATGTAACCTATTGACAGAGATGTTCTTTTGATGATTTCCTTTTTTTATTCCCAGTCAAAAGATCCTTCAACCTTTGGATCGTTTCTCTGAGGAATGTTGTCGATTGAGACCTGTTTTTAATCAGTGATGACAACCTTACCATAATATTGGCAATTCCAGAGATGACCTTAAAACTTTAATGATGAGTGTGTGCTAAAAGTGACTGGGAAATCAATGCAGCTCGTCGTTAAAATGTTAATATTGGCAGTTTTCAGCAAATAAGACATATAGAGGGAATGCCAGTTGACTGAATTCCACACAGCATGCTACGTGGTGTCAGAAACTATAAGGTTGTCAGTGCCTGGATCAATTTTTTCGTTTTTTTTTATTGTGTTGAGTAACTGGAACTACATTTTTCCCATTTTTCTGTATTTCTAGTCTTCACAATTACAATTCACATCACCCGACCTAAGTGATTATATTTAATGTCTAAAATTATTGGTGTGGAGAACCCTTCAACACATTATATGACAGGTTGAAACTACAGGTATGACTGGACATAAATTGTGTTTAGTTTAGAAAGTAATAACACTGTTAAATTTTGACTTTGGTCTGTGAGTTGATACTTGAAGACTTGAGAACTTGGACATGTGTGTGGAAGGCCAGACCTTTTATTGTTGCTGTTTGGTCCAAGTAACCTTTTGTCTTGACGTTAAGCACTGATAATTGTCTTGAGTCTTAACTAAGCACTTCTTATTTAATCATTGTACTAAGAGCTGAACTCATGAGATAATCATATCAAGACTTGAGTGAAAATCCAATCCAATCCACTCTGGGGTTTACCTTCAACTGTAAGTAGTTTGAAGGGTAACCATTATTGCTTTTCCTAACAGTTTATATATGTACGTACATTTTACCTCTTAAGGCTTTTAAGTATTCTATTTCTGCAACACTGAAGTTTATCGCTGTCTGCCACCTGGCTCACACTGCTTGCTTGGTCATAATTAAAGCATCTGTTGCCTTGGCCTTTGTCCCGTTTAGGGTTGGTGTACAGTGTGGCAAACATAAATATGTCACTACATGATATTCTTCCTTGGTATAGGTATTGATAAACCATAGAAGGCTTTATATGATGTTGGACTGGATTGTGTACTCCACGTGGATTTGCCCACGTGGCTATCTAACTGATCTAAACATGTGTGTTTCAAGGTAGTTCAAACAATGCATACATACATACATACATACATACATACATACATACATACATACATACATACATACATACATACATACATACATACATACATACATACATACATACATACATACATACATACATACATACATACATACATACATACATACATACATACTTACATACAGACACACACACATACAGACACACACGTGCACCAGAAACTAGTTATATTGCTATCTTTGGGAGCCTCATCAAGAACTGCTTTATAAGAAGGTCATGTTGTGATAATGAGTTTATTTCTGTAGGTGATTGAATTTGTTGTCAATGTCCCTGACCATGTTATATCAGAATTTGTGTTTATATGAAGCATGTTATAATGAGTAATGTAATATAATGTAATGTAATATAAACATTTGTAAAGCGCTCCTCGCATCAGAGCTATTCAGAAGCGCTCTCAACGTGATAGGCTCGTGTAAAAAGAAAGGTCTTTAAGCATTTAATTGAAGCAAGTGAAAATGCCCCGAGGATCTTGCTCCAGATCACAGAAGGGAGTTCATTCCACAGTGAAGGACCAGCCAAGGCAAAGGCCCGATGTTAATGAGGTTCGAGTCTCTGGTGTACACACTTTTATGCCCATGCACACTTACTTACATTGTATTATAAACATACACACACTTGCATACATGCATATATATATACAATGTATGCACACACTATAGTGCACCATGTGAAGTTTTCTCAGTTTTTGCAACCTTGTGAGATGCTCTGAATAGCGTTTGTAGCTGGTCTTTAGGACTTGCAAATTGGTAGTTGAAAATTACATGAAATTTTTTGCTTGCAATTCCAAAATGATAACTTAGAATGGTATACTAGCAGGGACCAGTCTAACTGTGGCTAATAAAAATGTGTATATGTCCTACTGGTATATATCTATATGTGTGTGTGTACCTGAACTTTTATATAGCACCTGTTGATAACCTGTCACAGGCACTCTTACTGTGGAAAGTTGGTGCACACAGATCGTCCAGTTCTCCAGAAGACACAACATGATCAGATGATCTTAGGAGAGAATGGGACCAGCAGTCGTTGACAAAAACAGTTTGCCCTATGAAGAGGATCTTAGATGTAAACCTGTCCTGAGTCTTGGAACCAGTGCATCATTTCCTGCATTTTCTTTGAAACGAAGGCAGTTTGGCCATGATTTGTGTTGTGAGGTTTAAGCTGATATATTCAGAATGCTGCAAGGCCTGCATGGACAGCATTACAGTATGTTTGCACGTGGACACTTGCCATAGCACCTTTTAAGTACCTTTCAGAAGTGCTGCCTATGCAAAACTAATTACTGTTAAAGTCATTAAGAACAAAAATTTTAATCAAAAATCAAACAGTGCTCTGATTGCTATAAAAGTCGCCTCAGACAAGTTCCTATAGACAAGCAGAGCCCAGCCGATGGATTCACATCCAGAGCTGATAGTGGACATGACTTTCAGAGTTTGTGGACTACACATTGTCGAAGGAGAGGAACAGTGACAGGTAATGAGGTCTGCAACACACAAACTCCAGCAGTGAGTGATTCTTTGCCAATGGTAGAAGATGTTGCGTCTGTGCGTTCCCTCTTCTGCTGGGTCTGTGGGGGACAACATTCCTCGCAGCTGGCAGTTGTTCGTAGAGTGTCACCGCAGTAGAACATTCAGCACCAATCCTTGGACTCTCTTGGCCTTTTCAATTGGAGCTTGATACTATGATGACTGGAAACTCTTTGGCTGGAAGAGTCCATGTTTAAACGTGAAACCTTGATAACAACATTCGAACTTCGTCTAAATCACAAATGTTTAAAAGTGAAACCTTGATAACAACATCCGAACATCGTCTAAATCACAAATCACTCTGAAACAATGGGCAAAAGAGAGAACTAGCTCAAATAATGCATACTAGGTCTCATTAGCGGTCTGAACTAGCAAAAATTATCTAGCAAATTCCACCTGTGACTGACTATTTGATAACAAAATGACATAATAGGGAAATGTGCGACTATCTTGGCCTCAACACTCATGCAAATAGTGTAAGTGTTTCAGAATGATGGATAGGAAAAGAGCAACAGTGGAGGGAATTTTCACCATGGTAATAGTGTGATGCAGTTGAGAAAAGCGAGACTGTCATTTGAAGGGAGTCAGCTTGCTGTCACCATGTGCAGTACTTCATCCAGGACCACTCCAAGGTCCCAGGTGATGTGTTTGTGCTTGCCAGATGGATATGTCAGTGGAAAACTTCTCTCTACGTAATGTTCTTTAACTTTCATTTGTTTATTATTTAATTTCATTTGTTTATTTATTTAAATTTTAGGTTGCTGTTTTATTGGTCAGAGCCAAATGTGTATGCAAAGTTTAAAGGAAAACGTGATTTGCCAGGTCTTGAACAGTTTGTTGAAAAACTGTTACTTGATGGTCCACCCAAAGAGGTAACTTATTTGTCTTTCTTATCAGTAATAAATTTTTACCAATGTCTCTGACCCGTAGCTCCTCTACCTCGTGAGTGAAAGTGTAGTTTTCTGATTCTTGATTGTGGTTTTTAACTTCTAGCCATCTGATGTTGTGACATTTTTCTTCTTGTATGAACATTTATTACATGCTTGTGAGCATCAGATGTGCTACAGTTTGATGTTCATGTCGAGGTATTCACCCAGTAGTAGTTCTGCAAATTCGAAATAATTATGACAGTAATTTACTGTGCATTGCATTGCATTTTGTTATGTAAATCAGAAGTGTGGGTGTGACAGTGAATGAATGATATTGATTAAATCTCAGATATCAGATCTGAAAAACACATTAAATGCAGCTGGCAATACCAGTATGTTTTATGTGAGGCATAGTATAGTGGTTAGCGCACTGGACTGTCAATAGAGAGGTCGTGGTTCAAATCGCCACCAGGGCAGAAATTTGGTTCAATATTTATGTTCCACCTGCACCCCCTAGCCAACTCAGCCATAAGGAGTACACTGACCGTACACTGTCAGTGGGAAGATGAGATGGTGAAGAAGGGGAAAATCAACCACGTGCCCTCATATAAGTAAGTAAGTAAGTAAGTATATCCTTTATTAATCCAACTGCTAACTGCATTTTGGTTTACACATGTATATCACGTCCAGGTTAAAGTACTAAGGCCTATATTCCGGTGAAAATCATCCTAATTATGAAAGATTTACGAGCTAGACTGTCAGCAGTCGGGAGAACCCGATTATGAACACGGGGTCGCAAAGTATAACCCGTATGCTTAACAGGAGGTAATAGCACATGAAGCACATGTGTAGCACATGTAAGGACGGTCGTGAAAAGTTTAGAATCAGCAGTATGGATCAATTGTTCGAATCTAGGGTAGTCCACAGGAAGATAACCAGCTTTAATCAGTCTCCTAAATATTGCCTGTAGTCTCTGACGTCCCCTCTGCCCCACATAACCCCACCAAGCGGACGCAGCGTACGTCATCCTCGCCACTGTGGTAGCTGTCACCACATCGTACATTGAGGGGCCAAGTAGTCCATGAGTAGTCAGGATCTGTAATGCATACCGGTACATTGATTGTCTTGCACCAGTGCATAGATTGTCAACATGCACATCAAAGCAGAAGTCATCGGAGAGCGTGACACCCAAGATCTTCATGATTCTGACTCTGGTAAGACCAGGAATCTCCATCGGCTGGTTTTCATTCAGTTTTCTTCTCGGCTTACGGACAACCATTTCCTGGGTCTTTGCTTCGTTAAGCTTCAGATTACATCTCGCAGCCCAGATCTTGATGTGCCTGATTTCCGAGTTTATCAGGTTGCTATTGGCAGCAGGAACCAGGAGATAGGTATCATCAGCGTACTTGAGTATCCGGTTAGTTGGATGTTTAGGTTTAAGTTTGGATATTGCTGTTAGGAACAGTATCGGACCAGTTCCTGATCCCTGGACAATACTGCAGTTGATTTCAATCGCCGCAGAGGTAATTCCTTTAAACTTAGTGCAATGTTGTCGTTGGTGGAGGGCCGCAATGATCCAATTGTAAGCAACGTCGGGAATGGGTAAGTCCGCCATCAATGCTGAGAAAATGAAGTCGCTAATGCTTCATACCCATGGCTGCCTTAGGGCTAGCTTAAGGGACTGCTCTTCTTCTTCTCTTCTTAGTATAACAACGTGAGTTAATATAGCAAAAGAAGGCTTTTAAGTGGTTTAAAAAATAATCTGTGTTAGAACCAATGCAAATTAGCAAAGATCGCGTAACATCACATCCTTTCTAGCTTGTTCCTAAGAGCTGTGATAGTGTTTAAGACAGTATTATGACCCAAACCATTCACTAGTATGCATTCTTCCAGTAAAGATTCTCTTCCTTGATGTTCTTGTAATTTATACCTTTGTCATGTCCTGTGAACAACGCTGATGTTGTTAGTTGACACCGTTTCATCTTCTTCGTCATAACTCAGGTCCTTGTAACCTAAAATCAGTGTAGCAACTTGCCGTTCCACATTCTCCAGTTCTGTGTCATGTTTTAGGTATGAATACCATGCCTGAATGTGACATATTAACTGTGGCTGGACTAGTGATTTGTACAACCTCAGTAATGTATTTTTGTTCCTGCTGAGTGTTGTCTTGATAAATCCTGAGGTTGAGTTGACTGTTTTTGCTGCTTCAGGTTCAGCACATTGCCTTGTAGGTTTTCCACGCTCTTGTGCATAAGCACTACAAAGTTAATTTCTTCATTTCTCACTTTTCATACCTTACCCCAATTTCATATTACCAGTAAGTCTTTGTTTGTCTGGAGCCCTCTATGCATCACTGAGCTCTCTTCCACATGCAAAAGCATCTGCTGGTCCTGTAACAATTTGAGCAATCTTATTAGATCCCCTATCAGTATTTTCGCTTCTTCTGCAAAACCACGGCTCTGCACACTTTAGTATCATCAGTAAATGCAGAAATGTTAGATAAAATTCCATTATCTGCGTGTTTAATAAATGTCATGAACAGCAGTGGACACAGCACTGATCCTGTGGCACTCCCCTTAGCACTCTTGTCTAGCCAGAATATTTGTATCTATGTCCAGTTTTGTCCACCTTTTGCATTCTGCCTGGTGACTAGTTTTGAATATATGTTAATACACACTCTACTGCTGAGGGTTGAAACGTTTGGCCATTCTTACCATACTTTGTCAAATGATTTGACAGAATCTAGGTTAATTACATCCACAGGTTTTCCCATATGTATCCTTTGTAGACATCTTTTAAAAAAGGAATATTACTGTTGCAGAGTCTGCATGCTGGAATTATATTTTTGTTTCACTACATTTGCCGCTTTTCAGACGGTTTTGCTTGAGGGGGATGGGTTTCCAGCTGACAGTGAAACCCCAGATCTACAGATCTGCTTGTGCCATCATACATCAGGTTCAAGGTTGTTTTGGACCCATTGAGCAAAGGCAAAGACAGTCTTTGGAGTGGCACATCATTTAAGCTAACACAGTGAATTCCTCTGATTAGTTTTCTGGAGTGGTCCTGTATAAATTTCCTTAATAAATAAAAATAAATCTGTAAAACATCATTTAGATAGGATCTTTTAAGTTAAAATTAATAGAGTTATTATTAAAATTTGTTCTAACAATAGTAGTGTTATTTACAGCATACTATAACAAAAGAATTTGATTCTATTATTTAATTGAATTTGGTTTATCTGATTTTTGCAGGAGCATGAAACGGTGCCTTCCCCTACAACTAAGGAGTCTCTGTATGACCTGACGGACACCGATTTTGCTTCGCATATAGCTGTTGGTCATCATTTTGTCAAGTTCTTTGCACCGTGGTGCGGTCATTGTCGCCAATTGGCTCCAACATGGGAGGAATTGGGCAAACTGTTCGAAGATGATGATTCTGTGACCATTGCCAAGGTCAGTTGTTCCTTGTCCTAGATACATACTACTTTTGCTACCTTTTTTGGTTACCTGTCGGTTTTGAATTCGGGAGAAAGTGACTCGATTAATTCTTTACCTGGGGCTGAAATGTGACTGTGAAAACTCTAATGTTGTATTTGGTGCTGCATTCATTCCATGAGTGCCAGTTAGTTGAATCATGGTTTGTTAGTCTTGACCAATTAGTAGTTCCATGAAGAGGTGCTATATAAATGTACAGTTGTCTTACTTTGCACTACAGTTTTGATTATGTAGAATTCAGAAATATTTCATGATTTCAACTGGCTGCGTGCTAGTTTAGTAAACTAAACTAAACCCACTGTCGGTATCTGCCTCTGCCCTGCCCTGCTCTGCCCTTCCTTCTCATCCTTTTCCCTCCTCCCCTCCACAAATGTTTTCAATTAATTTATTCCATACAGCAAAACACTTAACAGTGGATGCAATAATTTTCCATTCTTTCTGTGCTCAAACTTGTTAAAAAAGAGAAACAGAAACAGTTACAGTCTTGTAATTTGATATTTTGTGTGAACTGTGGAATGTGATGGCTGAGTATCGTCGCAAGGAAGCTATACAACTTTCTGGTTATGTTAGATCTATGTCATTAATATGTTTATTAGTAAATTAAATGTGCATTTTACCTGAAAAAAGGAACTGAATTTTAGGTTGACTGTACCAAGTTTGGAAACATCTGTACTAAACATTCAGTTCGCGGATATCCTACGCTAATCTTTTTCAGCCATGGAAAACAGGTGAGTAGGCATATTTGTTCTGGTTCTAATGCACAATAGCTGCTCTACTCATTGCATACAGACATTTGTACTGACCGCCTTAGAGTAGCCAGATTTGACTCACTATTAAGAAACGAACTATTGACAATTTTGAATGTGCTTGGATATTGTGACACAGTTGGAATAAAGGTTGACCAATCAACCCACAATCCACTGGAGACCTGCTTCAAAGATTCTTGGAGGCTGTTCAGTGTAGAAAAACCATCTTCTTTTCTAGGACCTTACAGTGCTAAACTGGAGCACATATTTTACCGAGACAAAAGTAGCAGTAGTATTAAGAATAGTAGTAGTAGTGGTCGTAGTAGTAGTAGCAATAGTAGTAATGATAATGATATTGATAAAATAATTCAATTGTGAGATTTTTATGTGCTATTTACTAGTTCAGTGTATGTACGTAAGCATGATGTTGTATTGAATACGGTATTCATAATGCATTGACTTATTTTAGGTTTCAACCTACCAGGGCTCACGAAACATCGATGCCTTGCAAGAGTTTGTTCAAAAGACAAAGTCTGAGCAAGACAACATGGAGAAAATGGCAGATGATGAATTTGTACCAGATCAGGCAACAGAGGAAGATAAAGTTAGTTCTTAGAAATGTCTAACTTATCTTAACCTGTGCTATTTGTGTTGTCTTTTTTTACCCAACACACCCACATATGCTGTAATCTTATAGTTGCATTTGCAACTGTAATTGTAATCAGAATTTTTATAGTGTTGCATTAACACTTTAACGACAAGCATGCACTAAAATGGAAAACTAATATCTCTCGTCGTTAAAGGGTTAAGAGAAACAAATCAGAGACTCTCAGAGACTAGGCCATAAATGATGTTCAGAAGCTCAAAAAGGTCATAAGAAAGCAGACAAACTAGAACAGTCATCACTGGCAGGCTCCCACAAGCATGTAGAGCCCAACTAATGGATCCCCATTCCAGTGTTCACAGTTGATACCATGTTCAGAGAAATCTTGTTAGGCTCTAAGCACTGCCTTCAATCGTTGCCAAACTGTGTGTGATGTCTTCTGACTTCATATTTTGCATCAGCTTTCAAATCTGATCCTTATTACTTGCAATACAGTTTTCAGCTGTCAAAGAATTGTGTGGTTTATATTTTCACTTAATATATGTTATATATATTGTGGCGTGTTTGTCTAGTAATGATTCAGCAATATGAAGGAATGGAATTCCCGAGGTCTATAAAAGGCTCTTTATTAGCAATGTCCATGCGATGTATACCTTTACACGAATCCACGACGAATAATAAGAGCTGGCGACAGACGACAAAACAACGACAGTAAAACAATAGCCAGCGTCGAAAGTCGAAAGCAGACTAAACCAGCAAATCTAACAGAAGGTCTCTTTTGCCGAGTTTAAAGTAAATACAAATGTCATCCATAAAGGAGACCAAAGCGAATGAACAGTTATCACTAGCAGGCGCTATCAAAGCAGAGCTCTCTTAATCTACACAGATCAACTGTATTTATAGAGAGCTGCCACTCCTTCCTAGCACACAGGAGTCTAGCCCATCCTAATTATCAGCCCATCCTATGTTGAGAAACCCTATGGCACATTCCTACACGTAACAAGATATATTATTATATTAATTAGTATCTTTACGTAATTGATAGGTCATTCACTAACAGTCAATGAGTCCACACTGTCTTACTTCTTTCAAGTATTGAAATTCTAGTTGTACTAGCTGCTTTGTTTCTATGATGCAGCACCTGTGTAAGAGACTTTAATACATGCATGGTCTCTGTACTCTGAATTTTGAATTGTATTGATACTTTTTACCCAAGGTTATTAAATGTATTTTAGAAGTTAAATAATATTCAAATTGTTAAGGTCAAGTAATAACTGAATTTTACTAATCGAAATGAGATCTTACCAAAGAAGTAAAGTACTTTTGTTTACATATTGAAACATTTCATACTTTATAGCATTTGAAGTAACAGCTCAGTTGCAGGTAATATCATAAGATATATTCTCCTAATTGGTTTTTATTAGATATCTTGGTTAATTGCAGGCATAACAGCAACAATCCAACTAATTGATGACCTTTCCTCACAGTTGGATATGATGCACCAGATGTCAGGTTATTAGGACTAGACCTCAGGTAAAAGTGATTTTTTCCATGTTGTAGAAGCCAGCAGATGATTCCGTGGCTTCAGAAGGACAAACAATTGCACTTGAACTGACGGATGAAACGTTTGAAAGTCACATCTCAGAGGGACATCACTTTGTTAAATTCTATGCACCGTGGTGCGGTCATTGTCGGAATCTGGCACCAACGTGGGATGAGTTAGCTAAGACGTCTCAAGACGGCAGCTCTGTTTCGATTGTCAAAGTTAGTTTCAACATGTATATGAAGGCTTAGTGTCAACTAGTAGATGAAGGCATATCTATTATTGCCAGCATTCCACGAGTTTCCGTGTTAGTGCAGTTTACTGTAAACATTAAAATGCTTCAAGCATATTTTTTAAGGTGATTATGTTGATTGTTATTTCAAGTCCTAAATGAAAAAGTCAGTTAACCTGCTGTGTTAGGTCTTTCATGCAAAGTGTTACATCTCGAAAAATAAGTTTAGTTGTGTGAATATTTTTAAATTTAAGACCATTTTTAAAGTCATACCTCACCAATTCTGCAAGGTCTTTAGCCTCTCAGAAGTGTTCATTTAATATATGGATTAATTGTAATTGAACTTTTCAATGATCGTTAGGTCGACTGTACCAAGAATACAGACCTGTGCAAGCAGTACTCGATTCGTGGATACCCATCACTGTTATTTTTCAGCAATGGGAAAAAGGTATCTGTATATTGCAATATGTTTGCTTGGCTCTGTTGTTTATTTAAAACTTAAAAATAAAAACAGATATTTTGAAATGCCTATAATGCATGTTTTGCTCATGTCTGTTTTTTGTCTGCCTGTATGATGGTCTATGACAGGTTTTTACTTCACCCCATGTGTTTACTTCACCCCATGCAAAGGTGGAATTATCTAACTTTCAGTGTAAAGTCGATTGTTAAGTTCACTGAGCTTTTTGAGACTAACGAAATGAAGTATTTGACAGGACTGACATTCTAACTCGGTTCTATTCCCCCAAAATAGATGAGTTGAAATGTCAGTCCTATCATATACTCCATTTTGTTAGCCTATTACATTTGTTATTCTATTAGAGACTTTAAGAGGAGCGCTGAAGGTAACGGAAAGCCTTGTGTCTGATGCATTTGGAGCGACATTTGCCATGAATAATTCAGTCCTTTATTATTGCAGCTGGTTGCATATTAATGTTTTTTTAAGTAAACTTAGTAGCAAAGTGGCAATTCTGTTGTTCTTTTTTTAGGGATTACAGATATTTAAAATTAAGTTATGTCTTGTTGTATACATTGAGAGATTTGTTGCTTTTGTGTGGTTTAGGTTTCTGAGTACCACGGTTCACGAAGCCTTGATGACCTCAAAGATTTTGTTAAGAAAACAAAGGCTCAGGAGGATGGTGTGGAGAAAATAGATGGCACTGACGAAAATGACAGCAAAAAAGTATATTGTTAAATTTATACAAAATGAACGTCAGCTGGTCACTAAGAAACTTAGGAGCATCATGCTTTTCAATTTAGATGTGCTTAGGCCATGATTTGCCAATTTTATCATTGTTTCAGAAGAGCTAGTTGTTGAAAATTCACCAGTTTCTGGTTCTCCGATTGAAATATTCCTGTAGATATTTAATTGCTTTTATAACTTTTATACTCATTATATGCCATTATATAATTTTTAAGATGTCTTGCACTAGACACTGTTCTGGTCCACGAATAGAATTCCTAACGTTTATCCCTTTAGAATGAAAACCACTGCTTGAGGTGCCTGTTCCTTACTAATGTTAGCTTCATACATTTGTAAATATATACTTTAAGAAACTAGCTTCATTGTTTAATTTTTAAAAGTTTAATACTTCTTTTGTGTTGTCATACCATTGCTTGATTGTTTTCTAATTTTGTTGTCTGATGTTCAAATTCATGCATTTGAATGTGTAAGTACTTCATACATTCATTATACCTTGAATTGAATGTGAAATTTATTCTGTTTGCATTTGATGTACAAGATTTCTGATGACAAGGAGACTGCGCTTGAGCTGACTGACACCACCTTTGACTCTCACATCTCAACAGGTCATCATTTCATCAAGTTCTTTGCGCCATGGTGTGGCCACTGTAAAAATCTGGCACCAACATGGGACGAGTTGGCAAAGGCATTCCAAGATGACAGCTCAGTTTCTATTGCTAAGGTCAGGAATTGTTAGTAAAGTCAGCATATTATAGTAATAATAGTAAAATAATTGCTTTGGCACTAGTTGATTAATACTTCCATTTGTAACCAGCTGTTTGTGGGGTTTATATTTACAAAGCCAACATTTGCTTGTAAATGATTTTTGTCTTAAGTGAATGCTTATGGTGTTTGGTTTGCAAACTGGACTTCTTTGGTCTTGAACTGTATTTAATATGTGAAGCGACTCTAAATTGGTGCTTAAAGAGTAAAATATGTCTTCAACTTCTTGAAGTTATAAAAGCCTTTAATTCAAGAGCTGGAGACCTGGAGTGTAGAAAGAAATTGTTTGAAAGCAAATTTTAGGTTTCTCATTAATTAGTTTTCTGTTGTGAACTTATTATGAAATAATCGTAAGAGGGAAACACTTTCTATATAATTTCAAGAAAAAGTTTAAAAGTTGTTGTTTTTAAAATATTCTAATATTTGATTTGTAACTGATTGGTCAATACTTAGAACTGCATTTGTTTATCTGATCTTAATCATATTTTTGACCCACCATCCCAACTGTCCTTCTGCTTAAATATTTTATAATCTTTGTTGTTACTACTTCACTATCTGCATGTTGTCATTTATTTATGTCTCTATTATTATTATTACTTTTTTTGCCCCAAGGTATCTCAGATCCCTCAGGAATTAAAAAAATTTCCAGAATATATAAAAACCATTCTGAGACAGCTATTATTATTGTTATTATTATTATTATTATTATTATTATTATTATTATTATTATTATTATTATTATTATTATTATTATTATTATTATTATTATTACTAGTACTACTACTGCTACTTTTACTACTACTACTACTATACTACTACTATTACTATTACTATCATTTAAGTATTAATTAAGTAACAAACACGTGTATTGAATAATAATCAAGAATGAGGGGCCAAAGTTATTATAAGCTAAAATTTGCCTTCAATAAGCTTTTTGTGGCTCCTGTGGAAGGGTTGCACTGTACTTGCTAATACATGATTGTAGCTGTAATACTTGTTTTGTGCAATAAGCAAATGCTCTATGAGTTTACTTGAATATCTCTTTGTAAATGTATGTTACTGAGTTTATTTGAAACATTGCCTTTAAAATGTTCACATTTTGTCCATGGACAATATGGCATCGGTGATGATGATCATGATCATAATAATATAAAGTTATGAATAACAAATGGTGTTGCTTTTATGCAAATGCTGTTTTTAATAGTGATAATATTGATGCATTAATCTTAATGCATTTATCAATGAAGCATCAGTGCAATTGTTCTCATAATTATTTGTAATTAATATTAGGTTGACTGTACAAAGTTTGACAGTGTGTGCAAACAATACTCAGTTCGTGGATTTCCTACCTTGCTATTCTTTAGCAAAGGCGACCAGGTTAGCTCATGATACTTTAACAATTTCTTTCATTTTGATTCTATTTCTTTAGTTTATAAGCAATAATATAAAGTGTTGCCTACTTGGTTCACTAGAAGAACTGATAATTTTCTCAACCATTTAAGAGGTTTCACATACTCTATTCTTCAAGTGATATTTGAATCTTTGTTACTTATTCAAGTTCTAATTTAGGAGATCAGAAGTGAAATATGCTGTACTGCCATTTAGTAATGATTTATGGCTAATTGTTGCACATAATATTATATTTTGTGTTTCTTAGGTTGCTAAGTATAGTGGTTCACGAGGTTTGGATGAACTAAAGGAGTTTGTAGAGAAGACAAAAGCTGAACAAGATGGCGTTAAATATGAAGAGGTAATCTGGAATGATAAGAAAGAAACTAATAAAAAGTACAAGTCATTATCATGAGAGTAAAACTTCATATGTGTAATATCTGTGGACTTCAGTGGAAGTGCTTGCTTTTAACATAACTGAATAATTCAGACCTACAGCTATCAACAGGAATTACTGTTGAAATGCATATGAATTGAAGAGCAGTTGCTTGCAGAAAAAATGCTGTTGTCCAACCAGGGCATTAAATTTTGACATTGTGTCTCAAAAGAAATTGATATCAATTGCTGTTTGATGTTGATGTGTTCAATTGTGTTGGTACTCATCCGATCTGAAGCTTTACTTTCTCAACTGATTTTTGGTGTTCATTGCTGTATGTAACAAGTTCTAAATTCTCATTCTCTACTATACCAATAAAATTCTGTTGGCTGTTGTCATGTTTATGCTTGCTCAGGTTTCTAAGTTCCGTTTCAGTTATAGTTTATGTAACTGCCATATATGTATTTCGTAACTAATGCATGCTATGAAGAAATATGATATTTGCATTTTACTGTAGGGTAGTTTGCTCGTAGAACTGGTGACTCTGGATTATGTAACTCTATACTGTATATGCTGGATTTAACGTTTTCTACAGATAACATTATTATGCATGATCTGTTGATTGTTAAGTTATCAGTAGAAGGGTTAGAAACCAGCACATTCTGTAAGTTGATTATTCATCATCCTGCAAGTCCACCCATGATATAGCATGACAAGGTTCTGTGAGCTTGATTTTTTCTCTGCAATTTCTTCATCCATGTGTAAAAAAAGTAAATTTGGTTGATAATGACGAGAGTATTGCTGTCTGATCTGTTTGTGGTACATACCTGAACTCTGCTATGTAACATCCAAGTGACTTAATCCAAGCATGCAATAGATTCATTAGTAAATGTGAAGTTAACCTGATTTTACTTGATGTAGAAGGTTCCTGATGTCAAGGATATTACCGGTACACTTGAGCTGACAGATGCCACCTTCGACTCACACATTTCAACAGGTCATCATTTCATTAAGTTCTTTGCGCCATGGTGTGGCCACTGTAAACAACTGGCACCAACATGGGATGAGTTGTCAAAGGCATTCCAAGATGACAGCTCAATTTCCATTGCTAAGGTTAGTTACTATAGCATTTGTTAATTAGTATTGATACACAGACTAAGAAATGAAAAAAATGAAAATATTGGAACTTTTATTAGCATTTTGTCTTGAACTGGCTGAGGCCAATCAGAGTTAAATGTAGTTAAGAGAAGTGATATTTATGTTGTATGATTTTTAAGGAAGTCCTTGCATACTGGCTATTCATTAAAAAAGTGCTATGCACATTCTGCTGTTTATGGTTGCTAGGATAAATTTTTATAATCTAGAAAAATACCGATTAAAAGTAGGTCTAATTATGTGAATCGGACTCGTCTATGCTAAAAGATTTGAGTTTCATGTATAAACGAATCTTGAGGACGATATTTTAGATAAATAACTTTGTACAACAGTTTCAGCATGGCTTTTAAGTCACGATTCTTTGAAACATCAGGAGCACCAATGAAAGAATGTTTCTTGAGTGATGCAATAGAACTTTGCTGTTGCTCTGTATATGGAATTTTTGCTAAAACTGTTCAAGGCAAAGATAATTACCCTGAAGTCATGGTTGTAATCATTGAATACTGTCATTTAAAGCAAACTTTTATATGAGGATTAGTTTCGATTTATTAATTATCCATACCAGTGCTGTTGTGTAACTGTTTCATACTTTTATTTAACACTAGATTGACTGTACAAAATTTGGAAGTGTGTGTAGCCAATACTCCGTACGTGGATATCCTAGCTTGCTTTTCTTCAGCAAAGGAAAACAGGTCAGCTTGCTTTGGTCATACGTGGTTTGACAAGATGTAATGTTTTCTTGGTTTATAAATATTCTGTGAATGTCTGTGCTTGTAGAAATTTATTAACTTTTATATGGGGAACACGGTAATGATTAGTAGTTTTCTTAAAGTGGAGATAGTTGTGGCTGGTAAGTCTACAATTCAGAATTATTCATGCGTCATAGAGAACCACAGCAGGCACCAATAGCATGCAACAAACCAGTGAAGCGTATTCTTTTCTCTTTTTATATGACAGAAGCTGAACCTTGTCATCCTTGTTGCCTCCAGAGATAGACATTACTCGATTCAGCCTCTGTTTGATTTAAAGATAAAATTAGATACTAACATGTTTTTGTTGAAGAGATACAGTTTTATAAAAAATTTACACTTATAAGAATTACTCAGTTGTTTTAATTTACATGTAGTCATCTCATTATTTAATTTAATTGTTTATGTTAACATTTAATAGATATTTTGTTTCTCTCTGCGGCTACAGATACATTTCCAATGATTTTTTTTTAAATGCAACATGAGATCTTATGGTTGCCAGTCATTTTATTGCACTTCTTATGTTTTCCATTTTGTTAGATTGCCAAATACAAAGGCTCTCGAACATTGGATGATCTAAAGGCATTTGCTGAGCAGACAAAGGCTGAACAAATTGACCAAGACGACAAAGAAATTGCCAAGGACATCCCAGATGATACAAAAGAAGTGGAACAGGTATGCAGTTAGACTGATATCCTTTTGGAATGTTCCTATTAGCAGTGTGACGTATTATATCATATTTAGATTTTTTTTATAGCTTCACAGTTCCCACCAAAATTTCAGTGAGAGGTGCATTTGGTAAGCCGCCAGATGATAGTGCAGTTAAGAGATCCCATTGTTTTAAAGCCAGTGAGAAATCCTGAGTTTTGAGGCATTTGATGAAAGAAGAAACAAGTTGATGCATACACTTTTATATGCTTATGTAAATACGAGTTCATTTTTTATAGAATATTTTTATGTGAGAATCCTAATTTTTGGTTTCTTCCTTCATCAAATGCCTCAAACCTACTATATAGGCATAACATTGTGAAAGTAGTTGAAACAGTGCCAAAGCAGTAGTTATTAGAGACTAAATTAAGAACTTTAATATTTTTTCGATCTTGCCTTGTAATTGGGTTCTATATAGGTTTAAGCATTTCATGTGATAATTATAATCACTTTATAAGGAAGTTGAGGAAATCATGAGTGCACAAAACTTGTTCAAAGCCATTTTGTGTTACTTTCAGGGTGCAATATTAACACTGAATGAAAAGTCATTTGAAGCACAACTTGAGAAAGGCCACACCTTTGTTAATTTCATTCAGCAAGGGTAGGTTGTTAAGTTATTCTAATGCTATGCTAATTCCTAGAAGTGTACCAGTTGTAATATAATGTGAAGATTATTGTACAGATTAAATAGTAATCATGTGAAGCATATAATTCAGTGTTCTTCATGTGTTTGCCATCTACAATATCTCCATTCTATCCTGACTAACTAGTATGGCAGGCATCTGCTTGACGAGGCCCAGGTTGGTGCTTAGTGGGTATGATTTTCCCACTGTTGGCCCTTGGCTCTTGTAAACTCGTCAAGAAGATAAAACTTTAACCTTTAATGACGATAGTGTACTAAAAGCGACTGGGAAATCAATGCAGCTCATCATTAAAGTGTTGAATGATGGCCACAGACTTACCTTTCCAGTGTACTGACCTGATAAGTGCTTGCTTTTGGTGTGCCATCGATTGATGCCTTGTGCATTAGACACAAACATGGTAGAAGTTACTAATTACATTTCTTGTTTAGGCTGTTTTCTTAACTCTGTGGATTGGTACAGGGTTTATACTGGATCCACTCTGTGTTTCAACATGTATATTGAGTTAATCAGAGGTGATCACTGAGTGATGGCCTTGAGAATTCCTTGATGGTGGAAAAGTGTACAGGATAAATTAGAAACATTTGTAAACTTCTTATCGATGTTGCAGGTGCAAAGCGTGTGAAAGTCTGGAACCTGTGTGGCTTGAACTGGGAAAGAAGTTTCAATCAGAACCTGATGTTGTTTTGGCTAAAGTAGACTGTTCAGTTGAAGACCAACTGTGCAGGCACAACAGAGTAAGACACCCTTCAATTTTACATTTAATGGCTGATGATTATTAGACAAAGTCTTGGCAGTTGCAGTCGTAAGTGCTTATTTATATAGCGCCTATTAAAGAAACTCATTTCAGGTGCTAATGACTTCAATATACAAGACCATGATCTAACAGAATGGTCTTCAACTGCATGTGAATAGAGGCATAGAAAAGGAGAAGGAAGCTCATGCTTAGTGTGTGAATGCAGAAATCAATGGTACTTGATGGCAAGGAATGCTGAAACTGAATCCAACATCTTTTGTGGAGTTTTCAACTCAATGGTTATTTGAAAAAGAATAATGAGACTCGATGTAGTTCATTTGCATTATGTTGTTTACAAATAATGTATTTATTATGAGCGTTCCTACCAACTTACGCAGCAGTCTTTTCAATTTATCCCAGTCTTTAATTAAAGGTAGGCATCCTTCAGTTCAGATACAGGTATTCTATTCACTCACCTCCTCGTGAATTTCCTGAATAATCATCTGCAGAACGAAGTCTCTCTGTCTTTCAGTATGCGCATACTTAGATACTGTGTCCTGTGTATGTACAATTTTTTTCTACAAATATACTGGTTTTTGTTTACCTTCACCTATTGCAGTTGTCCTCTTAGCGGTATCACAAAAGCACATATTTGAAAGTTGCAAAGTGTTCTGAATTCCCTGCTGTCAGTGGTATTTTAAAATATAATCGTGTTAGCCCTGTGCTCAAATCTTTACACTGCTGCTGCTGGATCATAGAAGTACATGTCATTTGAAAAGTCATAGGGCACTGGATTATGGCAAAGTGTGTAGTACCTGTAAAAATGGCTTCCTACTTAGACATATCATTACATTACAGAGCTGTGTAATTGCCTAATGGCCATGAAGTGCACAAAACCTTAAAAGGCAAGAGAGCCTTTTTAGTGGCTGCACCACATTTCCGGAATGCACTTTTCTAAACTTACCTACTTATATCGAATCTTTGACTTGTCCATTGTGATTTGACCTACCTGTTTCACTATGCTGGTACTATGTAGACTGCTTGTCTGCCTTATTGGACAGAACTCATGGAATTCTCCAGCTTGAGGACAGGTTTTAGTTGTTTTAATGGGGGCTACAGAAGTTACTACATAGGATTAATCCTTAAACAACAAGAGGGATTAGTTTTCCATGCATTTTAGTACACTCTCATAAATGGTTAAGAGACTTATTCAGTCTAAAGAAAAGTGTTTGTCTTGGAAAGATGTTCTTGGTTAAAGAGCTTTTCCAGTTGCTGGACGTAGACTGGAACTCTCTCCATCTATCTGTCTGTGCTGCTCAGTGGCTATCTCATTTCATTCTCAAATTAAGGCCTGGCATTTTCAAATTGCTTATCCTTAATAGACTGCTTCTCTGTCTTAACGGACTGATCATCTGGGTATTGATCTGATTACAGCTTGGTTTTGGTGAGCCATTGGTTAGTAGCTTGTGCATTAGACACCAGCACAATAGCAGTTATTAATTATAATTAGATATATGTGCATTAGGGATCAAGTGAGCCATAATATTCTACAGTAGAATTTGACAGAACACTAAATATTCTCCTTATACTGTACATATTTCAGCAGATCAGTAGAAGATGCGTTTAATGTTTGGTTATTAGTGTTCGAACAACGGTAAACAATGTTAAAGGTGTCTTTAATATTGGCTTAAATTCTCTTTATTTATAGGTTGACAGTTTTCCAGCACTCGTTCTGTACTATAAAGGAGATAGAGTGGCTGAGTATAAAGGGCCTCACGACCTGAACTCCCTTCATGCGTTTATTCTTCAGGGTATGATGAATCCTCAGAGCCTTCTTCCATCACGTGATGAACTCTAGAGATGCTGATACTGTGCGTTCATTAGCTGACATTTTGTTTTCATGCCTTCATCTTGTTTATGTATGACAATTTTCTTGTAAGTTGAATAATACAGGATTTGAGACAATCGCATTCCTGATTCTACAGTAATATGCGTTAAAATATAATTTTTAGTGGGAAGTTTTCTTGTGTTGTCTCTCGTGGTTACAAAATATTGCTGCCTGTGAGAATGTTTTGTTGAATGATTGATATTTTGTACAGCTTCGTACACTTCCGGTATGCCATGTCTCTTTGTAGTACCATATTTTTGTGCCATTGTTGTTTGATGGTTTCTTAGGATTTGTGGATATCCAGTTTGTTTTTGAAAATGTAATAATAACTTGTATGAGCCAGATGTTTCAGTTGAGAAGTTATGTTGCGGTCAGATGCAGCATACAGTGTGTGATAATGAGGTGACTATTCTTTTGTATTCTGCTGGATTCATTTGGTCAATGTTCACAAGACTGGAGTATGCAGAAAATATTTGTAATGGTTATCATTCCGTACAAATGTGAGGATGCAATGACAAAAATTTGTAGGAAATTTCATGCATCTTTGTAACTTGTGCTATACTTGCAGTCGATGTATGTAAAACATATCAGCAGATATTACCATAACCTCTGGGGTCAAAATTCATAGATTAAAAGCAACCAATGTAACTAAGTTGACTCTGAATAAAATTACTCACTGTGTAGAAACATTCTTGAACAGACAGGTTGTGAGAAGCTTTGCGCTGTTTCAAGGTCTTCTGAATGGATATTTAAATACCACTTGAGAACGTGTTTCCTGTTTATTCCAGACTGCATAATGCTACAGGCTTTTATTTATATTGCTCTTTTTAATCTAACCTGGAGTCGTACTGATACAAGTGTTAATATTGTCATTTTCTGTGTGCTGCCATGAATCAATGCACTAATAATTAATAATAATGAGCATTTTGTTTTAAATATATTTTTATTTCAGTACATGTCATTAACTTTGAAGTATGTTCTAAAGTTCTGCGCTGTGGAGATGGCAACAAGTGTCAGAATCTTATATTACTGGAGATACTACATGGTGACAATGAAGTGCATTAAATCTGTTCCTCTGGAAACCAGCAAGTAATAGTACTGGATTTGTCTGCCTTGAACTTTGTGTATGAGAAATGATCTGAAGTGAAAAATTCTAATGAACACTTTTTTTATTATGCCAAATAGGCAGAATCAACAATCTCCACTGCACAGAACTTTGAAACATACTTCAAAGTTAATGACACAGTGCTTGTTGCTTACGGTAACTTGGGAGACAGATGGTATGCAAGCTATATCATATGCCTGATACCCACAAGGTAGCATCAGAGATGTCAGTACCTCAAAGTTTTATTCACCTAAAGTGAGGGCAAATTTGTGCCATGCCCTCCAAGGCATATTTGAGAGTTGCTTTGATGTAAGTAAGTAAGTAATCTTTATTAGCATGAGATAAATGCCCCACTTTACAACAACAGAGAGAAGAATAAGAGCGGTCCTCTAAGCTAGCCTGAGAGGGTATGAAGTGTTGGCAACGTCATTTTCTTAGCCTTGGCATATCAGGGTGGGTGGCCAGTCCTCTTCCTCGCTGTCTGATCTTCCCACCGACAGTGTATGTGTACTCATTATAGCTGAGTTGGCTAGGGGTGCAGGTGGAGCAGAAATCTCGAACCAAATTTCTGCCTTGGTGGGGATTTGAACCCGACTTCTCGATTGACAGTCCAACATGCTAACCACTACACTATCGAGCACCCCTACACATTACAACAACAACAACAACAACACATACAAATATTGAAAAAGTAGACAATATCAGTAAAACATGATGCAATATAATAAACTGTTTAAAATGTCATAACTTCATATTTAGTTCTACAGTTCAGAAACTTGATGCAGAAACAATTCCAGTATTTACCCTTTAACGATGAGAGGGATTTAGTTTTCCATACATTTTAGTGCGCACTTGTTGTTAAATGAATGAAATACGATCGAAATGTGTCTGTGTACAAACAGATTTAGTATTCTGCTGATCATAACATCGTACAGTATAATGTACAGTGCCTTTGATAGGCTCAAACGGAAGACCTGTGTAAATAGTTGAAATGTTTTGTATGTGACCTGACACTATTGCACGTGGCATTGCTGCCTTCATGTCTCCCTGAACTGCATCCGGAATTATGTTTGTGTTCTGTGGTGTTAGTGTGGAGTGTAACCAAAGTGTTTGTTGCGTTGTGCTCTACGATGATGGACGGCGCTATAGAAGTCATTGGATCAGATTGGAGTTGGTTAGATATGTGCATATTTAGAACTCTGGTAATTTGTCACTTGGTGTTTATCTGTCGGGCTTTAGATGCTATGCTTTATATGTTTGCAAACACTTTAAATACTGATAAGCAGTTTTGTTGGTGTAGTTCTGGCTGTTAGTTGTTTTTAAGTTGATTAGTTGATTCTTGTTTTCCATTGTGTTTATTTATCTATAGTTAAATGTGATAATTTGTTTTTAACAGCTGCTGGTGAGTTGTAAATGAACAACTAATTATATAATTCTTTACTTAATATCTAGTACAAATTCTTTTTATCTTGTTATCTTTTGCTGAATAATGGCTGAAGAATTGGAACACGTTGTGTGATTGTATATGATCTGGTTTAGTAATTCAAAATACAAATGGGTTAATGTTAAGGTTTGCCATAGTTTCAGCATGCATGCTTATTAAATACTCGTAATTTTGGTCCAAGGATGTTGCTGTAACATTTCGCACGTGTTGTGTGCCAGCTACACCTATTGTGAAGGGAGGTGCAGCACGTCTTGAAGAGTAACAGACAAGCCTTAATATCGTATTCGAGAATGGATGTTGTGTCTTATCTTTTGGTGTCAGGACTGGCCGCCGTGTGATCGTATGAATGACAATTTGGCATTTTCAATTGAATTAATGCCATCATAAATGCACTTTGGTCAATCTGTCCATTCGGTATGAGACGAGAATGCGATTTCCTCGTGACTTTTAATTGGAACCATCCCCCTTCCTCCTCCTCCTCCTCCTCCGCCTCGGCGTGGCACGCGTCTGCTCTGGACAAATTAATGACCGCTGTGTGCCCCGGTGACGGGCTGTACCCTCAGTCATTGCGTCCATGTCCGATCTCGTTGCGCCCGATGATCCATCACCAGTTCGGCTACTGCTGCTGCTACTATTGCTGTTGCCGATGTTGGTACCAAGTTTCTGGCGCAGAGGACGTGATCTTGGGAAATGGGTCGACGAATGGAAAAGACGTCTGCCGCCGAGGGAGGCTGCTGTAGACAACTCTATGCATGAAACTGAAAGGAACGTGGCAAAGGTTAAGCTGTGCACACGTGACAGAGGCAAAAGGGGAAAGGAGGGAACTTTAAATTCGTGAAGTGATCGTGGCAGACGGAACTACAAGTCTACACTGGCGGCGATCTTGTTTGACAGGTGGGGGGGGGACACTTTAGAACTGATCTGGTCAAAAAGTTTAGAACTGATCTGGTCAAAAAAGAGGTAAAAAAATTTAATGCATGAGAAAAAACTGTTGTTTCTTCAAAATGTTTCTTCAAAATGTTGGTGGTCAGATGTATGGTGTGTCCCCCCACCCTTAAAGGTGGGATCGCCGGCATTCGCCGCCCGTGCAACTCTACAACAGATGTCCGGGAAAAGCTGTGTTCTGGAGATAGGCTCGGAAGGAGACGTCGGTAGTGCACATGGAAGAGTAGACCCTAGTCTCAGCAGTTGGGCGTCGCTTCGGCATCTCAGAAATTGAAGCGTGAATCAGATAGGGAGACGGTTGAGGAAGCTACCGCTGCTGCTGCCTTAATGTAAGGCGTGGGCGCTATACACAGTCCAGCGATCAATTCTGTAGGAACATGCTTCGACCGCAAATGTAGTTATGCTAATTCAGTGGAAGGCGGCCGCCAGCGAGGATCACTTTCGATGGATGCATCGCGGGATGGATGCTAGCTTAGAAGGAGGATCGGAAGAAAAGAGGCGCTGAAACAGCGAAAAGGAGTAGACTAGAGCAGTGGGTTTATCAATGGATTGCTGTATAATAGCAGTCCAGATTCTGCAGCAGAGACGAACGGAAACAGACAGACAGACACATACAGGCATGTAGAGAGCGCGAGACAGAAAGCACGAGAGGTGGAGGGTGGTCGATCCGTTTAATGCGTCCATGTATGTAGACGATAGCCGTCGAATGGGAGGGGGTTGCAAGGGACAGCCGATGCCGGCCAATGCCGACTGACCGTTTTATCCGCGGTCCAGTGCCGTCAATCGATCATTACGTCTTGTCTATGGCGCCATTATTCGGACTGTGCGTGTGCGGCGGTCGCATCGTTATGTTCACGTCTCGGCATCGGCCAGAGTAGGCGACGGAGGCGGCGGCCAGAGTGTGCAGACGACGATGCCTTCAGTTGCCGCCTCCTCCTCCTCCTCCTGCGCTGGATGGGGAGGAAGGCGCTCGATCGACAGAACTTTACAGGCTCCGTCTTCCATAGGATTCCGAACTCTAAGATTCGGTAATGAAGTTAGTAGGATATTGCCTTAAGCCTCAACACAGCAGACCTACGTCACTGTTTGCTAGAACTAAGAGCTTTCGATATGACTGCCCTTCAGCTGCAGATATAAACAAAGCCACGTTGTAAACCTACTGTAAACCTACTCAAGTGAATTGGATGAGATACCAGCGTTCTGCATGGGATGAACAACGATTCGTTAAGCTTTGAACGAGCCATTTATAATATTAGACTGCTATGCTGAAGCATAGCGGCTTAAGCCTTTCGACTGTACAGCTGACATGCGAAGTAGAGTTCAGTGATAAGAAGTTGCAATTTGAAAATGATTAACTCCGAGACAAATGTGACAGAAGCGGAGTCCAGCTCGAGCAACGGACGATGGCTGACACCAATCGTTCCGACGAGTGGCCGTTGGACGACAAAACTCTCGTCTACAGCCAATCAAAACAGAATCCAGCTCAATAGAAACGACGACCTGGAAAGAAATACATCTTCATCTGATGTGAATCAACCTGCAGACATCGATGCCTTCTTGTACAATGAAACTAACCTTGAAAACACAAATTATGCGAGTGGTTCGGCTGTAAGCTACGGTTCGACGACAGCAGATGTTGATTTGCTGTGGCCAGAGAAAATGAACAAGCAGTCTGCAGGTACAGACTGCTTCTTACAGAGCGATAACCAGACGAACGCCGACACCACAGCTACTGCCGCAGTCGACGATCTTGACTCGGTTTCTTTGGAACTGCACGAGAACTTCCAACTGCCGAAAACATCGAAGCGACCGAGCTCAAGAAAGAAATCGCTGCGTTCAAAATATCGAAAGCCTTCGAAAACAAAAGACGTCCTTGGCGCTCGTACTTGGCGAGCTTTCGCTGAGACGTCATCGTCGTCGTCTGAGCTTAGTATGACGTCAGTGACAGATGACGTCGGACTGTGGATGATGATCGCGGAGAGGGCGCCACTGCAGGCGTCGGCCGACAACGTATCTGCCATTGGATATAAATCGGCAACATTGCTGTCGGAAGAGGTCGCCACGGTCAGTGCCGCCGTTGCAAGCGTGTTGATATTCTGGTCGCTCCTCGGAACCGCGATTTGCTTAGTGCTGCGCATGCGCAGACGGAAGCGACGCCGCCTCAAGCGCCACTCCCTTGATGACGTCGCTCATATCGATATGCTCGATGAGATGATTCGTACTGAGCTGGCCAGAGGTCGCGCCAGATTGAACACTTCATGCACGGCGTCGCAGTCTTCCCCCACCTACGTTAATGTTCCTCCTCCACCGCCGTTTGCTGGATTTCAGACGACATTTGACAGCGTTCAACTCATGAACTCGTACAACTCGATCTCGCACAACCACAACCGCCAGAATGTTTATGAATACTTTCTTGCGGGAACCGGAAGTCAGTTTGTCGCAAGTCAAGAGAGACATCCGCTGCCTACGCGTTCTGTGTATAATTCGCCGAATATCGAACGGGTTGCGTGCGTTCGTCTTTCGAATGCTCGCAGTTTCGAGGTTTTGCAGAAGACCGTCAGGCCGAAGAAAATGGACTTCCAC
Source organism: Allolobophora icterica (assembly GCA_963556255.1). Classification (NCBI taxonomy): domain Eukaryota; kingdom Metazoa; phylum Annelida; class Clitellata; order Crassiclitellata; family Lumbricidae; genus Allolobophora; species Allolobophora icterica. The sequence goes on along the minus strand of OY744607.1, from coordinate 32,968,408 downwards.
AGATCAAGAAGTTTCAATGAGAAGTCTGCAAAGGCTGTCGTGCATTTGTCGCAGGAAAAGCCCCCTCCGGACTCGGGAAGGGTCAGAGTTTCTGGAAGCCCGAACAAGAGAAGCGGGGCGAAAGAAGCAGGCTGTGTGTCGCTGCGAGACGGGCCGATACTTGCAAGCGGCAGCAGGCAGGAGCTCTCGTGGGTCGGATACCCACCGATGAAAACCAGTTTCGATAAAACGAGAACGCCAGAACATCCGACAGAATCGACTGTGCTCAACAGCCGCGGCCAGTACCTTCCCTACCATGTCCAGCATCACTCGGCAACCTCATCTGTGCTCTACGGTGCTTCACGTCCGTACCAGGATCGCGGCCAAGGATTCCCCGGTAATTCGTGGTTGGGCGAATGTCGAGGTCCGGGTACGGGTGACATCCGGTGGCGTGGCTATCCGTCGCACCATTTCGTCGGCTGCAGACCGATGAACTACTCCGCCGGATACTGCAGCAGTCGGCCCGTGCGCTTTCCCAAGATGGGGCAGTCATGCCTCGTCGGGGAGCTGCAGAGGAACGCCAGCAATCCATCCAGCTGCAGCAAATCTCGAGGCCGCGAAACAATAGAGATGTTGCACTGCATGTAGCGCCTTGACAAGATCTTCACAGGCGCTACATAAGTGTGGAAAAATATCCAGAAACTTGTCCGCATGGGAAATGTGATTGCAGAAATAGTCGTGTTCATCCATGCGCATCATAGGCCCATCTTAGACCCAGGTTATAGGCCCATCTATATGACCTAGGTATACACAGGTAACAGGCCCTACTACATGACCCAGGTGTATACAGGCCAATCTGTATGACTCAGGTGTATAGGCCCATCTATATGACCCAGATGTATAGGCCCATCTGTATGACCCAGATGTATACAGGCCCATCTATATGACCCAGGTGTGTAGGCCCATCTATATGACCTCAGTTATTTTAGCACGATAACCACTAAACTATCATGCGCCCCTATATAATACTTATATAAATACACAAGTAATTTGAGCATGGTGTTGATATATACGTTAGATCACAGAAATGATCATCTCATGTAGGCCTATGCCAGTTTTACATCTGTCTCTGCTTAAGCTTTTGTTTTGTTTCTAAACTTTCTACCTTTGTTGTGAATGAACGTATATTATATATATATATATATATATATATATATATAAAATGATGTAAATAATATTATGTAGGCCTATATATGTTATGTATTATATATATATGTAAATAATATTATGTATATATGTTATGTATTATATATATGAAGCTTATAATGTATATAGATTTAAAAGGACAAATGAATTGCATATAAACGACGAGACATTGAAATAAGTGAGTGCTATCCACATAGGCTCTATAGGTGTCTCTGTGTAAATGGATAGCCTACGGGTTAAACCTCGCGCTGTAGAAAACGTATTTAGGCCTACTGCCGATGCATTCGTGGTCTTGGTATACGTGACGATCGATGTTTGTAGGTTAAAACTTTTACAAGTCTCAGAACTTCCTTTGACCGTAGGACATTCTGAACATTCTTGCGAAACCCTTGACGTAGAGTAGGCCTATAGACTTCGTCTGCAGCACTTGGGATTCCATTCATATTAGGCCTAGAGGCCTCCGTTACATTACGCGATTGCATCTGCCTCTGGTTGTGAAAAAAATCGGTGAACACCTATCTCTATCTCATTCCGACTTCAGAAAACAGCAGCAGCAGCAGCAGCAGCCATTGTTGATTGCTTGCGTCAGTGTGTAAGGCTGCATTCTTTCGGCGAGACTTTATCGATAGAGATGCTCTGAGGCTCTGGCTCCGCAGCTGAGACCTCCCTTGTCGATATCACGCGTGCAGTAGGCCTATAGACGCCGACAGTCAGTGGCGGCGATCTTGTCTGAGAGGTGGGGGGGACAAAGTCGGCCACGATCTCGTCGACGACCTTTTTTTTAAATCTTGTCCCCCAAAAATTTTTCTTCCACTTCATCTCCAAAAAATTTCGCTTTCATCTCCGAAAAATGTTGATGACCTTTTTTTTATTTTTTTAAGTCATTAGCCTCATTTTAGTAATTTTTCCCAGTGGTAAATTTTTTTCGTCCGTAGACTTTTTCCCGGATCTCATCTTCCAAAAACGTTGATGGCCTTTTTTTTAGTCATCCACCTACTTTCGTGACTTTTCCATGCCTTCAAAATAACTAACGACTTTTTTTTAGCTATTCGTCTCCACATAATTGTTTCCCTTTTTTTCCTTCTCTTACAAAATTTCCTAATTTCATTACTTTTTTCTTCAAATTTTGGGGGGACACCTCTGCTCAAAACACCTTTTCTGGTCAAAAAGGCACTCAAAACTCATTTTCGCCCTCACACACAATTGCATTTCTTGACCTTTTTGATGTATCTTCAAAATTTGGGGGGTCCGATGTATGGCGTGACCCCCCACTCTTAAAGGTGGGGGGTCTTGTCCCCCTCGACCCCCCCACCTAGATCGCTGCCCATGCCGACAGTCTTGGCTGCGTGGAAGGGAAGGTTATCTCAAGGGCTGTCATTCTTTAGGGTTCAATTGTCTTTCTTTACGACCCTCAGCCTTTCTCACCTTCAGTCTGTCTATCTCGCTGTAGCTGGCTGTCTATGCCTGTATGACTGTCTGTGTGCCTTGTCTGGCTGTGTAGGACTATATGGCTCTAATCGTATGCTTTAACGTATATACAATCCCAGCAAAATAGCGTATCTATAGCGAGGTTTAGGCATATTATTCACATTCTAATCAAATACAAAGTATGTGTCTGACATCTGGCACTCTAAAAGTCTGTCTTTCTGGCAGATTCTGCCTTTTTAGCTTAGACCTATTAGATATGGATGAGTGCTTATGATGGAAAAGGATGGCTTGGTGGGACGCAGGATGTGGGCGTGCTGTTATTAAACATGCTGGTTGTGGGTACACATGTGCTTAGTTCCAGCGACGGTCGTTAATTTGTACACGGCGCATATGTGACGCTCCACGTCGTCTAGACGTTTCGTCTGTCCAGTGTTTGGTTAGAACTTGCAATGTGTCAACAGCAATAAACTGACGCTCGTCAAACATTTATGAGTTACTAATTCCAGGCCTCCTCCTGTTTTACGAAATTCAATCCTCAGCCTTCACGGTAACGGTCGCTTCATTAACTTTTTCCCATCGTCCATGGCACTCTGCCTCATTGCTATAATTATATTATCGTGACCACAGAGGCGACACGGGGTCCGTCGACCCGTTTATTACGCAATGGTTTTATCCCTCCCTCTGCGACCTGCTGGAGTCCAATCCGGGGCCCGTCACAAAATATCGACATAGGTCTCATTGGCGAAATGTGTGCCACGTCGGAAGGGTGGGAATTGTCGGGGGTTGGGGTTCAACCCCCTAGTCTTTCTTAGGACCTCCAGTTAAGTCTTCATTGAACACCCCAGGCAAACTGCTAAATACGTGTTTTTGGCCACACTGAACACCCAGGTATTATATCTCCTACCAGTTGGCTACGCACGTACACACGCTAGTGTCTGCTGCCTGCAGTCATCATCCAGCGCTTATATAGAATGGAAACGCGGTCTGGCACAGTAAACGGTGAATTGCTGGGGAAATTTTGATGTCACTTGACGATGTCACCGGGGACTTGTACCTCGCCACGCGATCGTCACAATCAACTGGTAGTTGATTGTGACACTCGCGTCCATCTGAAATTCGGCCATCGATCAATCCAGAGTTCACGATTATCCGACGAGGTTTATTGAGGGCGCTATATAAGTACAAGCATATATGCCTATACATAGGCTATACTAGAGTATTTGCCCATCATATATGACGGGTTGAAAAAGAAAATGAATGGATTGATAGGAAGAGAAAAGAATGTGTTTATTGGAATGCTTGATTACAAGTCACATTGCGAGTCAGATAGACGGATTGATAGACAAACAGCGGTTAGTAAGTCTGTCTCTGCCTCCCTCCCTCCCGCCTTGGATCGAGCAATAGAGTATTTGCCCTGTATTGCACGTGACCAATCGATGCTTAGGCTAATCAGTCCGCCTCGTCTTTGCTCCCCCTCCCCCTCAACCTCCCGTCAGATCGTGTGCCACAATGAGGGAGTGATGCCGGGAGGGAGTGAGTGAAGGAGGGAGGGAAGGACAGAGCTAGGGAGGGAGGCAGAGACAGACTTACTAACCGCTGTTTGTCTGTCTAAGTGTCTATCAATCCGTCTGTCTGTCTATCTGACCGACACTCCACTGCAGCCAAGAAGGGACTTCATTCTAAAGCGTTTATCGTACTATGGACACACAGACAGATCTGGGAAACGATATAAGATGTACATTAGAGCATAGGTCTACGCCAAACTTCCACACACGATATTTATTCTTCGATTTCTATGTAGAAGGGTATATATGTATGTATGTTATGTATGTATGTATGTATGTATGTATGTATGTATGTATGTATGTATGTATGTATGTATGTATGTATGTATGTATGTATGTATGCATGTATGTATGTATGTACTATGCATGTATGTATGTATGTATGTATGTATGTATGTATGTCTGTATGTATGTATGCATGTATGTATGTACTATGCATGTATGTATGTATGTATATATGTATGTATGTTATGTATGTATGTATGTATGTATGTATGTATGTATGTATGTATGTATGTATGTATGTATGTATGTATGTATGTATGTATGTATGTATGTATGTATGTATGCATGTATGTATGTATGTACTATGCATGTATGTATGTATGTATGTATGTATGTATGTATGTATGTCTGTATGTATGTATGCATGTATGTATGTACTATGCATGTATGTATGTATGTATGTATGTATGTATGTATGTATGTGTGTGTGTGTGTGTGTGTGTGTGTATATATATATATAATTATATGTATATAGGTATGTGTGTGTGTGTGTGTGTGCGCGTGCGTGTGCGCGCATGGTATTATAAGAGTGGGCTGCAGGGTGTAAATTCGATTTAGTCAAGGAAAGAGTGTCATAGGCCTATTGATTTGTATATTTTGATTTTGTACGTGGAATAACCTTCACGGTCACTGATATATACCAACAACTGTTGCACTCTTGCCATCATCTCCATTCTCCACATCGAGCACGTGGCTATAGGACCCATATTCAATATGGCACCCGTAAATGGAAAATTTGGCAGGGACCAAGGTGAATTATTGCACTGAATCACTTCTGTGTGGGTATTTGCAAGTGAATAGGTCTACTTAGCGGATTAATTACTGTTTGTCTATCTGTCTGCTTGCCTGTTGCCAGTCTCTGTCATCCGATCCGTCTTTGCCTGCCTCTCTCTCCATCTCTAGTCCCTGTATTTTTCCATAGCTGATCCCTTCCTTCCTGCCTCGTTTCTGTTATTATGTGAACGAGGTATCGTGCGTAAACCTCGACGTTTACGATAGGCCACTCCCATCAGTATACTTTGTCCACGCCATTTCATAGACCATGGGTCCACACATTATATTTTGTCGTCAATAATAGTGGAAGCCTGAGGGAAGCGCCGCGCATGCATGGCTCTGCATCACTTAGAGCCGTTCTGTTCGTAATGACAGACAGTTAATTCATGTCTGTCCAGCTCTCTTGGCTCGTCCAGTTGTCGGCCATAAAAGTCTAGTGAACGCCGGCATTATTAATGCCGAATGGGTTGCTATCAGCTAGACGAGTATTGATTCCAGCCGACATCAATGCTGTCCAATATTGGTCAATCGTTTCGCCAAAGAACTGACCACTAAGCAGTCCACCAGCGAGAATAAAGTCACATCCACGATCAGTCCATCATTTGGGGAGGAGGGGCGGGGAAGGCGAGAAGACACAGTGAGACATACAGGCCGACGGACATGCACATGTAGGAAAACACTCGTGCAATCATGCACACAGCTAACGTAAACCAAGTAGGCCCCTGCGTATTAGATTTGACTATACTAAATGCAGCTAGGTCTAGGCCTACTGGTAGATATTATAATAGGCATTTAGGCCTAATGCATAGATACACGAATTTCAAGCAAAATGCGTATCAACTAAAACTGCAGGACAGTCAGTCAAATCGTGAGGCCTTCGTCTGCAGTGACAGATAAATGGCTTTTAGTGATTTAGCTGGCTTTCACAACTATAGGCCTAATGTTGGATTAATTTCGTCGGCTGGTTCGACCTATCAGCCAAATGTCAAGTTGTGAGGAATCGAGTCGACCTTTCGGCTTTCGTCTAACCAGTTAAAGACAATTATCCTTGTATATCCCCAATTTATAATAGTGAACGCAACAGCTACAATTAAGGCCAAACGCGTATACGGCCATAAGGCCAACGCCATTTTCCAGTTGTTTTGTTTGGCAGAGCTCGTATAGTTTCCAGTCTTGTTGTCAAGACCTTAAACCTCAAGACCAAGACCAAGACCAAGACCTTGAACCTCAAGACCAAGACCAAGACCTTGAACCTCGAGACCAAGACCAAGACCAAGACTTTGAACCTCGAGACCAAGACCAAGACCAAGACCTTGAACCTCAAGACCAAGACCAAGACCAAGACCCAAAAAATCGAAATCAGGTCAAGACTTCTAAAAATTGTAAAGTCGGAATATTCGCTATTTTAATGAAAACATGAGTCTTTTATTTTATTCAAGCAAATTAACTTTAAATGCAAACTGCAGAGAAATCCGAATTTGTATTCAAAAGTCCTTCATGCAAACTCTTATACCAAATGCCTTTTGTATTTTATAAAAACCAATTCGCTCAGAATTTTCTGACCAAGACGTGCCTGGTGGGCCTCATAAAAATTCCGCCATGTGAAAAAATACGTTCTACAGGTGCTGAAGTCGCTGACACACAGAGTAGCTTTTCAAGCACTGGATGTAAATGTACAGATAGTGAGTCCTTTTGAAATCTTCCCATGGCTGATACAGAATAACTGTTGCTGCTGCCAATGGGTTTTCCTGACCAACATGACTTGTATCCATCCATAGATATTGGTCGTATGATGCAAGCAGGCTGATACAGAATTCTTGAGTTCGGTAAATTACTGTTCATATTAACAGCCGGTCTTGGTCTTGGTCTTGCGAGACCAAGACCAAGACTTTGAACCTCAAGACCAAGACCAAGACCTTGAACCTCAAGACCAAGACCAAGACCAAGACCTTGAACCTCAAGACCAAGACCAAGACCAAGACTTTTAAAAACGAACTCGAGTGCACTCGAGACCAAGACCTTGGTCTCGAGGACAACACGACTGATAGTTTCTGGTTTTTACAACACTGTGTCGATCGTAACAAAGATTCTGTCGCCTTCCTCCTTTTTCTAGACTTGGGACTGGCACTATAGGCCTACCAGAGTACGAACAGAATCGAGTTTTGGCAGAGCTCAGCAGCCTTTATTGTGTATAGGGGCCTAAGTGACAGCTGTGGGTCCACAACTGTGGACTCCACAGCTGTAGTTCCCGACGCCGCCGCTAAGCCCTCGTCGAAACCAGTCGCTAAGCTAGCGACTACTATATAGCGACTTCGTTCACTTAATATTTTGCTTGTTGTTTTAATCGCGGTTTCCAAGGTTCGATTTGACGAAGGCATCAGCAGCAGGACATGAACAACACTTACAATAAAATACGATACAATAATTCGTTGAGGGAAACAAGCTGACATGCCCCAACTTCGTACATTATAAGAGAATGAGTCTGCTCTATTAATAAGAGTCCTTGTGCTGCACCGGCTCTTTGGCAGTGATGGGCACTAAACTTTTTTTTAGTTAAACTAAAACTATTTTCCAACTAAAAAAATAGTTTAACTAAAGTTGGCAACTGATTTTGGAAATTGGTTAACTAAACTAAAAAAAAGTAGTTAAACTTTTTCCAACTTTTTTACGACAATTAAACATTTTCACAATAAAAGACGTTAAGTGAACTGTAATAATGCAAAGCGTCAATGACGATTTCACCTTCAAACTATGCAATGTGTACTGTTCTGGCATACAGTACATGTGTACTGTAAGTAGTGTATGAATTTGAAAACACAGGCTGTTAATGCTAAAACCAAGCAGTGTTGAAATGTTTTTTTGCTGACAGTGTTCAATGTTCACTGTGGAAAAATAGTTGCATATTGCTGATTTTTTAGTTAAACTTTTTAGTTAGCAACTAAATTTTTTTAGTTAAACTATGGTTTTAACTAAACTATTTTTTTTAGTTAAACTTCTTCCTTAACTAATTTTTTTTAGTTAAACTAAAAGTTAGCAACTTTTTAGTTAACTATTGCCCATCACTGCTCTTTGGAACGATCTCCCAAAAGATCTCCGCCAGTTTGCTCATCCTCCCAAATCGCCTGTTGACATCAACTATTCTCCGCTTGCACTGTCCTCCACTCACGACTGAAAACCGAACTCTTAAGCTATCCTATCCTGATTCCATTCCTGAGCCACCACACAACCGCCGTCATCACCGATTACCACCGTAGCACCCTGCTGTCTCCTCGGCTTGACCTCCACGGACTCTGACCTGGCACCGGAACGGATAAGGCGGACATGGCTATTGCGGACTTGATTTGATATAGCGCCGGTGAATAAGCTGACGTGGCTTTTGTGTGGCGCTGAGATATTTCGGAGATTTACATTTACATTTATACAGCATACGGGGATATAGTTGTCGTCGTCTTGTGGCGGACTGGCCACAAGGCTGGAATGTAGGTTTTATTAATAATAGCTGTCTTGTTGACGCGTTATCCGGCGATATAATGCATCAGAGGGCATCAGCGGCCGATGCGTAAATGGTAGCGCTAGGGCGATATCATAATAGCCAATATTTAAGTTTTACCTCATTTTTGCCATTTAAGCGATTCAAATTATTAATTCGTATAATATTACACGCTTTTAGGTCCAATAAATAAGGCCTAAAGCTAGGGCGTCGCTTAATATCACTGGTAGAAATCGCTATTTTAGACACCTTTATTTGAGACGGTGTGCGTAGGCAAGTATATAAGGAACAAGCCACGGTATAGTGTGGCGAGGGATAAGTACAGGCTGCCTCACGGTGTTTTGCCTATATTGTAGAGTGGCGGTGCTGCATTCTACATATACAGCGATACGGTTCTTTAGTGTCGTTGGTTAGCGATAAATACTGCACTCCGTGTGGTAGTATACGGCGAGTGATAAAGCGAGTTCCAGGTTTCGGGCAAGTTACAAATATATTTACGGACGAGAGGGCGTCCGAGAAAAGGCTAATCTGTGCGATCCCGGGTTACAGCCGAATCGATCGCTCTCGGGTGAAGGATTGAGTCCGCCGATCCGACAGGTTTGGGGCCCACCCTGCCGTTAGATCGCGAAAAGGTCTGAATCTCGATTGTTGGTAGTTTACAGGCTGAGCATAGCTCGGGGAAAGACCGATCGTGAGAGATTGAGAGCTCACAGGTCTGTTTCGGTAACGTACGGGGCAAGGAGTTTCCTGGTGATCGTCTGATAAACCTCGGGCAAAGTCCCGCTGTTGACCGTTAGAAATACACGGGCAAAGACCCGGAGATACGCGGGCAAAGACCCGGTGTTGACCGTCAGATATAAACGGGCAAAGACCCGGTGGTAGCCGTCAGAGATACACGCGGAAAGGCCCCGCTGTTGACCGTTAGAAATACACGGGCAAAGACCCGGTGATACGCGGGCAAAGACCCGGTGTTGACCGTCAGATATAAACGGGCAAAGACCCGGTGGTACCCGTGAGGGATACACGCGGAAAGGCCCCGCAGTTGACCGTCTGAGATACACGGGCAAAGACCCGGTGGTCATAACTCAGTTAAAGTATCGTCCATAAAAGCTGAGCAGTGCGATCCCGAGTTACAGCAAAAACTAATCACTCTTGGGTATTGGATTGACCGCGATTCGACAGGTTTGGAGCCCACCCTGCCGTTAGATCGCGAGCCTGTCTGAATCCCGATTGTGGAAGTTTAGCAGGCTGAGTAAACCTCGGGGAGAGACCGATCGTCCGAGATATACAAAAACACAGGTCTGTATCGGTAAAGTGCGGAGAAACATTACGCTGGTGACGTCCGGTGAAGTACCGGAACGATCTTGTTGAAACTGTTCGATAACATCGGGGAACAACCCGTGAATCTAAATACGCGGTATCCGGGTTTGGCTGTTTTACGCGTCATAGTTACTCCCGCGGTTTACCGGCAAATATCCGTCCGGGAGACCATCCGGACGATCCGACCGTTGTCTGTTCCGGTGTTCGGGAAAGTTCCCACGGTGGGAAGCTACACAGGTCTGTGTGCAATAACGGGATAAAGTTACGAATATTTATCCACAGATACCGTTAGCAGAATCGAGTGTGAATACCGAGAAACGAAGCCTATGAGTCTGTGCGCTCCCGGAAAAAGACACAACTGTTACGTTCTCTATTTTATTCAGAGAGTCATGTTCAAGAGATACGGCTAGTGGAGTAAGGGCCCACTCTGCTGCTCAGGTCTCGAGACAGACTAATTCTGAATAGTGGGAGGATAAAAGGTTGTGTAAACCGGAAAGAGATCAGACCAAGATATTCGGGTCGGGTATTCGGGTACATCCGAAAGAGACACGTCCGCTTTACTAGCGAAACCCAGCTAGTCAGAGTCCCAGGGTGAAGTGTACGAGAGTTCCCGGTTAAAGGAACATTAACGCAGACCAAGAGTAAACGATACGAGAAAGTCCGGGTAGTCGGGTATCCAGATAGAACATATTTGCTTGTCGCAACACACAGCTCTGAGGACTGATTGAAGTGCGAGGTTGGGCCCCCTCGTGCGTAGGTCAGAACAAAGGTCTGTGTGTGTAGATAGCGAAGGTTATAGAGAGAGGACCTTCACTATCAGAGTGCCATAGAGACCCGTTATCTTTCGAAGCAGAATTCATTATTGTGAGGCCGGTATGCCGCGCACGGAAACACAGGTAGAGATACGTGACAGTAAGAAGACGCGTTGCCCGATGGATACGTGTCTTCTATTACATGACGCAGAGACTCGTCATAAGTACTCCTTGTTCCCTGAACTTAGAGAACGTTTGGTGTTCCATGATAACGGCGATAGTTCAAGAGTCACGAGGTGCAGAATGGTCCGTCAAAGTTCAGACCAGGTAGAGAGGAAGAGAAAGCCCGTAACTAGGAAGGTACACAGAAAGGCAAAGACTGCTGCAGGTAAAAGATCGAACCCTGTTCTGAAGGACGGCCATCCTCAGGACGTTGCCCACCCGGTGACCGCGGAAGTGGCAGAGTCTGATGCCGAGACCGAGCTCTACAGTGTAGCCTCTCTTAGTAAAACGGTAAACCCTGAACCTCCTCTGACAGGAATGGTCACTATGGACAGAGATAAGCCATTTGACGGTGACAATAGGCAAGGCAGTGACTCGGGTGGCTCCAGACGGGTAGTGGGCTGGAGTCATCACAGGAACCCGCCCGGCGCTGCAGGGCAGGCGTCCGGGCGGCGAACGCCACAGTCTTTTATGGTAAAGTGAATTTATGCATTATATTACCAAGATGATTACGAAGAGGGTGGAATGAGCAGGGTGAGAATTGTCTTGGTTTGGGGGTCAACCCCCTAGTCTTTTATAGGACTCCCCACAATGAAGTCTTTATTGCACACCCCAGGGCGCAATTATTCGTATACGTTGGTTCGTCTTGGCTACCTCCCTCTTTCTTTTCCTACTTTTGAGGAACTCTACAAAAAGCTGATCGTGATCTCTTTAATAACATTCTCAAAAATCCTAGCCATCTGACTCATCAAGTGTATGAATTTGAAAACAAATGCAGGCTGTTAAAGCTAAATTATTGCTTATCGACTTAATTATTTTTGCACACAAGGTAAGCGCGATGTAGGCCTATTGTAATATGCTGGTCTATATCCTGACTGTGTCAAATCTGGACTTGTAGAAATTTGTGGAATTCGCCTGATTTTAGCCTTTTAATGAACAATGATACAGAGTCTGTGCAAAGCATGTGCTTATTTCGTTCACGTTCGCTGTAGGCTCAACTCTATCAAGTAGCTGATACCCGGCCGTCTCTTCTTAGCCATAAGAAGCTTTAGTGATGTCCTTCATGATTTATTGCTTCAAATTAAATTAACAGGATATCTGTTGCGCCCCAGAGGCCACAATCTTACTTTACCCCATTCTGATAATTAATCTGGTTAGAAAAAGCTTTATTATTAGGATGCTTTTTGATGTTGTTTAATTAATAAAACTGCCAGCCAGGTTCGAGGTTCAAAGTCTTGGTCTTGAGGTTCAAAGTCTTGGTCTTGAGGTTTAAGGTCTTGACAACAAGACTGGACTTTAAATGGCGTGGCGGTGGCGCCCTTTCAAACGGACAGAGGTGAAGGATCCTACCCGATCAATTAATTGAAAAATGAGGATGGTCGAGACTATTTGTCAGTCTTGTTGTCAAGACCTTAAACCTCGACCAAGACCAAGACCAAGACCAAGACTTTGAACCTCGAGACCAAGACCAAGACTTTGAACCTCGAGACCAAGACCAAGACTTTTAACCTCAAGAACAAGACCGAGACCAAGACCCAAAAAATCACATTCAGGCTAAGACTTTTTTTCTTTACAAAAAAATTGTCAAGTCTAGGCCTAACTACTCGCTATTTTAATGAAAACGTGAGTCTTATTTTATTCAAGCAAATTAACTTTAAATGCAGGCTGCAATGAATTCCGAAATCGTATTTACAAAACTTCTTCATGCAAAATGTTTATCCAAATGCCTTTTTTATTTATAAATACCAACAGTCTTGTGGTCCTCAAGACCTAGGTCTTGGTCTCGAGTGCACTCGAGTTCGTTTTTTAAAGTCTTGGTCTTGGTCTTGAGACCAAAGGTCTTGGTCTTGGTCTTGAGGTTCAAGGTCTTGGTCTTGGTCTTGAGGTTCAAAGTCTTGGTCTTGGTTTTCCAAGACCAAGACCAAGACTTTTGTCAATATGAACAGTCATTAATTTTAACAAACGGCAAGAATTTTAAAAATTTTTCCAATAATTACTCATACAGTTATTGCTTTAGTATTTACACGGTGTGAATGAAGATTCACTGTTGTTTTGGACAATTATTTTGACTTCCGGTTATTTACCATGGAATGATTTCAAAACAGACTCATGATTAATTTGTAGGCCTACATTTACATCCGGTTCTTGAAAAGCTGCTTTGTGTGCTAGCGATTTCAGCACTTGTAGACCGTGTTTTTCGCATGGCAGAGTTTTTATGAGGCCCCACAGGTCACGTCTTGGTCAGAAAATTCTGAGCAAATTGGTTTTTATAAAATTCAACAGGCATTTGGAATAAACATTTCGCATGAAGGACTTTTGTAAATACGAATTCGGAATTCTCTGCAGTCTCCATTTAGAGTTGTTTTGCTTGAATAAAAGAAAAAACTCATGTTTTCATTAAAATAACGAGTAGTCCGACCGGACAATTTTTTAGTAAGGAATAGAAGTCTGGATACGACTGTGATTTTTTGGGTCTTGGTCTCGGTCTTGGTCTTGAGGTTCAAGGTCTTGGTCTTGGTCTTGGTCTTGAGGTTCAAGGTCTTGGTCTTGGTCTTGAGGTTCAAGGTCTTGGTCTTGGTCTTGAGGTTCAAGGTCTTGGTCTTGGTCTTGAGGTTCAAGGTCTTGGTCTTGGTCTTGGTCTTGAGGTTTAAGGTCTTGACAACAAGACTGAATACCAATTCGCTCAGAATTTTCTGACAAGGACGTGCATTGTGGATGATTGTGGGGCATTATAAACATTTCGCCATGTGAAAAAATAGCCTATAGTTACGGTACTTTCCATAGGTGCTGAAGTCGCTGGCACACACAGTAGCTTTTCAAGCACTGAATTTAAATGTACAAATCGTGAGCCTTTTTAAAATCCTCCCATGGTTTATAAGACCGTCTGGCTCAGAAAAAACCTCGGCAGGGCTTCCATGCAGATACAGCATAACTTAGTTGCTGCTGCCGATCGGTTTTCCTGACCAAGACTGAAGACTTGTATCCGTCCGTAGGTATTTGTCGTAGGCTATCATGCAAACAGGCTTGATAAATTTTCTAATTCTTGAGTTTTGTTAAATGACTGTTCATATTGACAGCCGGTCTTGGTCTTGGTCTTGCGAGACCAAGACTTTGAACCTCAAGACCAAGACCAAGACTTTGAACTTCAAGACCAAGACCAATAGACTTTTGGTCTCAAGACCAGGACAAAGACCAAGACTTTTAAAAACGGACTCGAGTGAACTCGAGACCAAGACCTTGCGGTCTCGAGGACAACAAGTCTGATATTTTTTACATTTAATTACAACATAAATATAATGTAAAATTCTCGATCAGTGCGTGCACACAATACACAATGCAAAATAATATACCCAGATTAATGCAGATTTGTCAAAATACCCATTTTGCAAAAAAAGGACACCCAGACGAAAGACAAAAAACAAAGATCTAGTTACAAAACCAGCTGTAACAACCATCGAATATATATGTCGATGGTAACAACACTAACCGCCAATTCTGATATATTTGGGCTGTTTATCTTATACGTCATCTCTCAATAAATGTTGCCATGGTGCAATAATTATATTTATCAATTCGTGAAAAAAATTCGGAAGACGGTCTACGACGTTCTACGCTTAAATACCAAGATGAGCACGAATTTTAAGACAGTCGATGTTTTGAAATCTCTGAAATAACAAAATTGGTAGACAGGCGACGTTTGAAATCTGCAAATGAACAAGAATTTCAAAACAGTCGACGTTAAAATCTTCAAATGAACAAAACTGTCAAGACAGTCGGCGTTTGAACTCTTCTAACGAACACGAGTTTCAATACGGTCGACGTTTCAACCAACCGCAGCCAGCAAGAAACAGCATATTACGAGCAGAATCTAGCCTAGCCTAGCCTACCTGTGCGAACACCGAAGCGAAAATCCGAGTAAGACATTTCACTTTTTCTCTGCATTCAGGGTGGGAATTGTCGGGGATTAGGGGGTTCAAACCCTAGTCTTTCTTAAGAACCCCAGTTAAGTCTTCACTGCACACCCGCGGGGTCGTTTCCAAGTGAAATTCCAACCCCCCTCAGTTGTGCTAGTGTGATTTAGCATTATTTGACTCTCGAGTCTCTGACAAAGAGAAGACATTTCAATGGTGTATCATATATATGCATTTTTGAATTTTCTCAACAAAGGAGTTGATTTTGATTCGAGTCTGGCTTGCAAAACTGCCTTGCGTTGCAATCAGCTGCTTTCAAATTTCGTTGACATCAGTTTGTAAAATATGGATAAAATGTTCAAAATCCCCAGTCTTTTCTATACAATTCCCACACTGTCTGCATTAATTATTTAGAAAGTGATTGTTCGTCTATCCACTAACTTTTTGGATGGTTCATATTGTTTAAATGTTTTAATAAGCAAAACTAATGGACAAGCGACACAAAAACACGGTTAGGCCTAATTATGATTTAGTTGTTATCTAAGGCCAAAAAAATAATGGTGTGTTTCCGGTAACGGAGTTTTAAAAAAGTGGGTAGGTAGGTAGGAAAATATTTTTTTTTGTAAAATATTTTTATACAATGCCATTTCATAGCGACCGTATCACCTTTTTGTTTTTCTTACGTTTTGAGAACAAGAAGATGTCACTAAATAAACACCTTGCTAAAATCAGTTCCATGTTGTTTAAACTTATTTGTCAGTAAATTAAATTTTAAAAATGTTTTCTTTATATATGCTAGAAAGCTAATATTTTCACAAGTGTAGTTCATTGATATCGTTTTCTGGCAGCCATCAACGATAGTCTAACGTATGTTGCGTGTGTATGTATATATGATGTATGTATGTGTGCATTTATATATGTGACCCATCGCCACAGAACCAGTCGCAACTTAAAAAAGATAAAAATTTAGTTTTTTACACTATCTTGTAGATCCTTTATTTACCTTTTCAAAACTGTTTTCGGTTTTTTTATACCTCACATACAACCGAAGTTACAGAATTTTCAATCCGACGGTTTACATAAATTGTTACTTGAGAAAACTGCGTTTGAAGTTTAGTCATCATTGTCACTGTTGTCCTCACTTTCATCGCGATTTGTGGTAAAATATTCCCGCAACAACTCGTGCACTTTCGCTCGATCCGATCCTTTAGCATTTATCAAACTCGCAATAATAGCCTCCATTTCGAAAATGAAGTTTATTAAGTCGAAAATGAACAAAATAAGAAATGTTTGCCGTTCACCCGACCCATTTATCTGTCATTTAAACAAACCAGGTCACGTGAGTGGCACGCTCTGGGCCGACCTTTCAAACCTTCAGCCAACCACGGTGCAAAATTTAGTCACGTGATCAGCGCTGCTAGCTAAATTCAAAAATTTAACGGTTAGTCGACCTCTTTCGGACCAATCTCTGTGCATAATACACAAAGAAAGGTCATATTTTATTAATTGAACAGAGCGAGGAGATTTCCCTGATCAAAACGAGGCCAAGCACGCACGAAAATTCGATCTGTAACCTAATTAAATGTCACAACAAAGTTAGCGAAATTTTGACTAAGATTCTGTTTTTCCATCTTGAAACAGATATAGGGCTCTTAGTTAAAAATGTTTTTTACACATTTAGATACGTCTAAACAAATATTTTATATGTCATTTGTATTAAATATATATTTTTGTAATTGTTTTTGCATTAATGTCAATTATGACCGGTTTGAGGTTACCCATCATAAATCGGCTTTTCTGCGTAATAACGTTTTGCGATAAGCGACTGGTTTCGTGGCGACTAGTCACATATGTATTAATGTATATGTGTATGTATGCATTTATGTATGTATGTATGTATGTATGTATGTATGTATGTTGTATGTATATATGCATGTATATATGTATCATGTATGTATTTATATGTGTATTAGTGTATATGTGTATGTATGCATTTATGTATGCATGGATGTATGTTGTATGTATGTATGTATATAAGTATGTATGTATGTATGCATGTATGTTTGTATATGTGCATTTATATGTGTATTAATGTATATGTGTATGTATGCATTTATGTATGTATGTTGTATGTATATTGTATGTATGTTGTATGCATATTGTATGTATGTTGTATGTATGTTGTATGTATGTGTGTATGTTGTATGTATGTGTATGTATGTATGTATGAAAGTATGTATGTATACGATCATTTGTGTATTAATGTATATGTGTATGTATGCATTCATGTATGTATGTTGTATGTATGCATGTATGTATGCATGTATGTATGTATGTGTGCATTTATGTGTATTAATGTATATGTGCATGTATGCATTTATGTATGTATGCATTTATGTATGCATGTATCTATGTTGTATGCATGAACGTATGTATGTATGTATGCATACATATATGTATGCATACATGTATGTATGTATGTTGTATGTATGTATATTGTATGTATGTATACTCCGGTGGGCTCCCAGAATAGCGGACCCCCCCCGAATAGAGGGCCGGCACCGAGCCGCCGCCATTGCGACCATAGGCAGGGCTGGTTGCTTAGGAGGTTGAGGCTGACCTTGAGGCTTGTTGCTATAAAGGAAACTTTACTCATACTATGATACGTACAATATTATTAATCGTAGATGTTGATAATACATTGAATACGACGACGATTGGATTTGGTTAATAACCCTGGCGCATAACCGTGGGAAAATCGCCGACTTTCGGGTCTATTATCTCCGCAACCCTCCCACATTTGTAAAGGCTGACCATGGGAAACTTACAGCCCATTTTCCCTCTAATTACCCTTAGACCCGAGTCCTTCCCGTGCAGGTCTGCACATCGGGCGACGCATCTCGTTGCTCTAATTAACGGTGCTCTTATTTACATTGCAAGACCGCTGGTTTCCCACGGTCTGTAATGTCGCAATTCTGCACCTCTGGCACAGAAAGTGAGGTTTCAGTTGTCGGAAAGCTGCAACTGTGACACGAAATGAGTTACTAAAAAAAATTTTTTTCCCAAAATTATCAGAGTCGCGCCAAAAAAGTCACTCGGTCGCGTTACCGGAAACACACCATTATTTTTTTGGCCTAATGAAAGTAAAGACCAGCGATAGATGGTAACCGTGGGTAGCATTGCAGCCAAATAATTAGGTAAGGATAAAGTGTATGATGGTGAATTACCCTCATGGCAGTCACCCCAAAGTATCTCACCGACACTACAGATCATCTTTTAACCTTTTCTGACTGAGTGCCGGTGAATATAAGCTGGTTCCCGCAACTCAGTTTCCTTTGTGTGGTGTATAAATCTCGAGATTACGAATATGGTCTAATCTAAACTAAGCGGCCGATATAATCTAATCTCACCAAGTCTAGACTAGACTCCTTTAGTCTAGTCTAGTACATGTAATCAATAGTCTAGCTTAAATTTCAGGCCGTGCCGGCTAGCCATATAGTGAGTGCAACTGTGTGCTGCGGACTTGTTTCAGCTACTTTTGCTGTCGTCATTCTTTATCCTCAGTGCACCAAGGCCCAGGAACTCTGAATAGCCTACATACTGAATATACTGAACTTAGAAAACTGATAGATTTATATTATTTTTTATCTAACCGGTGATTGTGTCTGCACCCCAAAATCAAACCACTGGAATGAGATACTTGCATCTGATGTGGATGAAGATTGACAGAAGCAGGCCGTGTATGATGTAGCTAAGTGTAGAATAATAATGATCAAAAATCTCTACACAAGAATTGTGTTTGCCTGCTGCACAGCTCCTCCGATTCCATGTTCACTGCCTGCTGCACAGCTCCTCCGAATCCATGTTCATTGCCTGCTGCTCAGGAACCAGACGAAATGAATGGACCTTCAGCGGCAGCAACTACAGCATCACCACCAGAGGATCAAGAGTTAATTATTCATCTGCCGGATGGCAGCACTGCTCTGAAACTGTGTTCTAGGTAGGTGGCTTTTAAGTAATTCGTCTTGTTTCTTTGCTTCTCATTTCATTTTTCCCTTCACACAACAGCGACAGTTGCAGTGGCTATGATAGCAGATAACACTTAGTCAAAAGTGTTTCAATCTTTTGGGAAATTTTAAGGGAATCTCTTAAGTTTTCAATTACTACCAACAGATGATTAACTTTACAATAGCCCTAGGAATAGCTGCCAATATGCTAAACTTGATGAAGTGCACCATGTTAAGTTTGTATTAAATTTACATTTAAATTTACATTTAAATTTGCCTTACCTTACCTGTTTGCAGATTAACTTGCCTGTGTAATTATACCCCTCAGCTGAACTGAGATTAGAAATTAACTGATCGGGTGACAGACTGATGTTGAATTAATCTTAAGTCGATTGTCTAAATTTTATAATGTCAATTTTATAATTGGTGAATTGATGGCATTTGTGATGGTATTATTGTGGTGTGAATTTGTTGATTGTAGGATCCTCCACAGTTCAACTGCTTTAAAAAAGAAATTAGAGAAAGATAAAGTTAAGTTGTCAAATTGGAGAGACAAGTCGTTGACCCAGAATTAGAACTCTTGTACAGTGTGTGATTTCCAAGAGCAACAGATCTACACTGGCCCAGACTGGCACATAATGAACAACCAATTCATTTTGGTAATAGATCTGACTACCATCAGGCATATCAAACCGTAGATTAGATAGGTTGTCCAACCAATTGTTGAAGGAAGTGCACTGCTCCAACAGCCGCTACATAATTGAATTGACCAGCCAATCCATATCCTGGACCAAGTGGACCTGCTAATCTATATCCTGGACCAAATGGATCTGTTCAGCAGCACCCAGAAGCTAAAGAACTCATCCAACACCATAGGCCTACTGAATTCCAGCAACATCTGCTCAGATTTTAAAGCATCAACTTAAAGCAGATGAACACAGAAGTGACAGAACCTCTACATCTGACAGTCATATGAAAGTAGGAAGTAGACAGTCCAGCCGCTGAGTCATGCTTCCAAAGATCGAGCCTCAAAGGATCCAACTGCAAGTACAAGAAAAGATCCATCCTCCAACAGCCCAGCTCAAAGTTCAACCAAAAAGCTTGCCTCAGATAGTCCAATCAAGCCCAGGCTCTAAGTCCCACTTCAAGTCTGGAGAAACGAAATACGAAAGAACCATTGACCTGCATGGAGGTAAACAGTTCTGTTCTCCTCATGGTTTTTTAAGATATTGTTTTACTAAATTTTTAAGACCTTGGAATGTCACTGTCTTTTGATTTCTATCGGTTGATGCCTTGTGCATTAGATACCGGTGCGACAGAAGTTACTAATTAATAATAATAATAATAATAAATTTTATAATAATAATAATATAGGCCCTTATGAAACGATGCTATATAAATTTGCAATTATAATTATATCAGTACTTAACAGAATTGCTTGCATAATGCATATATGTATGTGTGTATTTAATTATTTATGTATGTATGATTGTTTGTTTTCTTGTATCAAGCCACTTAATATAGCACCTTTTAAGTCGGGTACTTCACAAAGGCGCTGCACGAATGACTAACTCATCTAGATATTTAAATGCATTTTAATACATTTTGGAAATGTCTACTGAACAGAGCTAAACGCAACAGCACGTATATAAAAGCTGAAGACTGTTCGTAGAGGAAGATCCGAGTCATGATAAGATACAATGGGCTTGAGTTTATATATGGATGCGAGGCACCTGCATATATCCCCAAGCAGATAATAATAATAATAATAATAATAATAGATGAGCGCAACGATCGCAGACCTGGTCAACTTAAGACTATAACATAAAATTTCTTGATGTATGTCAGTGTGATGTGGACCAACAGGGCTCGCCCCAGAAAAAGACTTGAATTTTTCTTTCATTTCATATTACTATTTTGTCATAACATGTAATAATAATGACCTTCGTTATTTTACTGTGTTTCGATAGGTGCCTTTGGATTTTCTGGAAGCAAGTTTCCTGCTTGAGGAGGATTGGCAATGGGATTGTTGCTCTGTGGTTTCGTATTGCCAGGATTGTGTGTAGGGTGTGGTGTTCGATTTGTGTTTGGTTTTAGTTTTTTAATTTGTCTTTAGTTTTTTGTAGTGTATTTGTATTAATTTTTTTATAAGTATTTAGATTTTTGTATTTGTGTTTAGTTGAGCGACAAAACAAGCAACAACTCAAACAACAAACGGCAAGTAAACATAAAAGTAAACAACAAAACAGACACAAAAGCAAACAACAAACGACAAAGTAACAAAATAGACAACAAAACAATCAAGACAAAATAATCAAAAACTACACCCCTGCTGAGCCTCTGGCGTGGCTTAATCTCCCGTAAGCTCGTGAAGGCAGGGGGGCCCCTGGCGTGGCTTAGAATCCCGTAAGCCCTTTGTGTAGTTTTTGTGTTTTTGTCTTGTTTGTTTGTTGTTTATTTTGTTTATTTTGTCATTTGTTGTTTACTTTCGCGTTTGTTTTGTTCTTTATTTTGTTGTTTATTTTGTCCTTTGTTCTTTGCTTTGTTGTTTCTTTTGTCGTTAAACTAAATACAAATGCAAAATCTAAATGCTTTGTAGTGTTAGTTTGTTTTTATTTGTCGTGTGTTTGTTTGTTTTTTTGGTGTCATGTGCTGTTTATTTTGTCGTGGGTTGTTGGTTTTGTTTATTTTGTCTTGGGTTGTAACTAGGGAATGTAATCCCGGAGCATTCTGTCAATCCCTGGATTACTGGATTAGAAACGGGATTGTACTTTATGCAATAAAATTTGTTCCCGTCTTTAGCCTAAATGTATATTTAATACTATGACGCTGTTGTGTATTAAAGATATAATGGTTTTAAGAACGTTGTGGCGATGTGTTGTTAGCTTGTAACTTAAAATGAAAAGTTTAAACGTTCGTTAAGAGTTATTTACCATAAAATTATCGCAAGAAGCGTGAAGTGTCAATAGTAGAATCTCCGAGTAATGATGACTCAGAGCATAGTGATATAGCCTTCTAAACCCATTAATATCTTAATGTTTCAAACCTTTTCATCATCATAGTGGCTATTTAAATTATATTTTCTTGTATCAAATTGTCACGTTTGCTTTGTGGATCAATAAAAATTGATTGATTGATTGATTGATTGATAGGCAGAGCCACTTGACAGCGGTAGGGCTCGGTTACAGTTAGTTACAGTTACAGTTAATAGGCTAGTTAAGCTATATCAGCTTTTAGTGCCTATATCCTTCCATCCAATTGTCCAGTTTGTGTTTGAAAATGTTCAGGCTTGGTGTAGATACTACTTCCTGTGGTAACCGGTTCCAGTTATCCACAATTCTTTGGCTAAAAAAGAATTTTCTAATGTCTAATCGCGCCCGTTTATGGTACAACTTCAGGTTATGTCCTCTCAGATTTCCAGTTGCTGCCTTCTGAAAGAAAGTCTTTTCAATGAAAAGAGACCCAGATTTTGAAGCCTTTCTTCTTACGGTTTCCTAGCTAGGCATCTGACGAGTTTTGTAGCTCTCTTTTGTATTTTTTCCAGGCATTCAATGTCTTTTATAGTAAGGGTTCCAAACTTGGACACAATATTCTAGATGTGGTCTCCTGATCTGGTACCTTGGAAATCGGACTTAGACCTCTTTTGGACTACTCTGTGGAAACCCCCTTTGATTTGGTTTGGCCTCCTGGAAATCGGACTTGGACCTCTTTTGGACCACTCTCTGATCTGACTTTAATAGCGCTCGTGAATAGGCTGGCCCCCCTGCGCTTGGCCTTCAAGTGGCGCTTTAGAAGTTTGGAGATTACGATTACGATATTAGACACTAATCTATGACTTATATAGCGCTGTTATATCTGGGAAGGCACAATAATAAAATATTCTTTGGCATTGTTGAAAAAGTGGGGAATACTGTACTCCAGTCCAAAAAATACGGGTACCCATTGTAACCCCCACAAATTACGCCTATGTATGTTTCAAGTTTTGTGAGACTTCTGGTGTAATTTTTTTATCAAGGGGCCTCCAATTAAGTTTTATATCTATCTATCTATAATGAAATCTACTCGGCAGCGCTCCCGACCTAGGCCCGGTCAAAAAGAAAGGTATTAAGACCATAGAAAGTAACTGATAGGTCCCTAGGGAAGGAGTGACGCGAGAGGGTCATTCCAGACGGCAGGACCCACCACAAAAAATGCCCTACGCTGCACCATAGCAGTACGAGCATATGGACAATAAAATCACCCCAAGAGGCCGAGCGCAAGGCACGGCGCACCGCACAAGCAGAAGTTAAAGTAAAGAGCTTGCTGGGTAGGCCGGGGCCCGCCCTAGGACACGTACAATGCCACGCCATGGTGGAGACCCTGTAATTAATGCGATGCTGGACAGGAAGCCAATGGAGGACGTATCGCATCAATTCAGAGACGTGGTCAAACCTTCGTGTATATATAGGCTCCATAGGCGTAGACTGTGGGGGCAGCCGGGGCACGTGCCCCCATTAATTGAAATGGACTGTACATCCAATGCAACAAGTGTAGAATAAATAGCCAATTCCCCCCACCCCCATATTTTGGACAAGTTTATGCCAGTGATTACTTTTCTCCCATGAAGGGTGATATTAATTGGATTCGAAACTCATTCAACATAGCCGAATAACCAGCAAACTTTTGTAATAAAAATTATGAACTTCTTATTGAGATAACGTCGGATTCGCAAGTGAGCAGGCTTGCACTGAACTTTCATGAATCAATTTCTGGATCAGGCTAATTAAAGAATACCCCACTTTCGTGAAATGTGCAGTTAGGGTGCTTCTGCCATATGCCACAACGCATTTGTGCGAAACTAGATTCTCATAGTATACTGCAACAAAAACCAAATATAGAAATTGACAAAATGCTGCAACTGACATTTATAAGAATCCAGCTTTCTACCATTAAACGAAATATAAAAAATTGTCACGAGAAAAAACAAAATCACTGTACACATATTAAAACTTCATATACTCCCAACATTGTGCCCCATAAGTCTTGGTCTTAAAAATTGTACACTTTAACATTTGATATGAGAAAATAAATTGTAAATGGGTGTGTTTAGTTAGCCTATTTTAGTGTGTCTCAGGCGCTACGTATGCCTCAATACGTTTAGTTCAGGTTGGGGTTCCGCCATAATAAATAAAGATGAGAAGGATTCCCTGGCCAAAGAAGTTTGGGAAACGCTGGCCTAAGAGCATAGTATGTAATATATACATTGCGTATTTGTTTGCTTATACCCAAGTTAAGCCAAGCCTATAGTGGTAAATGCGTGGGCAAATGTGGTATCAAAATATATGGCTGAAGCAGAGAAAGGTTTTTAATACAAAAGGTTTCATACAGATAAGAAGTACACGTATTCAGAACACATGGCACAGACTCCACAAGCAACTATCATTACGAGAGTTTGGCGGTAGATTCGCACATGGAACGCAATATTCAGCTAGTTCAATTCATATCCAACGTTGTTGCCTAGTCCTTCAACATTTTGGTCATGAAATGTGGAATAATCTTAGAACCATAGTAATCCATGCCATCGTTGGCAGAAATCATGGTAAGAATCCACATGATGCTTGCCTTCTTACAGTCGCAAAACCATTAGTGGCAAAGTATAAATTGTGCCTATATATTAGACATTAATAAATTACACTGCACATCCCTTTATCTGCTGGTGTTGAACAGAACGAGACTAAATGACCCGATACTTTGCAAATTGCACGCGTTTCTTGATTTGCTTAATTAACAAGTCATTCGATTTCTGTAGGAGTTTCATCAGTCAACTAATTTATATCTTGCAATGGAACAGTGATGGAATTTTCAAGCCATCGACGGTGAAGTTTGCGCATGTGTTGGATCGCT
This sequence comes from Allolobophora icterica, assembly GCA_963556255.1. Lineage (NCBI taxonomy): Eukaryota > Metazoa > Annelida > Clitellata > Crassiclitellata > Lumbricidae > Allolobophora > Allolobophora icterica. Next base: position 32,943,586 of record OY744607.1, on the reverse strand, counting down.
TGATTGCTGAGGCAGAGTGCAGTATTCAGCTGCTGGGATCCTGGTTCATCGATCAGCGCCAGGCCACAGATTGCATAGTAGGTGACCAGTGCATCTGCAACAAGATGTGACATCATTCAATATACAACTGTTGAACAAAGCAAACTATGTTTTCTGAAGGATTTCAGTCAGAGAGGACAGCAAAACAAGTGTCTCATGTGCTATTCTGGCCCCGCTACATCAGTAAGAGCGTTGGCTGCGCGTCTCATGCGACTCTGTGTTAGAGCGCATGCGGACCACGGTTTGCTTCTCGAAGGTGGCTTATTTCAGAGATTTAAAAATCTCGGGTTAGCACGGTCTCAACACGGGGACCTTAAATGGCGTGGCACCCATTCAAACGGGCAGCGGTGGTGAAGGATCTCACCCGATCAATTCTTTGAAAAATGAGCAGGGTCGAGGCCATATACGGTCGCTATAGAAAATCGTGTATGTTTACATTTATTCATTATTTTGCTAGAGGCTTGCAACAACTGAAAGATTACCTTACTCCATTCACGCTGGAGAAAGAGAACCTTTGAGAGGTTCTTAACAGGAGCTGTATAAATGACCAGGTGTATTATACTCCACCGACATGCCCACAAACATTTGATAGGACTCATATTGGTCCTAAAATGTAAGAACATCTTAACAGAAGTATATAATTATGTACTGTAATAAGGAATCAGGAGATGAGATAATTGGGTGATAAGTCCACTGGCGGCGATCTTGTTTCACAGGTGGGGGACACTGTTGAACTGATCTGGTGAAAGGAGTTTTTAACTGATCTGCTCAAAAAAAGAGGTCAAAACATTTTCTTGCGCTGACGTGCGAATTTTTTTACCATTTTTGGGAACAAATTTGAGGACTTTTTTGGGGGTTTCTTCAAAAAGTGGGGGGACAAATGTATGGTGTGTCCCCCCACTCTTAATGGTGGGAGGACTTGTCCCCTTCGACCCCCCATGATCGCCACCCATGGATAAGTCACCTGGTTGCAATCCGGTTGATGGAATGAAGCCACCTGTGGCAGAAGACTGCATTGACAGCAGGAATTTCCGACTGGTGTGGCGACTCGTGGAAGGCAGTGTGCCTAGAAGCTGTTAGACCACAAACAGCTACTATGGAAATCAAAATCAATCAACAGCTATTTTATTTCTAAAGGAAAATAGGGTAACATTGTGAGATTTTAATATCCAGCATACAGAGGTTTAGATACAAGTTGTGGAAAAAACTGAGTCAGAATGATGGTTTACACAGTGTCACTAACCAGGCTAAGCCAAATCAATCTATCTCCTCTGTTCAAGCAAGTTCCTGACTGTCCTACTCTGGCTAATTAATTCTTGCTCATCAGGGCTAAATGCTGAGCCTAATCTCTGAAACTTCCTCCTTTTAAATGGTCCTTGATGTCAATTAAATATTAAAGACTTGACTGGGTCATCTGCCATAACTGCCTGATCTGACATCTTCTATACAAGCAAAAACTGAACTGACATCTTCTGGCAATGTGAAAACTGAACTAACATTAACCACACATGCGAAAACTGCGCTCGCATCTTCTCTACCTATGAAAACTGAACTGACAACTACTGCACATGTGAAAACTGAACTGACATCTTCTGCGCATGTGAAAACTGTACTGGCATCTTCTGAACATGTGAAAACTAAACTGGCATGAAATTGAAAACTATTTAACACCAGCGATAAAACGACTTAGCAGCTTTCACTTGTATCACAATCATCGCTTTGATCAACACCGACTCATCCTATTTATCAGGGTACCAGCCTCTAATGAAAACATTTTTTTGTAATGTTCTCAAGGATCAAGAACTACTAGAAAAGAATTAAATCTGAAATAATATACTGCACCACTGGAGAACATCATACAGTGGTATACCAGAGCTTAATTACAAATCTGGTTAGTTTTCCAGAGCTTATGCTTGTGAGACAGAGAGAACCTATGAGGAACAGAGTTAAAGATATTGTGATTTCAGTCTCTTGAAAAACCTTGAGAGTCCCATTGATCCAGAAAGCATATGATGCACTGGGTGGTTTATTAGTGCGACCAGCATAACCACTCTGCTGTTTGTTGAAGCACCAACGCTTCACAGCTTCGATCTCCTTTGATGCAAGAGTCGATCGAAGACGTCGCAACAGAATGAGCGCTGCGACCGCACAGAACGTGGCAGATCCTATGAGAAAAGTGTACCAAATGATTAACATCATCTCATGAGAAGGAAATGGAGGCCAGGTGTAATAAGTTCTCACTCGGTACAACTGAGGTCAACTTGACTGTCAAACTGGTAAATTAGTCCATCACTATTTGTTCGTCTGTCTGTCGGTTCCTTGGCAAACAAGAGGCCTTCTGCCAATTGTTTGCTATTGGCAAACACCGTTGTACATAGCTAATGTCTCAATAAAAATGGCTTGCCTTGGATGATGTATAACAATTGATGTTACAGTATTAGTTTACACTGCACTTAAGCTCTGCCAAAGGAAACTCACCATGTGCTTCCAGTCCAGGTGCATGACCAAAACCGCCTTCATAAGTCTACAGCAAAGAGAGCAAACCAGTGCAAACTAAAAAAGCTTAACAGATGTTAGAAAAAATTAATCTAATTTCATATAAAAAGTAAAGTTTTTGTATAGAAGGTTTCATATAGATTAGTCAAAGGTTAACCAGTCTGGCAGGACAGCCACAAACTGAAACATCAAAACAATATGAAGCAACCCTGACCCATTGTGTGAACTTGTATGTAAACCTTGAAAAATGTAGTTCAAGGTTTAAACTTCCGAAAAGCAGTACCCTTTCTGATAAAGCAGTTTCTTTTTATTAAATTAGGCAAATTATTGGAAATAGAAAAGATAAATCTGTTTCCTGTAGCTTGAAATCCTAATAAAATTAAATTAGAAATGACAGAAGGTAGAAAAAATATTTTACAGTAATATTTTCCAAGACAAAGAATATAAAATCAGGAAAGGTAAGGTAATTTAGCACATTTCTAATGTTCTAAAAGGCACTATAAATAGCCAGAAACAAACCTACATACACATCTAAATACATGCATACACAGGGATATACATCCATCATAGTTCTTTTAATGAAGTTATTAGCTTAATTAACACATTAATTAGTTCAGATAAACCAAAGGTTCTCTAAAACCAAAAGGTTCTCTAAAACCAAAAGGTTCTCTAAAACTAAAAGGTTCTCTAAAACCAAAAGGTTCTCTAAAAGAACAAGTTTTGCAACCTGAACTTGGTGCAATGTGGTTGCTTTAACAACAATCATTAGTGCAATGCCCGTTTCATTGAGGCATATATACTGTACGTACCAAACAGCTTTTGATATAACTTGAGATGCTATCCAGGTCCAGCCCAGAGAAGTCCTGAAGAATGTATGCAACAGCCACCGAACAGTAGAGAAACTTGAGATCTGTCTGAGTGCTTCCAACATATGGAATAAAACTGCAAAGAAGCCAATACTGGTTTGCAGTATTTATTTCATGAAATAAGCATATACAATATCAGTTACCTACTGTTAAACATCTAGTATGGCTCTCTAGATTCATATATTTTAAAATTCCACTTATTGTAAGTCTAATGAAAATATTTCATTTGACAGATTTGATCAGTGCAGAATCAGAGCTGTTTTCTTAACCAGAAATCCTACACCTCTTATCATTTGTAAATTCTAAAGACACAAGCATTTAAACCTCAACTTTTCTACTTTGAAGAAAGCCAAAGCTTCTGATTAGTTTATACTTAACAGATGTAAGCAAAGGTTTAAAAAATGAATTTACATTAATGTCCAATCCATGTTCTTTCCTTCTAAACTAACTTCTTTCAGAAGTTCTTTGTATTATTATGTTTATCATTTTGATTCACTGTCATCAAGTAAGTAGTCCTAACAATGCACCTTTGCATTTAACTGACCTGCCATCTGGTGACTGAAGGGAGCAAACGGACCTCATGATACCCGAGCGATTCACTTGAGAGAAGTCGTCTCCAAGTATCAAGAGACTGGACAGCACGGAAAACGTCATCGCCACATGAGTACCACTGACCTCAGACTTAAAGTCAACACAAAGACATTTCTCAATCTTCATTATCTGATCCAGACAACTAAAAGATTGGAAGGAACAGCCAGGTGGACATAGAAAACTCAGAAAACCCACACCTGAGTGTACCAAAGGTTCTCTACAATTGCAACTGATCAGTGAAAATTCTCTGCAGGATGTTCAATAAAGAATTCTGGAATTTGAAAGAACTGGAAACTGACCTGACTTTCAGCGTGATTATGAAACATCACATATAGGTTGATGCCTTGTATGTTACATGTATACACCAGAGCCATGGTGACTTAACAGCCATCGCTATTAAATATCACTTTGATCAACATAAACTATGTATCATTTTTATACAGGTATGAGAAAAGGAAGGATCGATGAATGGTGGAAGATGTTCTAAATGTCTGTAAAGCATTTTATCCTATTTGCGTCATTTAGTAGCTTCTAGAACCGTGCTGTCCAACACACGGCCCATGAGTCAGGCTGATTTTAAATGGCCCGCCCAAGCTGAATGCTAACCGCAAATAAAAAAATTGCAAGCACAATTCAAAGCCAAATATCTTACTAAAAACGTGCTTGAACGTTTATTGATATACTTTTTGGCATTCAACCATTATTAACCATGCCATACATACATGCTATTATTAACTGGTTATTACATAATTAATTTAATTTATTCCAATTATAAATTTTAATACAGTTAGTAATTTTCAATAAATTTGAGGTGTTGCTTTTGAGTTTACTGGTGCGGCCCTCGGTTTCAAGAATAATATTTCGGTGTCCCGCGGTGTCAAAAAGGTTGGACAGCACTGTTCTAGAATCAACAAATACTGCTAAGATTACTTTACAGATGGTAATTCAAACTTACAGAAACTTCATGGTCATTGGTCGAGAGTAATGGACAGCCAGAAAATCCACAAGTGACTGCACCATCTACAAACACAACCGATCACTGAAAATACTGAGGGAATCTTTAAAAAAAAAAAAACCATTCCAGACCATTTACATTGCAAATATCATTGTCATCAACTAATGTTCCTGTTCTAACCGCTCCTCCTATTTCCCACTTTTACTCTTACATGGAAGCAACACTTTCACTCTTCCATATTCTTACTATTAATACTAATGTTACTATTACTGCTATCATTACTCTTGTTAGCATCACTGTCACCGATGTTATCATAATCATCAACATTTGTTGCAATGATAAGTGTACTTCAATGACAAGAGTGTACTAAAAGCAACTGGGAAACCAGTACAGCTCATCAATAAAGTGTTGATGTCACCATCAACACAGCCATTCTTAATGAGGTACTATGAGAAATGGTAGCTCAAAGGCCTAAGAGTATGAAGTGAGCGCCAAACTACATTCCACTATAGGACATGCGTGATTTACTGTATGTTAATCAATGTTCCACTGCAATAACAACAAATTTAACCAAAGCAGCTACATGAGCTTACCGCATGCCAGAGAAGAAATTACCTGGCCCACGTGTTTCACTGTAGAGATGATGTAACCATTCTTTGTGTCGCTGACAACTGACCCGGGTTTCATTCAAGCTGTAAATTAGATCTAGACCAGACAGACAGAAGTAGACGATGGTTGCCCTGTTGCACCAACATCAACCAACAACACCCTAATCAGTCTGAGCAGAAGACAACAAATCTAGCACTTGACAACTGCTAAGTTTAATTTATTAACGATACATGAGGCAAACCATTTTCTTCATCAGCCTAGATATTGCAAACATTGTAATGTTAGTAAGTAAAAAGCCCTATGTTAAGTGTCTTCAACTCTTCATACATATATACATAGTCAACTGAACTAATAACAGACAGATTTATTAAAGAACAGGATTAGAATAGAAGCATTAAACATTTTCCAGTACTAGAATTGGTATAAATTGCAGATCTCCAAATAGCATATTTACTTGTACATCACTCCCCTATTAGTTTCCAAAAAAGGCAGTAAAGGAAAGTTAATAAAAAGGTAAGAAAAAGGTAAAGTAAGGTTTATCACTGACTGCTGTAACATTGGGTTTGTTGGTCAATGCACAATAAAATGTTGAAAATAAAAAAGGTATTCTTTTATAATTTATTGCAAGCTACTATCAACACTATCAACACTCAGACGAATGGTCTGGAGTTGAGGAATCATTCAGCTGAATCGTAAATATGAAAAAGCAATCCAACGACCTTTCCTTACACGTTTCACAGCTTCACTATATGGTCTGACAATTAACTGTCAGTATTGTTCCATGATTTAACTTCTGGGTTACGAAGTTACCGTTCATCTGGTTCTCACCTAGACGCATCGACAGATGCAGCTTCCACAGGCAGACCTTGAAGACAGCGAAGAAAGAAAGCGGAATGCTTTTCTATCAAGAAGTCGTCTTTTGCCTGGCGCCTTGCTTGATCCCATCTCTCGTGAATCCAAGCCAGATGACTGGCAGCTCGTTGACTGATGTTGAAGGCTGGATGAACGAGATTGAGGCCTTGGAATTTCATCAGTGACAGACCACAGACTCCAAAATAAGCATGGAGAGCATCTACACATACGAAATGTCATTAAATCTTCATCTGAAGAAAATCTTCCTTCAGCAACAGCCTGACATCTTATTATACATGCAACTATGCAAGTACGTATGCAGGTATGTATGTCTGTCTGTGAACAGTCATATAGTACCTCTCAAAAGCCCTGAAGACGTGCTTGTATATTTTACTATAGATTCATACAGTGATTCTTTCAGAATAAACTACTCAAAGTTCTCTGTGAATAAGACATAGACGGATGCATTGCAGCATAAGCTGGAAATTATATACAGACTGGTATCTTCACTTCGAGTAAATTTTATCAGATATCATCAGGTGAAGACTTGTGATCAGCTGGCATATATTACTAGTCACATTGACAGATACTGAATTTTGTGCAGTGGCCGAATGATAATGCTTGGCCAAGTGTTAATCACATTATTAATATAAGAGAACAATTTAGACTTATTATAGAAGGTAAATTAACCTGATTATTTTAAGAAAAGGTAAATTTATTATGTGAAGAAAGGTAGACTGATTATGGTCCTTGATACTCTTAGTCAGTTCCATTCAAAGCCTGCTAAAATACCTTACAATAACTAAATAAGTATGTAATTTGCTTACTTATATTAACTGAAAACTAAAGATTGAACTAAGTTATTAGATATTTGATGAGATAACAGAAATTAGTCAGTTGTCATTAAGACTTCACTTGTAGTAATTGATTTCATTCATCTAAATGAATACAGGAGAAATTCATAGCCATAATCAGATACACACTGACATAGACAATGGACTTCCTTGGCTTACCAGGATTGCTGTCGGGCCATTTGCCGAAACCGCCCACGATGCCATCCTGTGTTTCCATGAGAAAGTCAAGGTTCTCTGCAAAGTCTGTCATATGGTAACAGCCTAAGAGCTAAAACAACCACATGAAAATCTTTGTGCTAACACAGCACCATAGCAGCAGATCCAATGCAGACAAAAACAAACATCTTATCATTCAATTCAAGCAGCTTACACGTTTCATGACACAGAATACAAAATAAAATAATTCTGAGAACTACTTCTGTAGTTCCACAGTAATAACGCAATAGATGGTTTTCCAAGACATTTCAAGATGGTCTCAACAGCGTAATGCATAAGAAAAGATTCACGCGTTACACTTGTAGATACTGCAGTCTATCAAAGTAGGTGATGAATCGCCAGCAACTTATTTGCTTGGTCTTATAATAACTGTAAGATCTATAAAATGCAAGTCAATATAACTAAATTCAAGGCATAAGCACTATTGTATGTGGATCATGACCAACCTATAAGTAACTGTGAAAAAAAAAAAGAACAAACACCCCTTAACAAGCAGTTCAAACCAACTCTATGACAGGCCAAAAACTAAAACTGATTTATTTTAACTAGAACCATCTGGGAAACATAATATGTCGTAGCAGTGTAGCAAGTAACAGTGACAATAAAAATGAAAAGAACAGAAACCTCGAGAGTGGCGCCAACCCAGAATGAGTAGCAGGTGTCGACAGGCTTATTTGGTCGTCCTTGGAAGCCAGACTGCTGGCGGAACAAGCACCACTGCTTCAGCTTCTTTAGCTCCCTCGGAGTCAGCGTGTCATAGAGACGATCCATCAGTACAAGAGATGCCACAGCGCAGAATGTGCTGCCACCTAGCAATAAAACATACATACCGGTAATCAAAACTACATGTATGCAAACAGAGGAAAACTGAAAATTCATACTCAAACAAAAAAGAAGAATCACAAGTAATCTATAGCTCTTTTGTATTACTGTTTACCAAAGCACATTAACAGTACACCTTGTTTTATGTTCTCTTTGCTATAAAATTAAAATATATGTGTCAAGCAAATAGATGGCAACAAAACCAATACAACCTTTCATGCATGTAAAATTTAACAGAAATGTAAAGGGTATCAGGACATTTCCCCCTGGATATTTCCCCCGGTCAATTCCCAGACATTTTCCCCTGAGAAATACGAGCATATGAGGATTATGAGCTGTAAATATTAACGTGCATTAATAGATTTTTTTCTAATTATACACACATTATATACTACTACATTTAAATTAATTTCTTTATGACAGAGTGAAAGATGGAGCAGTTCTTCATTGAATTTATTTATAAGACATGTCTATAACCAAGCTGATGAAAGTTACCAAGAACAAACAACAGCATCAAGGGATGGACCAGAAAAATAAAGGCAGCCATAGCTGGACAACATCCAAAATGGCACAAGTCAGTAAGTATCAGTATAATTCAAGGCACAAAAGTGAACAGTGTCATGCCCTTATTTGAGAAATAAATAGGCATTAAGCAACAACAATTAAACGAACAAAATACCTGAAACTTAGTATTTTGGATATAGAATTGTAATGCACTTATCCTTGTATTGTTTATTGATCTCTCTGCCACAACTGAATAAACTGTTGCAACAGTTTCTATTCACATTTTGGTACGAACTACAAGCACATTACAAGCTTTTATATTCTGCAATGGAAAATTAAGTTATTTGCTAACTGGTCATACCATGAGCTTCCAGTCCAGGACCTTGGGCAAAAGCTCCTTCATAGGTCTACAAATTCAAACAAAACTCATGCAAAATTCTCTGCATATAAAGCATGCTGTAACAGAAAATGAAAAAAATTATTTCAATTACTACTTATAAATATTGGCCCATCAGGCAGCGACTGTGGGCATCTAAACCATTAACAATACATTGGACATGAAGCAGAGAGGGCTTAAGCACTGCATCTACAGAAAATTTGTTTTTAATTATTAATCTGCAAAGCACCTTTTCAAGAGCATTTCACAAGGAACAACTGTCTCTTGTTTTAAATTCTGTTGTCAGAATGGTAAAAAACAATCCTTCTAGCAACAAGCCCATTCCTTTCTAACTATCATACGCACATATAAGGCTCTAAACACATTAAAAAGCAGCCTTTCTTACATAAATTCAATACAGTTTATCTCATAGTTGTTTGTTTCATATAATTGCAAAATAATGGCAAACATACCTGAAACATATTTATGAAGAACTACTTAAATAAATCTAAAAAGCAAACCCCAACATAACTGAATAAAAATCTGGATGATATAAATACAAGCTAATAAGAGAAAGGACAGTTATAACATAATAAAAACTACACCAAAAGAAATTCACCAAGCTCTTCCGGATGTAATCAATGGACAACTCAATATCCATGCCGCTCCAATCACTTAGGAAGTAACTAATGCATGATGCACAGTAGATGAATCTCATGTCGTTCTCAGAATTCTCTGGTGTTGGACAAAAACTAAACAAGCATAAATACCACAGTACATTAGGCAAATAAAGAGAACCCAAAATTGGCAGTTATAACTACATAACAAAGCACTATCTAATCAAGAAAACCACCATAACTAGAACTGCATCCATAGTAAGTAGCATAAATTTAAATTGTAATATTTACATGAATACAATTATTATTTAATACATTTTCAGCATCTAACACAGATATTCGTAACACATTTTTAGTCAGTGTTCTAAGTATGACGATATGTAAACAAGTGTCATTTATATTCATAAGCATCCATCCTTACAAGCAAACAATTGCTAAGCAACACCAATTACAACTAGAAGAAGCAGACAGGCTTACAGTACCAAACTGCTAACTTTAGGATTCATAAACATAAACATCACTGCTACAGTTTTAAATATTTGCAGTTGCAGCAATTTAAGAAAGAAGATGCACAGAGACAGATAGCAAAACACAAGCAACGATAAACTAAAAAACAAAATGAGTTTACCTTCCATCTGATAGCTGTAGTTGCCTTAAACCAGCAAGAATTCCTTTTTTGTTGACCTTGGAAAGATCGTCGCCAAGGATAACGAGTGAAAGGAGAGCAGTATACGTCATGGCAATGTGACCGCTATCGTACGGAAAGGATTCCTAGATACCAAAAAAATTAGTTACAATAATCATACACTAAGAGCAGATTCAGCAGCAGTCAGAGGCAATGACTTCTTAAACATTTCTCATGCAAATTCTCTGATTGATGCAAAAGTCTCTGATTAACTTGGGTACCATTCTGTTGACCAGTGCCAAAGTAAAATTTTGAATGTAAGGCAGTTCACTTAACAAAAGGCCAGTTCGTGATGCTTTCATGTGAAAGTTCTTCCTTAAAATAGTTTTGATATTCATTCATATTCTCATAGCTTACACATCATATTCAGTATTCTTTATAATTATTAAATATTACTCGGATACTAACACTGGCGTAAACTTGTCCAAATATTGGGGGGGGGGGGATTTGGTTAATTATACTACACTTGTTCCACTGGATGTACAGTCCATCTCAATAATTGGGGGGTACGTGCTCCGGCTGCCCCCCAGAGTCTACGCCTATGGATACAAATATTGCGCTATTTTATGCATTAAACTCAAAAGTGAGGGTAGCTGGATGAAATATGAAAGACAGAAGGTCCCTCAAAACTGGTGGTAGAGCATTCCATATACAAAACCAGCATGTAAGAAGTCATGGAAGCAACATCATTTTTTGGTAAGTTGAAAAAAAAACAGTTTGCCAGAGGAAGCTGATCTTAAGTTTTGTCCTGGTGGGATTCAGCATGAGTGGAATGCACAAGTTGACAAACGAGGTGCTAGACCATGAAGTGCCTTCTAAGCAAGGACAGTTCTATGTGGTTATGATTGTTTGGCACCACAGCATTTCATCTTGGTACTTTGTGTAAGCTGAGAATTCACTGCCAAGCCATAAACTAAGTTCACCTAGTTGTGCAGTAATGCAAGTCATTTCTTCACTTTCAGCAAAATGGATGAGAATCGCGTTATTCATCAGCACGAGACGACTAGCAATACTGGATTATTAACCTATATGTATACAACAAAGCGAAACATTAGTAAAGTCTATTTCAAAGTATACCATTAAGTTACATTTTCTCACCCTGTATCTGTCATGCAAACATTGCAGAGGTACTGTTCCTAATACTGTTGATCCCCGAAATCCACAGAGATGCAAGTTGGATTCTGAAAAATCACACATATGTTCCTGTAATTAAAAAAGTACCAAGACCACTTAGACAAACTCAGAGATTCACCAGCCCAACAGATTCACTAACCCAGCAGACTCAGCAAGCCAGCAGATTCATCATTCAATCAGAATCAGATTCATCATTAAGTCAGAATCAGATTCATTGTTCAATCAGAATCAGATTCATCACTCAATCAGAATCAGATTCATCACTCAATCAGAATCAGATTCATCATTCAGTCAGAATCAGATTCATCATTCAAACAGAATTAGATTCATCATTCAATCACAATCAACAGAGAAGTGCATTTATTCAAATTGGTAATGATACATTGCAGGTACTACTGTCATTTTATTGTCATTTTTTTTCAGATATACACACATGATGTTGCTTTTCATACCTGATGCATTTGGTAGAACTTGAAGAGAGTAAATCCAATCAATGATCTTGGATTTGTCATTCTCTAGGACATTCAGAGCATCAAGAATGTCAAGACCAGAGATAGCAAAGAAGGCAACAGTCATCCTAAAAGTAGTTTACACCAAATTAAGACAAATATCAATTGTTCACAATGAGGAATAAAGATTCCTAAGTTTAAAGAGGGCTAGCTGTGGAAGACTAAACTTATACTCAAGTATTTGCCCGTCATATATGATGGGCTGTCTCTGTTTCGTGAATCCGACAATGCAACATAAAGCTGGCCATGTGAGTTACTAGGGCCCTTGCTTGTGCCTGCATTTGCCCGATGCACATTCCAGACAGCCCGTGTGCATGCATCGGGCTTGCCTAATAATAGCCCGTGTGAATGCATCGGGCTCATCCGATGCACATTCCAGACAGCCTGTGCACATGCATGGGGCTCACCCGATGCACATTCCACACATTCCATTAGCATTTATCATAGGACACACAGATCTGTGAAACTATATGAGATGATATTTTTTGGAGGATAGACAAATCAAAATCGATAGGCAGGGTGGGTCGAATCGGTTCCAGGTCAAGATCCAAAGTAGACAGTGACACGGTAATGGGGAAAGCGGTAATACTGCGGTTACCGCGGGTAATCATGTCAGAACCGGCGGTAATACCGTGGGGATGGTATAAAGGCTTACGGTAATACCGTGGGGATGGAAATAATATCACGGTAATTACCGCGGTAACGGTTTTAACATTGTCCACTGCATGAAATAATTAGTATTTACTCTAAATGGGTCCGCGTTTTCAATGTCTTTGCATTGCTCTGCATCACTGAAAACTTGAATATTCGATTTCTTTCCACCTTCCAGGCCATCTTGACCTAAGAATAGACTGTTTAAGAGTGAGCACATATATCATAACTTGAATTTGAAGTATGCTCTGTTTTAAAAGCTGTTACTGTTTCAGTTGTGAGCATTATCTGATTTCGAATTGGGACAGACTTGATGGGGATGGGGTGGGGATGGGGACAGACCGGATGGAGATGGGATGGGGATGGGGACAGACCTGATGGGGATGGGGTGGGGATGGGGACAGACCTGATGGGATGGGGTGGGGGACAGAACCACGGGAATGGGGTGGGGATGGAGAGAAATTCTGTCCCCGTGTCACTCTCTGATCCAAAGGAGTCAGTCACGAAGACAGAAAGACGGCTAAGGTGGGTGGTTTTAGGGTTTAGACGGCGAGGGGGGTTGACAGAGGAGGAGGAATCGGGATAGGATTTGTGAAAGAGCAGTGTTTTCAGTTTTGAGTGAAAGACCTGTGGAGATATAGCAAGTGGTGAGGTTTTGGTGAGTTCGTAGGATGGATCTGAAATTTCTCGCAGTACTGGTGGAAGTTTGTTCCAGAGGGGTGGGACAGCTATGGCTATGGAGCGATTCGCAAATTTTAGCGATGAGGTGACAGAAGGGCAGAGCAGTGTTAGGGCAGAAGAGGAGCGGGTTGAGCGGAGTAGTTGGACCATGAACAGCTGTCGGAGATAGGAGGGCTTGAAGATTGGAGTGTATTGTAGGTGAGTGATATGAGTTTATATTCAATTCGTTCGGGTATTTTAAGCCAGTGGACAGATTTGAGGACAGGGGCGATGTGGTGGTGCTTGGGGGTTTTGGTCACAGCACGGGCAAGTGCATTTTGAATGGCTTGAAGGTGGTTTATTTGGGTGGTGTTGATGTTTAAGAAGAGTGCATTGCAGTAATCTATTTTTGCGTGGACTATAGAAGTAGCTATTGTGGATGCAGTTTTGAAGTCTAGCATTGGGCGAATTCTGCGCAAATTACCATACGTTGTTCGGAGTATAAACTCCAAATTTACACCGCTATAAATAGAAATAAAACAGACAAATTACGACTAACTCCGCCACTGCTTGTACTCTGGCAGTGCCAGTCCAAAGCCTGGATAAAGAAGGAGGGCGACGCTAATGATCTTTGTTATCACACAGTGTCGTTAAATTGAAACTACTAGATTACGACTGGGAACATATGATATCTTTTGGAAACACGCCCTACACTACACTGAGCGATAAATGAGTGATCCCACGACCGTACGTAATAATGTTTCGTCTTTGCACTCCAGGCAAACAATAAATAAAACAGCCAAGTAGAATTCATATAGAAACCTGCTCGTATCCAAAGACGCGTATCGTGCTGGCAAAATATGAAGACATCGTTGGAAAAACTTTATGTGTTTATTCCGTAAAAATCTACCATCCGCCTCGGAAGCCATAACAACGACTTATATTTATATTCGATAGTATACGATCTGAAGAATGTTTCTAACGTCATTCCCAAGGTCCTATGCGTCATTCCCAATGACCTATGCACTACAATAATATGCCTCACTTATTAACTCATTCCCGCCCAAATTGTTTTTCCAAAAATGTGTAAATTGATAGTACACACGGTAGAACGACAACAGCACTACAAGTATTACAGTTAAGTATCACAAAGTGTATATTTTCTAAATCAGCAGACTTCTGGCTCTAAAATATACATCTTATTGTGAACAAAAGCTAATTTATATAGCACCCTTGTATTGCTAAATGATGGTTATTGCATTCCTCGTAGAGATTACAGTCGCAGTGTCTTTATATCTGCCAGTCTCTGAATTTTTATACTTGGGACAGACACCGCAGGTATGTGTGAGATGTGAGTTTGATGAAAAATTGCTTGCCAAGTAGCCTAGCTACCTGGGTAAGGAAGGTGTAGGCCTATACATTAGAACCTGGTGCAACTGCAACTTCAGGTGGGTTTTCATGCTGTGGAATCAACTTGGCACTGAGCTTACGTAAGGTACAGTCTGAAAACCTCATCATCTAAATGTAATATCCTTTCTGGTAATGCTTTTGCCAGTATCATTGGTTATCATAGCTGCTGTTCTCTGGTTCAGTGATGTTCTGCTGATGATCATCTAGACGTTGACCTTGACCATGACTTGGACGGCGAGTAATTCCACCATTGATGCCGACTTCGACTTGTATGAATCTTCAGCACACGCAGAATTTACTCTCCATCAAGCACATGCCTTATTCCATATGCTGTGTTCACCGTCGACCTCAAATAGGTCAATAATTTCCCCGATAGAAGACAAAAACTAATCGTTTGTATTGTCAAAATGGCGCCTCAAAACCGCCGATATCTATATGCATTTTTCTATCACTTTTAAGTCTTTTTCCCCCACAAAAAACATCAAAATCCAACAAAACAATTAACGCCAAAACGTAAACAAATCTTCCGTAGCCATCTCTGGTGCTATTTGGAAGTATGATTTCATTCTGCTATAATTAATTTGTAGTCTAATTCAAGCCCTCCCATTTCGGGTCGCTAGCGACCCGATTGGGCGGGAATGAGTTAACATCTTTGGGCCTAATATTATTCATTCATTCGTTCATTCATTTTGAAAATTTAATATAGCGCCCCTCAAGTTATCTACTCAGAAGCGCTCCCAGCGTGGTAATATAAAGTAACTTAAGTAACTTATAAAACATAAGCGAACTATTCTTAGGCAACAGGCGTATTTGCAATGGGAGTTGATTCCAGATGGAGGGGCTGACCACAGAGAAAGCACGACGCTACCTAGTTGCTGTGGTAGAACGAGGAACCAAGAGCTTACCCGCAGAAGAAGAGCGAAGGGCTCGGCGGCCAGTCACATATGAGAGACAGGACAGCAAAGCTCACGTAAATAAACCGGTGCACGGCCAAGAAGGCATCCCCAGATCAACGCAGCTATTCTATAGTTGAAGCGTTGCGAGATGGGAAGCCAGTGTAGTGTGTTACGCATAGGCTGGGACAGGGGCCCGTTTAGCAGTCTTGTTGTCCTCGAGACCAAGGTCTTGGTCTCGAGTGCACTCGAGTTCGTTTTTAAAAGTCTTGGTCTTGGTCTTGGTCTTGAGGTTCAAGGTCTTGGTCTTGGTCTTGAGGTTCAAGGTCTTGGTCTTGGTCTTGGTCTTGGTCTTGAGGTTCAAAGTCTTGGTCTTGGTCTCGCAAGACCAAGACCAAGACCGGCTGTCAATATGAACAGTCATTTAACAGAACTCAAGAATTCTGTATCAAGCCTGCTTGCATCATACGACCGCAGCATCACGAGTTAAGGAGCAAGAGACAACCCGCAGCTGGCGAAGCTGATAGACAGTGATAGTAGCAGCTACGACTCTACGAGTAGGCCTAAGCTGATTTATTTGAGGGGAGAAACAGCTATAGAGTCCGTTATCAAGAATAATTCCAAAGTCTCGGACCGATTAAGAAGGTAACATTATGTGTAAATTATGTATCAGACACCATGGCAAGGACACCGGATAGCTGGAAAGACTGAATTCTAGCTGACTTGAAGGCCAATCAATTTGAAGGCCCCGTTTCCTATGCGTACGTACACAGAGGCGCGTTTACAGAAAACGGGGCCCTAGGCGCAAACATTTTTGGGGCCATTCTGAACTTGTAGACTGAGAGTCTGAGACTCTGGTGGCGTACGTTTAGCCTATCAGTGCAAAAATCCACGAAGTTGAATCAGGGCTGGATTAACATTTTGTAGGCCTGCAGGTTCCAAAATTGTATAGTAGGCCCCTATAATATATGTTCAATCACTGGCGGCGATCTTGTTTGGCATGTAGGGGGGGGGGGACACGAGACACTTTTGAACCGATCTGACCAAAAAAGAGGCGAAAAATTTGTTAAATTTCTTGACCTTTTTTTGGTGTTTCTTCAAAATTTGAAGGCAACTCTATAGTGTGTCCCCACCACACTCTTAAAGGTGTCGGGTCTTGTCCCCCTCGATCCCCCGGGATCGCCGCCCATGTGTTCAGTCAATAAGTGGTGACGAAATGTAAATTATAACACAGATATTTATTAGTTTAAAACTGTTTACGACGTGCTTTCGTAATTGAAAAAGTGAAAAACTGTCAATAATACTGAAATTCTAGCCGTTGCACAATTTCACACTTAATGTTCATAAATGTTAAATTTGTCAGTCTATCCTGTCCCATCGTAGATCTTAAAGAAGTATACTGCGGAGAGTTGTATATGTAGCCTATACTGTGAAAGTTATCACATCACGTGAATTGGCATTTAGCGGATCTACCGAAATATTTGGCAATGCAGACAATGGAAATTTTCTAGGATATCTAGAATTCTAGAGTATTTAGCAGAATATGACCCTTTTATTGCAGGGGAAGATCTTGCGTAGTACCAGACTGCAGGTCTGATTTCGTGTGCTCGTGTCACTGTGTCAGTCGTGTGTACAACTCCATTGTGAAATTTGTTTTTTAAGGCAGCGTACTAATGACAAAGGTAGGCCCCATATTAATGACATGTTAGGTAGACCTGGGTCCCGGGACCCAGTGGAACCATAGTTAATCCAGGCCTGAGTTGAACTAGAAACAGTTTTGTGAGAGTTATTGGCACTGTTATTATGATTAGTTATAAAAGATATTTTCAAGGAATGTGAAGTTATTTGATATCATAATTTTAGTAAAGAAGCAAAATTTTATTTTTAATAATTTAAAAAATATTTTCATTCGTTTGGGCCCTTTCGAGATTTGGGGGCCCCTTCGAGATTTGGGGGCCCCTTCGAGATTTGGGGGCCCTAGGCGCGCGCCTAGTGCGCCTAATGGTAAACGCGCCTCTGTACGTACATTATCAGTAGACCCTCAACCCCCATTTGCAAGCGTACGCAAGCACATGCATTTCGGTTATCCACCCTCCATGCGTACGTAATAATTATATGGATGGCTCAAAATCAAAAATATACCTTTGGCTTCTTCGTTGTTCATTGGGCTGTGCAGGTTTGTGTTAGAACTATAGTAGCTAGGCCTATAATTTGTTTCATATATGCTACACATGAAGTGTAAGTCGAGTGCAGGGGCGTAACCAGAGCTGTAGTCGAGCATGGGCGTCGATCTAGGGGGCGGGGGACATGTCCCCCCACTTTAAGAGTGGGGGGACACTCCATACATTTGTCCCCCACATTTTGAAGAAACACCAAAAAAGGCGGAGAAATGTAATTGCGCGTGAAGGCTTTCGCAGCGTTTCTGACCAGACGATCGAGGTAAAACGAATTTTTTTTAGCAGAAGTGATGTCCCCCTAAAATTAGGGTCGACCGGGTAATATGGCCACTCCGGGTAATATGGACACCCCGTCATTCTGGCTAAATATTAAGTCTATGGTCATTCTAATGCATTGTCATTCTTATGCTGTTTCCGGGGAATTTCGTAATCATAGCGGGAAGATTACTTGTAGAGCTTAGAATTTTCCTCGAATTTTTCCAATATTTGACATATTTTCTTGAAAGAAATGGAGAGTATAACTTATAATTTTTTCACAATGATTTGTTGGACGAAATTTTCAGAAAAATTCCATTGATTTGTTATTGCATCTGGCCTTCGAAAAATTGTGCTTATGAATTGCGTCGCAGATGGCAGACCGCCATTTTCACTAAATTGTTACTGCTACTGAATTGGGGCTATATGGCCACTACTAGCCTAGGTAATATGACCAGTGTCCATATAACCCCATGCAATGTACATATTGCCCCGTTATGATTACACACTAAGTTTTAGGAATAGCCCTATTTAATTTTTATTATTAAGCCTACAACCCAAACTTGTGCCTAGCCCTATAGTAACAAGTCAACAATGACCTTGTTCCATCGACAAGCAGAAATGCTGGAAACATCATTTTCAGACATTCGATCTTTAGTGATTCGTCATGGAAGTGGAAGAAAAAAGCAAACTGTTTCTCATAGCACAATGTTGACACGCTCGCCGTATAAACCATGTTAGGAGGGGATAAAAGGAAGATAACTCCTTCAAAAGAACCATGGAAGAAGAAGGGAAAGAAAACAGGAAACATTATGGAAAAGAAAATGCCGAAGGTTAATGAAAAGAGAAGTGAAAAGCAAAATGGAAAGAAAATAGAAAAGAAAACAGGAAACGAAATAGTCGAAAGGAAAATTAGGAAGAAGACAACAAGAAAAAGAAAACTCTCTGAAATTGAAGAAGATGAAGAAGATGACACAGAGTGTCTCTGTTGTGCTGACTTATTTTCAGCTTCTGCTGAGGGTTGGATTTCGTGCCAGAAATGTCATCTCTGGGCACACAACAGTTGCGCAGGAGCTGATGATGATCAAGAGATATTTGTATGTGAGATTTGCAATGATAGTGACAGTTATTAGGTAGGGACAAATGACTTTAAATTAGCTTTTATGTTTACCCTTTTGCTTTGGTTTGGTTTTCTGATTTGCAAGTTAATTGTGAAGTTTACATTTCTAAAGTGAAATTGTCCTTTGGAATAATGTCCTTTTCCATAGTAATTCTAGTAAGGTTTACCTGTATAAATTAGGCATAGGCCTAAATGTTTGTCACAGGCCTAAACTGTTACCTTGCTGTACAAAATTAAGTCTCTGTGCTTTCAAAGAAGTTATACTAGTATCCTATAATAATGAGTTTGTTATGGAAATATATATGGGGTAAAATGGACATACCGTGTCCACATTGCCCCACTCACTGGGGTTATATGGACACATTATAAAATATTTCTTTATGTTCTCAACGAATAACTGTTTAGAATATCACAAAATGCAGTTATTCTATTTAAAGATATAGCAATTCTCCTTCATATTATACAATAATATCTTTTTTACATGCATATGGTCTGCTGAAATGATGACAAATTCTTAAGGTGTCCATATATCCCCGGTCGACCCTATGAGAAAGAAGAAGGAATTCGTAAAAAAGTAAAAAATTAACATTTTTCAGACGAATTCCTAAAAAGGGTAATGAGATTATTAGATTATTGTTGGCAGACGGGAAAAAGTGGTAAAAAGCGGCGAATGAGTAAAAAAGTCATCAACTTTTTTTGGGTATACGTACGCGGGTAGGCCTATAGGCCTACAGCGTGTATTCACCTCTATATACTGACCTCACAAAATATTTATATTTATTTATATTAAAATACTCTATTGCGTATACTCACAAAATACTGTAGCCGCGCAGAGTTTCCCAAACTGTGGGTCGCGACTCGAAAGTGGGTCGCGAAGCTCTGGCAAATGGGTCGCCAAATTCTTTCGAGAAATTTTTATTTTTTCTGAGCAACAGCATTTGGCTATGACTGTATCTCTCGTTACATTACATAGGTATAAAAGTTCCCTTTGGATTGCAATAAAGTGTGAACTGTGTTGACCTAAGTTTCCTTTTAATGCTTTAAATAGGCCTAGGCCTATGCCAATTTCTAAACGCTGTACGTAAATCTGCATATTTCGATGCCAATTTACGAAGCAAAGTTTAGTACACAATAATTAATTTTACACAGTGGGTACCGAGATTGCCAAGATATTCACAAGTGGGTCGCGACCCAGAGAAGTTTGGGACCGCTGCTGTAGCGTATACTCACCACTAATTTGCTTTGGAAAACAAACCGCTATAGCGTGTAGGCCTACTCACCTCTAATTATACCACTATAGCCTACAGCCCTATAGGCGTAACTTTGGTCTAGAAAGTGGGAGGCACAAAAGTTTGCATTGTTTCAGTTACGGTATACCGTATATATCTTTTGTATTACAAGCATAATTATAGGCTTAATGATGGTGAATTGGTGATGATGATGATGATGATGATGATGATGATGATGATGATGATGATGATGAAGAAGAAGAAGAAGAAGAAGAAGAAGAAGATGATGATGATGATGATGATGATGATGATGATGATGATGATGATGATGATGATGATGATGATGATGATGATGATGATGATGATAATAATAATAATAATAATAATAATAATAATAATAATAATATTATTATTATTATTATCACAACATTCGAGTGATGACGATGATGATCACACTGATGATAATGCTTGGTTATTGTTTTGAATCTTGAGGCCTTCCTCAGATAAAATAACAATGAGCAAAAACAATGGGTATGAAAAGCCGGGGGTATGATACCATCCAGTCCAAAAAGTTGGGGGTACGAGTACCCCTCGTACCCCCGTAAATTACGCCTATGGTCGAATGCCTTAAAGCAGACTTCACATTCAATACCTATATGACCTGGCTATCCACTCAGTGGGAGTGACTCAGTAGGATGGATTGCCTCAAACACTTGGTGAATACCAAGCAAATAAAGCGAATGAAGTGGTCCTTGATATAAAAAATCACACCGGCTAGGACTTCGTCCGATTTATCAAGGTCCGCATTTAGGGCGGGGGGAGACTGGAAGCGGATGTAATAATTTGGCCATCAGAATGTATAGTACCAATAACAACAACGACGACGAAGATGATAATAGCAACAACATTCTCTACCACAATCACCTCGTATACCATCACTGCGGAGAACATTAGAAAAACAGAATTCAGACTGGACAAAATAGAAATAGAAACCTGCAGAACGACACGGCTGCATGCACAGGCCATATGGGAGCATTGGCCGCCTTAACTATAGCAGTTAAAGAATTAAGCAGTTACAAATACATTAAGTGAAAACACGTTTGAGGTAGCTATAGGTCAATAGCGTTAGATATCTTCATTTAAGTTGATAGAATGCGAAACGAAAATTTAAGGATCAACTCAGGATGTGGCGCTGTATAAATTTGCGTGATGCATTTACATTACGATTACTCTCTCACCGATTTTGTTCTTGATGGAGCTCTGTACGTGTTACTACTCCTCACTCTGTCTACATACACGAAGCAAGGCGGGACTGTGATCTCTGCAGAAATTAAGGAA
This sequence comes from Allolobophora icterica, assembly GCA_963556255.1. Classification (NCBI taxonomy): domain Eukaryota; kingdom Metazoa; phylum Annelida; class Clitellata; order Crassiclitellata; family Lumbricidae; genus Allolobophora; species Allolobophora icterica. The sequence goes on along the minus strand of OY744607.1, from coordinate 32,921,728 downwards.
CAATAATAAAATATTGACTGGCACTGTTTAAAGAGTTGGCACGGTACCCCGAGTCCAAAAAGTGGGGGTACGGGTATCCCTCGTACCCCCACAAATAACGCCTATGATTACTTGAATTCCATATTGCATTAATTGCAAAGAGTACAATTTAAAATCTGCTTTATATTTCACAAGGCCACATATCTCCTATAGCTTCCTAGCTCTTATAATAATAGTAGCTGTGATAGTGTCCACTGAGACGTCAGTACTATCACCTAAACCATCCCAAAAGTCCACAACTCTTGCACTGAAGAATTTCTGCCCTAATGTTCCATACGGTTTCTTAAATAATTTATACCTATGTAGTATGTACCTGAGAACAATGAGAAGCCTAATTGTTTGGTGCTAATTCAAAGAACCTCTCCCACTGCACTGTCTCCTTTCCAGCCGCTGGTGACGTTCTATTAGCAAGTCTCCTCGAGATCTGCTCCTTCTTCTTTCCAATGTTGTTAGTCCGCACCTTTTCAACATAATTTTCTTCACAGCTCAAATCCGACGTATCTCTGTGTCATGCTCACCCCTTATACCAATAGATACTTGAATACTTCACAACTTCGATCAGTGGATGATGCTGTGACTCTTCTTGATGTGCCCTGCACACGAACAGATATATTGGGCTGTGTCGGGTTTTCTCGGTCGCTAGTACGAGTCTTTGCTATTTGCTGCTCAATTAAGCTCCTTCTTTGATGTCATTCGATGAGGTCTAAACTTAAGACTCGTCTCTTTCAACCAGCCACACCAATCAAACATTACTTCTGTTTCCTCTGATCAATCGGATTTCAATTCGACAACTTCTCCAGTGGATTATGATCTTTGATTTCTTGGACATTAATACAACGGCGCTACAGAAGTCATTAGATTTGATTATAGACTGGTTGGGCAAGGATAGCCTACGGTAACAAAAAGGTAAAAAATCCTGAGGACGCAAAGAGGTACAATGATGAAATTATTAAGAAAGTTATCTAACTAGTCTAGGCCTACTGATGACTAAAGGAAAAGATTAAGGAAAGTGTATGTATACTAGTGAGGGGAAGTTTCTATTTCTCTATGCAGTTATATTCAGGTGACAAAAAAAGAAACGTTTTCTGAAACTTACTAGCTTGTTAAATTTCTTGGCCACCTGGACATTTATATAGGCCTATAGGCCTACAAGTTTATGACAGTTCGAGAATGAAAATGCTAATAATTTATTAAACGTTTTTGAAAACAGTCACATAATATATGCTTAACTGAACAACATAATATACAGAACATCGTTCCTTTATCAAATGTGCATAGGATAGATTCTCATTTGTTCAACAATAAACAGAGATATTTTGTAATAATGCACTTAATATACACTGAAAACAATAGTTCATCTCGTCATACATGCAGAAAACGTAAAAACGCTGTTTCATTCACTTTCGTCAACGTGTCACAATAACAATAGAATCATAGGCGCCGACTTTTAGTTAAAGGTACTGGGGCAAGAATTTCATTCCCATGATCCACTGATCCACGGCCTTCTAGATAGGCCGTGGACGATCCCATCGCCATCCTGCCCTGTCTTCCCTCTCCCCGAGTCCCCCTTTCCTCAAGCCATTTGACGATTGAGTCAGTCTAACCAGTGGCGTCACTAAGAAGTGCGGGCCGCACCTGGTAACACCGGAGGGGTGACACCAATATGACAAACTGACTGTCTAAAACATTTTGTGCAGAGTTTCAGCAGAAGTTTACTAGTTTTAAATTAACAATAACCGATAACAACAAAAACATTTTTCGTAAGCCCAGCTTAATGTACTGTATCAGTATCAATTTACCTAAAGCTGAAACTCTATGCTAATTTACTTTTTTCAACCTTCTAATACTCTCCGGTCAGTGCCGTCATTATACTGTATGGTCTGGTAAGGGACTGAGGGAGGAGGTCCATGGGGGTGACACCATGACTTTCCGCACTGGGTGACACCAACCATAGTGATGCCGCCTCGTATAGCCAATCCTTGCTTGACTAGGTAAATAAGAGATGTGACAACGTGATGCCTATCTGATCTCTGGTGTCCGCTCTCTGGCCTAATGTCCCGTCGCTTCTGCCTTCTGAAACTGACGGTGAACTGGTGGTCCATCGGTCCTGCTCCTCAGTTAAACAGCGTCGTGCCTTCTCGATCAGTGGCTGGCCCCTCTACGTGGAATGGACTCCCACCTTCTATGCACTTATTTCCCCGAGGCAGTTCACCTACTTTCTACCGCCTCCTTAAGTCCTCTGTTTAACAGTGGCTGGACTGGGAGCACCTGAGCTTGCACCTCTGAGTAGGTTTCTTGAAGAGGCGCTATATAAGTGATCAAAATGAGTGAATGAATGACTGAATATCATCTCGTTTTGCAAACTGCTGTTGAAATCAACACCTTCAGCTGCAGGTGTAAGTGTATTAACTGCAGCTCTGTGACAATCGGGATTTCTCGTGGCCATTGAATCTCTCAACAGCCTACTTTCAAATACTGAATCCGTCTGATATAAACGGCCGATTTACAAACTTTGAGCTGTCCAGCAAGCGTTTCTGATTTGCATTCTGACAAGATTTACAAAAGGTGTTCCCTGCTCTTTAATTTACAGTAAATAAGTAAGTTTTTTAAGCATTTTGAATTTTTGATATTTTGAATGTCCAAAAAGTACTGGGGCGAAAATATACTCTCGCCCCAGAACCTTGGCGAGTACTGGGGCGAAAGCCCCTGTTGCCCCTGTGGAGTCGGCGCCTATGAATAGAATAACTACACGTTGCTGCCGCTGCTTATGCATAACGAGACCTAATGGCCGAGCTATATAGACTATGTAAATTATTAATAGTTATCATATAATATTATTACTTGGTAACTTCTATTGTGCCGATGTCTAATACACAATGCAATGGTGCACCAAAACCCAGCTGTAATCAGTTTTCTTCTGGTTTATGACCAGAAGATTAGTCCACTAAGACAGAGGGGGCAGCCTATATATGGTGGATAAGAAGTAGGTAACAATTAAATCTTAAGCTGGGAACGAAATGACATAAGCGGCGAGATGAACAAACAAACACACGGACATAGTTCCAAAATCTAGGTTAAGCAATCGAAAGTCACAGACATTTACTCCTTCGTTATCCATAAGCCTTCTGCATAGATAATGTTATATAGCCATAAAATGTCTATATATATAAATATATATATTATGTATATATACATGTACATTGTGACTTCCACTGTGTTGCGTATATGCAGTATGTTGTTCAAGCATACAGTGTTATCTATAGGTACAATATATTCATATATAGCATGCATGGGGCCTAACGTGTAGAAGGACAATCATTTTGCACATGTTTTCACAATTCTACAGGAAAAACATTTTGATAATTCTTATCAGTTCAGCAGTAATAGAGAGCAATAACTGAGAGCTGATATCGTAAATGTGTATGCAATTTACCAGAAGTCATGTTTGCTAACACTGTCAACTATTTTGGAATTTTATGATTAATCTGATTGCGTAATCTGACGTATGGTGCATACTTATATACAAGAGTACTGCAGAGGTGGTGGAACTCCAGATTTTTCCAAGTCTTAAACCTAGCTAAGCAATCTGTTCGCTATTCGGATAAACATAGAATGTGTGAAACACGATACAATGCAATACAACTATAATTTGATAATGCCCTCCTTACAAAATTCAGACGAGGAGGTATAGAATAGAGTTCCAGATGGCAGTCTTGTTGTCCTCGAGACCAAGGTCTTGGTCTCGAGTGCACTCGAGTTCGTTTTAAAAGTCTTGGTCTTGGTCTTGGTCTTGAGGTTCAAGGTCTTGGTCTTGGTCTTGGTCTTGAGGTTCAAGGTCTTGGTCTTGGTCTTGGTCTTGAGGTTCAAAGTCTTGGTCTTGGTTTTGCAAGACCAAGACCAAGACTTTTGTCAATATGAACAGTCATTAATTTTAACAAACGGCAAGAATTTAAAAAATGTATCCAATAATTACTCATACAGTTATTGCTTTAGTATGTACACGGTGTGAATGAGGCTTCACTGTTGTTTTGGACAATTATTTTGACTTCCGGTTATTAACCATGGAATTATTTCAAAACAGACTCATGATTAATTTGTACATTTACATCCGGTTCTTGAAAAGCTGCTTTGTGTGCTATCGATTTCAGCACTTGTAGACTGTGTTTTTTCACATGGCAGAATTTTTATGAGGCCCAACAGGCCACGTCTTGGTCAGAAAATTCTGAGAAAATTGTTTTTTTTATAAAATTCAACAGGCATTTGGAATAACATTTCGCATGAAGGACTTTTGTAAATACGAAATCAGAATTCTCTGCAGTCTGCATTTAGAGTTGTTTTTGCTTGAAAAATTGAAAAAACTCATGTTTTCATTAAAATAACGAGTAGTCCGACTGGACACTTTTTTGTAAGGAATAGAAGTCTGGATACGACTGTGATTTTTTTGGGTCTTGGTCTCGGTCTCGGTCTTGAGGTTCAAGGTCTTGGTCTTGGTCTTGGTCTTGAGGTTCAAGGTCTTGGTCTTGGTCTTGAGGTTCAAGGTCTTGGTCTTGGTCTTGGTCTTGAGGTTCAAGGTCTTGGTCTTGGTCTTGGTCTTGAGGTTTAAGGTCTTGACAACAAGACTGCCAGATGGAGGGACCGGCAACTGCGACTGAACGCCGGCCAGAGACAACGTGTACGAGGAGCCTAATTTGCACTGTATAGATGCTTATCGAAAAGAGGATCGGCCTCTAACAGAGATGGAGGGAACAGAGGAAGATACGTAGGATTTGCACGTGCTTTGTATACAAGGAGTGCCAGCTCGCAGCGGATACGCTCACATAAGCCTACAGGAAGCCAGCGTATGAGAGACAGAAGAGCAGGTTCGATGTGGTCTCGGTACGAGAGTCAAAGACACAGTCCTGATGCCAGGTTCATAATACTAGTTACAGGAAACAGTGAGCAATCAGGGAGACCGCAGAGCATAGAGTTTCAGTAGTCAAGCCTCGACAGAATAAGGCCGCACATCAGTGTTTTCAGCACTGCTGAGTCCAGAAAAGAGCGGAGCTGTCGGATACGTCGATAGGTAAAATACGCCCGCCCGAGAAACTGCAGCTATTTGAAGTTTTAGGTAGTGTTGAGTCAAGGATGATGCAACGATGCATGTGGCTGATCACTGTAGATAAAAACAAATTCAACTAAAAGCATTGGATAACATGTTAGAAAAGACTAGGCATAAATACAAAAATCAAATGTGATAATATTAGAAAAGTACACTTCAGGTGGTGGATCTTCCAATTTTAGGAGACGCATCTCGTAAAAGACCTGATGGTCTAGGTGTTGGGTCGCATATCAGCGGTGCCGGATATCAGAAACTGTGGGATGCCGATGTATATAACCACACAAGTATATTACATTAGAGTATTAGAGTAAATTTTAATGCCCTCTGTGATGCTCTAGGCATAGATAGAACTAATAGTTTTGATGACGGATTTCGAAACCTTTTCTCATACACCTGTGCTGATACGCATGCATCAAAATGCTTTATGGCGACAAGATCACATTTCCGCCTCATGTGTAGCCTATACTCTGTGATAATGCAGGCGCAAAGTCAATCACTACAATGTTACACTCCATACTCCATTAGGCCTAACCTTGAAAACGCATGTTCTACGCATTTCCTAAAATATACATACAAGCATGTATGTATATATATATATATATATATATATATATATGTATATATATATATATATATATATATATATATATATATATATATATATATATATATATTTGACGCCATTTGCCAAATAAACACACGCAATGTCATCTTCAAGCACACACCGAGAGTTCAAGTAAATCAACGACATCTATTAACAGCATCCGCATGACCATATCCTCCGAACCCTACACGCGAGTTCCATCCATCATTTCCTTCTACACCCTTGGTTCTGATTCAGCTGACGCTCGGCTCGTATCGATCGATGCAAGTGGACTACAGCAGCCCATCGTCATCGTCGTCGACGTCGTCGCCGCCTATCCATTCGTTTACCAGTGTTCCCAGGTGATGGGATTTCGGCTTCTCCAGTTGGGTGGCGCACTGCGACATCGCCTACCGCACGGGGGCGCTTGCAGTGTGTTGTTGGCGGTGTTCTCCTGGGGCGACGTCTTGTAGGGTGTCGAATTCTCCGACATCCATTCTGGGTGTATGGTGAAGTACTGACGCTTGGCGGTCCGAGTGCTGACAAAGAATGTGCCTTCGAATTTAATGGACGGTTTGGGGCGTTTGTTAGCATCCGGTTGCCCGATTTTCGCCAACGACATAGTAAAGTCTCCCTGCTGCTGCGTTACCCTCGCATGAAGAATTCCCCGGACGACCAGTTTCTGTCTGGTGACGTCAAGAGTTGCAGACGATGACGACAGCGACAAAGCAGACGATCGTTGATCGTCGTCACCAACTGAAGACCACAACTGAAATGCAGCAACATCCTATCAGTTGTATTTCTTATGCACATACTTACTTACATCCAACTTTACTACTTTGACGTACTATATACCTGTTGCAAATTTATTCTGTAAATTATGCTCTTGCATGACATAATCATTAATCTAGCCAGCCGATAATAGGGTTTAAAGGCAGAGTTTGGAAAAGTGTGGTAGGGGATTCGAAGTGGAATGATAGGCTATAGAGGTTTTGCAACAAAGTTTGGGAACGACAGAGATCTCACTGCGTGGGCGATATGAACGTTCTCTCTCGCCATTAGAAGCATCTGATATTGCAGCTATAGGAATACCGTACTTTACTTTGCCTGGGACTAGGCCTATGCATGGTGCTGAGCCCCATATGGTTAAAGACCACATTTTAAAGTGCTATGTGAATTTCAACGTGTTAGATCCGCACTATGAACTGAAAAGTTTGAAATATTCCCAATGTAAAATTCTTGTATACGTGTAATGATTGCTTTCTATATCGACTTTGTAATCTCTGCCCTGGTTCAATGGTTCTGTTTTTGTCTTGAATACACCTATAGGGAGATGCCTCACCACCAGTAAGGCTAATCGTGTCATTTAAGTCTCACCGTATACTATATACAAGAAAAACATTAAAGGAAACTTACGATGTGTTACATAGCATACACTTAATTGCAACGTTTTCTAATAGTAAGCACTATTACTTATGACAATAAGAACAATACCACCACTGCCGCCGCCGCCGCCGCCACCACCACCACCACCATATGTAGGCCATTGTTTCTCTTTATAACTGAGACTGAAGATGTAGTTTATGTCTTTCATTATGTTGGGTTTGTGGTTCTTTTTCTTCCACTAGCCTCCTGTTCATTCTTTCCTCCAATCTTCATATTATGTCAATTGAGCTCATCTATAAGCCTAATACATTCCATATATTGCCACTGTTGATCGTCGAGCGCAAAATTGAGGTTACCATTGGCCGATCCTAGTAGCTTATCGTGTCGGTGCGTGAGAGCCACGCGAATCGCAGACGATTAAGAGCATTTGCAGATGGGCGTGGCCTTAAGTGCGGGACTGTGATCTGCCATTTTGGTTCAGTCGTCGAATAAACAAAAATTTGTTGTCAAACTACGCGGAGAAGTCTTTCGTTGATGGAAGAAGGCGTTATCTCACGAATAACAGGTAATTTTAAGAAACGTGTGCATTGTAAAGAAATTATTGTTTTGAATTTTGAGATGTAGTGTAATGCAGTTAGACATCCCTCGCCGCTTCAACCCTAAACACTACCCACCTTAGCCGTCTGACCAAGGCCGTGGTGTGCCTCTCTGCCTGATTGACCCCTTTGGATTTTGATCTGGAACCGATTTCACCCCGCCTATCAATTATGATTTGACTGAGCGCCTGTGAATAAGCTGGTTCCCGCGACTTCGCTTTTTTGGGCGCTGTAGAAATCTCGAGATTACGATTACCTGCTGAAGAAGGGATGGTAAGAACTTGGGATTGGATTCCTAGTCCGACTGCACTTGTTGTAATGGTTTTGAATTTCCGGATTACAGTATAGTGTAGTTCGTATACAAAAACAGTGGAATCCTGTTTCCAAAACTGACGAAAAACATGACTATGCTTATGTTGGTGTTGTTATGTTAGTCCCAGATCTTAGCGTGACTTTAGTAACATTTAAATTTTAATTTCTGAATCGTAGCGACATTATACTGTGACATAATTTTTCTATATTTTTCACTGCATCAGTTATAATTAACAAGTGTGTTTTATGTTGTTTTCAGTACCGTAACGGACTCTTCACCATCCAGACACCCCGGTCTACCCATTCATCCTCCTATCTTACTCTCTCACATCCCCAGTCAATACTCGCCTCAAGTTCTCTGACCGATCCATATCCCACACTGCATCTCAACTCTGGAATGAACTTCCAAATTCCGCATTTTCTCAGTTCCTCCACCAATACTGCCACTCACTCACTGTCTTCTGACTCGGGCTCCTCTACTGATCACCCGACAGGCTTTCCACTCCACACCAAAGACCCGCCTCTTCAAGAATTCTGACCCTAATCCAACTGATCCTCTGCCTTACAAGCCTTCCCGTAACCAACGAAACCTGCCGTAACAGCTGCTCTGCCTCTCTCTGGCAATCGGACTCGGACCACCAATGAATATCGATTTCTGGACAACCCCTCTGATACGTCACAGCGCTCATGCATAAGCTGGTGCTTTGCGCTCAGCTTCACAATGGTGCTTTAGAAAATTGGAGATTACAATTACAAACTTCCTGTACACAGTCTACTGTAAATGGCTGCTCCGTCGCATGTCACCAACTTGACTTATCGTCCTTTGGCTCACATGGACTTCTCTTTGGAAAAGAAACTGAAGAAGACTTTTGACACCCTCATCTCCTTCACTGTGCCTGGTCTTGTCAACTACAGTATCATATGCAGCACCGTGTCATCAGCTTCCTTAGTTTCTAGATGTAAGCCGTCTGCTTCGCCAGCTTCTTCAAAGTCGTCAGCAATGGCCTATCCTACTGAATTAGAAATAGATGACTTTTACTTTAGATTAAGTCAGTGTAGTCATAAAAGTCCGCAAAGGTTCACCAGTCACTCTGTAACAGAGTAAAGCAGGGAGGCGACCTGACCGACGACTCTGATGAGCGTAGACTCGGATCCGACCTGGGCTGGTGAACCAAAGTCCTCCGTGCCCACCTTCTCGTGGTGCGGACCGTTGGTACCCTTCCTAGGAAGGGGAACGAACGGGCACGGCAGGCAAAACCAGGGGAAGGCAATGGCAAACCACCCCTGTTAATCATGCCAAGAAAATCGTCATGCGACACACCAAACCACGCCGATGGTCGCGGATGGAGGGACTCCCAGGCCGGAGCGCTGAGGAGGGACTCCCAGGCCAAAGCGCGACTCAAGGGCTACTGGGAGAAGTAGCGGGACGGCAACGGAGACTGTGTAGCATGACGATCGCTAGGGCTCCTAGAGCCGATAGCACAAAGAGAGAGTCATAAACCTGCAGTGCTATCACTGGTCTGGTGTCACCAGATTCTGACAGTTATGTCACAGATATGTCTCTTAATGCAAGACCACTGGCATATTTGTTTAATGAAGGACATTCACTTTGGCTGAACTTCAGACCTTGGCAGAATCAGTCAATGTAACTATCTCCGAAAATGAGTTGATTGAAATTAAACACGTGGTCAGAGCAGAAATAAAACTGGTTTCTTTTTCAAGCAGGCAGGATAACAGCGTTTAAACTGAAAGATGTCTGTTGCACAGATGTATCCAAACTTTCACTGTTTTTGCATTAAAGCTATTTGTAATCCCATCGAATCCTCTTTTAAATTGGCTGTAACAGAGTGGGGTGTTGCTCATGATATAATGGAATATGTATTCAGCGGTGACAGCTGTTTCACTGAAGGTCATGAGATTCAACTTCACAAGGAACATCAGTACTGTTATCAGGTGCATGCACAGATGCACATTTGTGAAGTTGAATTTTGGTAGTTTGTTTTTTGGGAAATTTCCTTCTGCAGTTCCTTACATTTTTGTAACCAGAGTGAACCGTGATATTCAGTTTTGGGATACATGTAAGCAACAAGCTCCAAAATTTGTTTCCACATGTGTTTTGCCCAGGGTGAGAATTGTTGGGTGGTTTGGGGGGAGTTTAACTCCCTAACTTTTCTGAGGAAACCCCACAGTTAAGTCTTAATTGCACACCCCAGAGGGTCGTTTCCAACCCCCCAGTATGCCGTAAAGATAAGTATTAACTAGTATTTCTAGTTTTCACATCAACTGTTTATATTGCATTAGCATTTTCTTTCACAATTCACTTTGTGGGTTACTAATAAAGAAATGGTCAGGTTTATTGTGAGATTTGTGACCATGCGAATTGTATGCTAATAAATTTGGCAATGTCATCACTTTATGGAGTTTAAGCATTCTCTTGCATTTTTGAATTTTCTCAGTTTGTAAATTACGGATGAAACATTCAACTCTACATGAATCAAACTCATCAAAAGCAACCCCCCCCCATCTTTTTTCTACAATTCTCACACTAGTTTTGGCTGAGCTTTTAGGAAAGGCTTACACCTGTCCCATATCAGTTTAATCACTGGCAATTACAATGGGTCCAATGCCTTTGAACATTTTGAATGGTACACGGAAGTGTAAAAATAGCTTCAATATTTACTGTAAAAAATCATTTATGATGTATTGCAGTTTGTTGTTGTGAAGTTTAGCAATTACATGTTTACAAGAATTATTTATTGTACAATATCTAAAGGAAAGATAGTCGTGTGGATAGTTATGTGTCACTGGAATGAGATCATTCTTCACCTTGCCTTTTCCCAAACCACAGGATGGCAGTTCATGGTTCTCTTTTTATTAATTGTTCTCACCTTCTCTCACTTTCCACCATTATTATGTCCATCTCTGTTGTTCTTTTATTTCCTCTCAGGTGTCATTGAATTCCTTTTGTCCTCACCTACCCTAATTCCTATTTTCAAATATAATTTCCTCATAATGTCTACTTCATAGTTTATACGCACCAATGTTGTTTTAACTGCCATCATACAGATAAACCCGAGTTAGCCGCTTTTCCCAAATTCTTGTCCATTTCCAAAGATCCTGAGTAAGCACTTTACAGTAAATGATTACAGCAAACATACTGTTGATAATAGACTACTGTTGATAAACAGAATCTAGTTTCTCAAAATTCATTCATTCATTATGGAGATTTATTTAGCATCCCTTGATTCCCTTCAAGCAACCACTGTTCTCAGAAGTGATCCCAGCACACCTGAAAAGAGCAGTCCTGAGATGGAAATAGAACGTCTAAGAATGGGCCCTGGGGACAGAGGCGTAACTTTAGCCTAAAAAGTGTGGGGGTACCAATACCTTGGTGTAAAAAGTGGGGGTACCAATTTCTTCTCCACTTTCGTTTTTCGCATGATAACCATTTGGAACATATTCCCTGCCAGTATTCTCATTAATTTTGGCTCTCGATTTACCTGTGTATCTAAGCTCTTTCATACTTGTCGCGGAGATTGCGTTCTCTGGGAAGGCATAATAATAAAATATTGATTGGCATTGTTTAAAAAGTGGGGGGTACAGTACCCCCAGTCCAAAAAGTGGGGGGTACGGGTACCCCTCGTACCCCCCACAAATTACGCCTATGCCTGGGGAGCAGGTAGAGCGCCAGAGGAAGGCCATTCCAGACTGAGGAGCTAACAACAGAGTACTGCCAAAACAGCAGTTAAACCATTAGTACATTGTGAGTATGTAACTATCACGAAATGTTTCCAGCAGATCGTTCAGCTTTCAGTTTCACTTCCGCTAGATCATCTTTGGCTATAGCTCAAATTAGCCAAAGTCGCCGGCGTTCTTCGCTCCGGGCACGTTCTTCTGGGCCTTCATGCTCACATATTTTTGAAATTCTACAAATTGACCCTTTATCCCTCTGAATAGTTGCTGCAGCCAACTATTACAGAGAAAACCATTTCCACCATTTATAATAAGCGCCGTTCACTTACGTATCCAACGTCAACAAGCATTTGTTACTGAACCAATATGGCGGATTACCTTATATGGCATATGCAAATGAGGCTGGTACGTCACTATGCAAACACTCTATACAGACGAGCCGAGTCAGCACGAACTACAGCACATCACAAAACCGGAAATAGCTTGTTATAGCCAATCAAGTTGTTGTAAACCTGTTATTATACAAATTGAAGCATTACTCGACCTCCTACAAAGCCCTGAGCTATACATATACATGTACAGTTGTACACTTTTATGTAGCAACCGTATGGCCTCAGCCCTGCTCATTTTTCAATGAATTGATCGGGAGTGATTCTTCACCATCGCTGCCCTTTGGAATGGGTGCCACGCCATTTAAGGTTTCAATGTACGGACCGGTCAATGTAGATTATATTGGCCTAGAGCATTTCTTTCACTGCTTTGGTAATTGGTCGTTTAAATTGCATAGGCCTGTAGCGTATTATATTGTGAATGTCAGTGCTTCCTGCTGAACTAACGGCAGTTTAGTTCTCGTGCCATAAATCTGGGCATTTATGTAGCGCCGTTGACTTAATTTGCAGGGCGACCGTACACCGCATGGGTTGATCTTAACTTTTGTCTCATTTTTACATAGTTTTTTTTTATTTATACGTTTAACACTTTAACGACGAGAGTGTAGGCCTACTGAAAGTGATTGGGAAACCAATAATTGATTAATGCGCCTTCGCATTAAACTGTTCATAATAGTTCATAATCTAAACACTTTAAATTTCTGATTAGTTTGTTTTCACTTCTCTACTCTGACAAGTACTAATTGCTTAGATATCTTCTTCATAACGACTTCGTGCTGTTGTGCACATACATAGGCTGATGATGTGCACGCTTCTGAGCTTTATGACCTGGACAGTCACTGCAAGCTCCCTGCATGCAGTCACCATGGCCTATGTATACAGACAAGGTTTATGCGACTTTCCTTATCAAGCTGCTAAGCAACTTATAAGCTGTCCATATTCGTGTTTAGTGTTTGGACCGCTATATAAATATTTCCTTCATAGAAGACAGCCTTACAGGGCATTGGCTGAAAATGACGGAGCAAACTTCATCGACTTCGGCGGTCTTCAGTCTATATTGCAAAGCACGCTATATAATGTTTAGCACCGAACTATGGCATTATGATATGCTAAGATAATATGTTTGCTGCCAGACAAAGTATATCGATGGTTTAGTATATACATTTATATGTCGGTCTCTGTTTCTGTCTCTGTCTCTGTTTCTGTCTGTCTGTCTGTCTGTCTGTCTGTCTGTCTGTCTCTCTCTCTGCCTCTTTTTGTTTCTGTCTCTCTGTGCCTGCCTGTCTGTCTGCCTGTCTGTCTGTCTGTCTGTCTCTCTCTGCCTCTTTTTGTTTCTGTCTCTCTGTGATTCTGTCGGTCTGCCGGGTTTCACTGCCTTTGTCTGTTTCGGTTTTTGTCTCGCTGTGCGTGTTTGATAGACCTGTGTGTGTTTGTGTGGATTTGATTTACCATGCATTGTATACGGTAATTCTCCAAATTCGATTTTGGCTGGAAAATCGGATGGACGATGGTACCATAATTATGAATACCGTGCATGTCTTCGCGTAGACAAAGAGAGAGAAATCTGACAGGCCGAGAGAGAGAGGGACAGACCGACACAGACAGAGACAGGCAGGCAGACAGGCAGGCAGGCAGGCAGGCAGGCAGACAGAGCCAGAGACAGGCAGACAGACAGAGACAGAGACACGAGAGAAAGAGAGACATAAACAAAGACAGGCGGAGGTAGACCGAGATGGTGTTGGTGCTGGCCTTTATATGAGGTCTTCCTTGAGCTATACTGCTTTCTTTGAGCATCATGAGGTCTCGCGGCTGCGTCATAGCATAGAGATTTTGCGGTTGTGCTACTATCCTTTCACTTATTATTTGCATTTAGGTGGCTGGGTGGGAACAGGACAGATGTTGGAAGAGGACAAGGCCGTTAATTGCAACCCGCTGCCTCAAGACGCGATATTTGCGCTGGGCTCTGATACGAAGAGCTCTGCTTTGAAGAATATTTAATCGTTTTAACCTTAATTGTTGAATCACGGATTCACTGCTCTAATATGGCGTTACACACTTACATGCATGAATACATACATGCATATAAGTCTCATACAATTACAGTATACAATACACACATACGTGCATAAACACATATGCATACATACGTACATGCATACATACATACATACATACATGCATACATACATACATACATACATACATACATACATACATACATACATACATACATACATACATACATACATACATACATACATACATACATACATACATACATACATACATACATACATACATACATACATACATACATACATACATACATACATACATACATACATACATACATACATACATACATACATACATACATACACACATACATACATATAGATAAATACGTACATAAATACAAACGTATGCAAATGTAAGGCCCGTCATGAGATGAGTATTTTCCTGTTTAATCATGCATAGTTTGCTGTGGTTAACAGTTGTTGGTGCTGTGCTGCAAGAGCGTTTCCTTCATATCCGCCAACTGCTGTTGTGCCTCAGAGGACATGGCATCGATTTCTAGCGGCCTCTGCTTCGCTATAGCAGCAGCAGCAGTAGCAGCCGTAAATGCAACGCCATATTAGAGCAGTGAATCCATGATTCGAACATGCCCAGAGATTCATGGTCGGATTTCCAGATGCACGAACACGTCATGCAGCAGACTGCATGCTGCAGCTGCTGCTGAGAGCCGCGCTTCGTTGATCACGAACATATATACACAACGGATGTGTACTTCACTCGCTCACCAGAATTTATTTTGCCCAAGCTATCTCAAGACTCCACTGTCGGACCTCAGAAACTGAAACTGGCAAGGTTTAGTCTGCAGGAACGCCATAGAATGAAAGTCAGAAAATGCATCATGTTACTATAGACACGGTGTTTATTCAGCTGCAAAACATCGTATATACAGCTGCAGGCCTATATAAACACAATTTAAGTGATCCTATTCGTAATTACATTTTATATATCGCCACTTCGAGAAAAGCACATCAGAGGCGCCTCCGACCTCATAAAATGAAACCACGATTCGAACAGTGTGGTTTTCAAGCGCATACGGAGAAGAGACAAAGAGAGGCTGAGGAGTTCATATGTCGCTGGTTATTAATTGTAGCTGATTCCAGATGGATGGATGGGCCGACTATAGCAAAACGTCTCTGCTGGACCGTGGAAGTTCGGGACTGTAGAACAACCAAATCGCATATTCGGCAGCAAAGACGAGAAATCTGCAACCAGCGCACGGTTGGCCAACCAGGTGTGCAAGAGACTGAAATTCAGAGCTCCTCCAGATAGGCCTAAGATGAAGCACAAAGTCGATAGACAATTACGCATTATAAGCATTCAGGTCGTAAACGTAATGCGCCATTGCATATAATCACATGTATATAATTATATATGTATATATGTATATGTATATATATATATGTATATAAATAGGTGGCGAGCACTGTTTATCCCACGTGTGAACCTGGATTTATTTCCAAATCCAGGTACATGTATATCGCCGATCAGCGGAGTCTATAGGCACTTAAATTGATTGTAGCTGATTACTGCAGGTAATAGTTACGACTAGTGTATAAATAGCATTGCCATAAGTCAACCCTGCAAGCTGCATGGTTGTGGCGGTTGGAGTTGTAAGCACGTTGGACATACATTCTTCACATACCCTAAGAAGGTAATTTCCTGGTGGGCCTACAATGTCACACCCAGATCACTCACATTAGTTAAGAAAGAATTACAGGGGATGCAATGAGAACTGCATAATAGGTGAGTGCATGGTTTTTGTAAATATGCCTGTCAATTACCAAGCCAGATGAACCGCGTTTTCGCAGAGTTCAGCCGAAGGCATTTGGACGACATCCAGGCAACAAGCACCTCCGATGTTTGAAGTATTTTCTCCAGCTATTCCATAGATAATGCATGTGGATATATGCCTGACTGTCATCAACATACTGCATGATGTGCTGCACCTCCCATCGAACAAAGAACTATAGGTTTAAATTAACGGTGTAGCGAAGGAGTCCTATAAGATAGAATCGTGTGGAAGACCAGTTGTGACCAAGCACGGACGAGTCAGACAGGGTGGACCCAAAACTCAGTGCCTTGGTGCATAGTGAACAAAATATTAATATTTACTATAATTTTGAGATATAGCTTCAGCCTATAGTGCCGGGAAGAAACAAGTTGGCCTAAAGGACTTTTCTGTTCGGGTTTGTCCTCTTTTATGCTGTATGAACTATGATGATAATGATGATGAGTTCTCTGCCTGAAGGCAGGTCCATTGTTTTTATGCCACCCTGGGATGAGGTGAGTGAGTTTCCCATTGCCTTCCTCGCAAACAATTGCGGGTAAGCAACTTGTCCAATGTCGCTACGCAGTGGCTTGAGGTAGATTAAAACCTGCGACCGACCGGTTACAAGGCACAGAACATACCATTATACCACCATGTCACATCCTACACCACCGTGTCCCATGCAGCATGAACTATATATATATATATATATATATATATATATATATATATATATATATATATATATATATATATATATATATATATATATATATATATATATATATATATATATATATATATATATATATGCGATGGCTAAGTCAAATTACGTCTCTTCTAAGTCTTCTTAGACGTGATAGTCCTCTCTTGCAACCCGTAGGCCCCCTATGTTCGTTTGTAATGAACCCTTACATTATCACAATGTCATACGTATACAACCGGACGAAGCACGCGCCCAAGGCTATCATGTTATACATAATGCAGTTTATTACGCGTACAATGCATAGGCCTATAAAAAGTTCGCATTGAGAAGTTACTAACTGTGATTAATTACAGTATTAATTCACTCAAAACATGCAATATCTTCATCCTATTAAAGTTGTGGTGTGGGGTAAAGCGAGGGAAGTCTCAGACCGGGAATGTCTCCGCCATTCTAATCCTGGGAACAAGGATCAACCGGACCAGGCTCTCGTCTGATACATGTATATATGTCAGCCTATACGCGATTGAAGTAGGACAAACAAAACTGAGAGAAATAGAAGCCTGCTGTGCATCACCCGAATCAAAATGGTTTATGGGACACACAACTAAAATGATTATCTAACAGCGCTCGTCACTGAACGGCATGAAGTGTACACAAACGAGCACCAACGGCTGAACCGTATACCAGACGATAATCATTAAGATAAACAATAAATGCATGTATCGACAACCGCGATCAGAGTACGTCCAAAAATTGTTTATCCTGCGTGGTGCTCAAATTGTAGAAAAATGAATACCAGCCAATATACCACAGAAAGTTACCAACAACCTTTTGGTGCACTTATAGGGCCTACAGCTAAAGATGAGCCTCCGTCTGATTATAGTGGTTGGATGTCAAAGAAACAAAATTTCAACTGAACGAGGCCAATCGTTTCAAGGACTTTGCATTAGACGCTAATAGGCCTACGCATTGAATCCTTGTAAATAAAAATCATCTCTCTGCGGGCCAGTCTAAGTGCAGGCTCCTTCAGCTTCAGTGCATGTAAGGCAGCTGAATATAAATTATATGCGCCAGAGCCAGGCAGGAGACTCTTGTGCAAAGGGCACCGAGCCCGGATAACGAGATGCAGATTGCCCTCTGCAGTGCCTCTGTGGAGATACCGCGCACCTGCAAGAAATTTGTCGGCTTCAAATGCTCTGCAAGGCAGTTGGGCGATCTGACATACACATAGTCTGAGTCACTCACTACCTATAGACACAAGTTAGACGTTAACTAGATTCTTTGCTTGATGTGACCGTCTGTGTGTCTTAGCGGTGGAATCAGTTTATAAGAAGTGAGTCTGTTTTTCGAGAGTCAAAATTGCACACGAGATGTGGTTATACAGTATATGCAGTCGTTTCCATATGCACCAACAAACGCCCGCTAGGGGTCAGTGGACGCGATCAATGCGTTTAGCAAACAGACGACCAAATAAACAACGTCTAAACGATTCGTCTGCTGATGATAAATTCCATTATAACTCACCTCAACATCGGCGCCAGTTGCATCAACAGCAGCATCAGTAGCAGCAGGAGCCACGCCAGTGTCAGAAGCCGCCTATGCCGCAGAACGAACGGCCGTCTATCGGTCGTGGTGCACGGCCCTAAGATGCAGAGGCTGACGATGCGAACGAGGCTGCGGATTGCCTCCGCTCTTCAGATGCCCAGCACCAATGGCAGCAGCATCAACATCAGCGGCAGCGGAAACAATGGCGGCGGTGATCGACAAGATGCTATCTTTCAAGGTTGATGGAATAGAGTGTATGACATAAACAATGGCTCTTGCTGAGGCACGAGCAAAGGTATACATGCACAGGGTGATCGATAGGCAGACAGACAGAGGGACGGACGGACGGAAGGGCGGACAGACGGACAGGCAAAAGGACAGACAAAAGGACAGGCATAAGGCATAGACGGATACAGAATTCATTGACAGACAATGAGAGAGAAATAGACAGAGGCGGAGACGCAAAAATTCAATTAAATGATGCATTGTATACTTCTAAGGTTTACGGAGGGAGGAAATGTGGTACACGTATAACGATACAACACGCACAGTCAAATCATAAATACATACTGCATTTGTTCTGTATATCGTTATGTTTGTCTCTGCTCCAATAACACAGGAGCAGAGGACGACGTAACGACATACAGAGCCAGACAAAGACTGACACCGACAGAAACATTAGCAGCTGAAACATTAGCCGCTGGCAGATTGCTATTTAATGACTGATTGCCTGCATCCGGGACCTTCGAAATGGTCGTTACAGACAAATTGTCAGCACATGGAAGTCATGAACAATTTCTTCATCAGCGCCTCGCGGTTAATAGGAAATACATAATCAATCAGTCGATCAGTCGATCACTCCTTTGTCAATCACTCCATTGCCAATCACTCCATTGTCAATCAGTCCATTCTCGATCACTCCATTGTCAATCGCTCTGTTACCTTCTCGGTCTTATTGCGAATGCCATGGCATTATCTATTGAATTACCTTTGTGCGTTGTAATGTGGCGGTCGCGACCAGAGGCAGAGGTCACTTCAAAATAGTTTATTCCTTAAACCGCTCACATGACTGCCTCTTCTATACTTCAGACGTAAAATGACAGTTCAGTATAGAGGTAGTACCACTGTACATAATGTCCATTGACTCCATTCTCTCCAAGGAAGGCTCCGGTTTGACCGCTTCCCAAACGGAGGTAAATCTGTAAAGCTCTGTCTCGGGATCGGACTCTGCCTCTTCCGCTGCCGCCGGACGGCAACGTCCTTTTCTCAGAATAGGGTCCGTTCCTTAACCGGCGAAAGTCGTTCCCTTATTGCGTGCCCTCATTACTACGGGTTGCTCTTCACCACCAGTCTACGAATTTGGAACTGTCACAATTACTATGAGACACCATCTTCCCTCCAACACGCGCCTTTCGCTCCATTTCCGTGTTCAGGACTTCCGGTTTCTATCTGGGTCTATCCGGTCCAGACACTGACGTATTGGTTATTCTCTTCGTCTGTCTGTCCGAGTCTCCTATTTGGTCACGTTTGGTATGTGAACTCTCGTGATCTTCAGCTTGGAACACAACCCGTCTGAATTTAGGCACGGTAGGCCCTATAGGGGCCATCCATATATTACGTACACAAAAATCCGGGAAAATTGGACCCCCTCCCCCCCCTGTTCGCAAGCGTACTTTCTTCCTCCACCACCCCCTCTGAGTACGTACCTTTGACGCACCCCCCAACCCCCCGATGACCAGCTGCAGAAAGTGTCTCCAGGCACTTTAGGCCAGATTATTGAAGGGCCAATATAGACAAATTATAGGTGTCGTTCACAGCACAGAATAACTGCACATGGCTTTTATATAATGTAATAAAATGCCATGGGACGACTATAGGATAATACAGAGTTATAAATAGGCTAATGTGGACGTCATAATTAGAAATTTATTTTGGGTAGGTACACATTTTGTTACCCCCCCCCGTTCGCACCCGTACGCAAAATCGCCAAAATCCGACCCCCCTCCCCCCCCCTAAGTGCGTACGTAATATGTGGATGGCCCAATACGTCGCTGGCGTGTCCATCTATGTAGCCTACATGCTGACGTGAGATTCAGATTCATACCATTGAACCAAAGTTCATTTCTATTGGACCTCATGTTGTAAGTCGCGACAATTTAATTAAAGTTGATTTGAAAGAGATCCGAAAACTGCAGCGTCAAACATACAGGACAGGAAGGGCGTTACACTACTCTGACGTCGGATTCGTATCAATTCTTCATGTCACTTCACCGGTATTGCCTGTTGTATTGTCTGTATGTTTGACCGTCTCTATCTGGCTGTCTGTCTGTCTGTCTGTCTGTATGTCTGTCTGTCTGTCTGCCTGTCTGTCTGTCTGTCTGTCTGTCTGTCTGTCTGTCTGTCTGTCTGTCTGTCTGTCTGTCTGTCTATCTATCTATCTATCTATCTATCTATCTATCTATCTATCTATCTATCTATCTATCTATCTATCTATCTATCTATCTGTCTCCCTGCATGCCTGTCTGTCTGTCTGTCTGCCTGCCTGCCTGTCTGTCTGTCTGTCTGGACAAAGCAGCCTTGTGTTAGAGAAGCATGGCCTATGTATAAATTTACTCAGTTCGTTTGCTAATACAACAATTTCCATGCGGGGTGTGAGAAAATTATTCCTGGATTTCAAGGCTCAGTATACATCCTACATAGATCAAAATATATTTCGTTGTCACTGGGGGTTTTCCATGCTATTTCTCTGTGTGCGCTGTAGGCTTCATGTTTATATAATCATGTTTAATGGACGTGTGGAAACAGAAACGAACGGACGAATGGACGCCTGTGCGCATATCTAGTCTACATTATGACGATTGAGGCTTTTTATATAGGCCTACATCTGCGACACGCAAATGTCCAAACGCGTCTCTTGCAAATTAATTTTCGCTAAGTGTACTCTAAAACTGCACATATCCCTATGTAGGCCTACAAATTGTTCAAAAACCGGAAATTGACTATAGTTTTCGTAAAAATGTCCTGAAACTGCAAGTAAGTTCGACATGCCGCAATATTCAAATTTATTTTTTGTAAAGAAGTAAGCACTAGTAGGCCTACCGATAAATTTTACAAAGTATCCTGATACTGCACAATTCTTCTCACAATTTCACTTTGGTTTATAAATTAGGATCTATTATAATTATTACAAGTGTGTAGGCCTATACTGTTATCCACGGGCAATTGTGCACATGGGGGGCGAAAAATGTTTTGGGAGGGGAAAAATTTTTGGTGGTGGGGGGCAAAATGACGCTTTTGCATAAAAAAAAATTGCATAGAAAAAAAAAGAAATAAATGATGATCAAAGACTTTACCTAAACAATTAGGTGTTTCTTCGCATTGAAAATCGTGTTGGGACTGTTGTACAGTGGCATACCGAAGGGGGGCAGAGGGGGCGAGTCGCCCCGGGCGGCACTTTCCAGGGGCGGCAAAATAGGGTAAAAGAAAAAGATTGTTTTTTGGATAATAAAGGAAAACGTAGGAGAGAAAGAAAGCAAGAAAAAGAAGGAAAGAAGGAAACCGTCACTTTAGTGAAGTTAGTTTGGCCTCCGCTGATCGTTAGGGGCGGCATCACTCTTGCTCTTACTGTCATCACTGTCTGTTTTAAACACTAAACAGAATTGCAGTAAAGGAATCGGAATCGCATTATCTAATGAACTGTAAGCAGAGTAACGGACTATATACCCTGGTACAGCATACTTTAAAGCATATTCTTGTTATGCCAACCTTCATAATCAAAATATGTGTGTGTGTGTGTGTGTGTGTGTGTGTGTGTGTGTGTGTGTGTGTGTGTGTGTGTGTGTGTGTGTGTGTGTGTGTGTGTGTGTGTGTGTGCACGTCTATATATCATATGTATAGGTAGCCTATCTAGACGAATAAATTACTTAGAATAAAATTTAATCACAAACTATCAATATCGCCACCACAGCATTTCACCACTTAGTTTAGACCTCTTTTGAAAATTAATGTTAAAAATCTTCAGCTGTTGACAGAAATTTGCTGCATTATTTTGTCATTTCAAATGACCTTTCAACAGAGTTTAGTAATAGTATTCAGTTATTTTCGAATCTCGGTTACTCGCTTTTAATTTTTCATCTGGTGTTTTTGCATTGATGCTTCAGACTGCAGTTGTTTGGCAATGTTTACTAAAATATGAGAACACGAAATTATGATACGATATGTATTATGTATATATACATGTACTGTACTGTGCACATCAGAGTGCATGCAAGTCATGCAATAAAAGTCATGCAAGTCATGCAATAAAATGTTTTTAATTATCTAATAAAATAAATTTCAGTAAGTTGAAAATGTGTAGCTAACATGGATAATTACAAAATAAATACAGTGAAAAGTGAAAAATCCAGAAAGGCTATTTGCTGCATAAAGTAAAATTGAATATGTAATATGATCGTTATGCAATATCTTAGAGAAATTAAGTGGCCAAGGGCGGCATTTTGGGCCTTCGCCCCGGGCGGCATTTCAGCTCCGTACGCCACTGCTGTTGTAATAATTATAATAAGCAAAAGATTTTATTTTCATAAAATAATTGCAAAATCCAGGGAGGCGCAAATGCGCCCCCTTGCGCCCCCATCCCAGGCTATGCATGAGCTTCTGCAGGAAGTCTTTCTCATACCTATAGGCCTATGCCAAATTTATAACATTCCTCGCGGTCACTATATTTTCATCTCTAGTAAGTACTGTTCGTACACGGTTAAATTAAATGGCTTGGCACCCATTAATTCAAACGTAGTCAAGGAGCTAGCTCATGTTTCGTGTGCACTTCAATGTACCCTCAGTTTGACCTCAGAGGGTTATTATAGGTCATCAAAGTGTGTCAAAAAAATTGGTCACATGATCCGCTTATTGATCGCTTAGCCGCCATATTGGATTCAAGATGGCGGAAAGAGGACTTTTTAAATCACTTGTATCTCGGCCACTTCTTATCCGATTTCGACGTCTTCTTTGTTACATTGTAGGTCTTGATAAGAGCTATCTTTTTGGTCTATATGTTTTTTTGACTAATCATAGCCGTTTTTGAGAAATTTAGCAAAAACGATGTTTTTAAAAATAAATTTTCTGTATTTTTTACTTTTTGCCACTGAAGGAGTAGAAAATGGGAAAATATTAGTCTGACAAAATATAATCAGCATTTAATAAGCTTTCAAATGGTACTATTGAAAGTAATAATATGTTGTGCCATTTTCTTCTAGGATTCAAAATTGATATCCAGTGCAGTGCCATTCGAGTAACCAAGCGTACCTTTAATATGCCTGTTCCACAGCTGTTTTCCATTCGATTTTGACGTTTTTTTCTTTGAATTGTATGTCTTAATAAGGGCTATCTTTTTGGTCCTTGCATATTTTTTGCTAATTATAGCCGTTTTTGAGAAATTAAACAAAAACAATATTTTAAAACAAATTTTCTGTAGTATTACACCAATTTTTCAATCTTTTTAGTTTTTTACGTTAAGGTTCTTATCAGTATTCAGGGCCCTAATGGAGAGGGTACATTTAAACAATGTTATGAAGAAGACACATGACACCTCATGTGTTATCTGCCAAAAGAAGGGGGTGACAAGCTTCCCGCTTACAGTGAGAATAATGGCAGGAAGAAAATTTAAGAAGCATGGATGATATCTTGTCAGAAGTCCCAGAAGATGGTATGTATGGACTGTTAGTGAACGTCCAACCTGAAACGAGCTGATCTGAGCCCCCCACCCCCTCAAAGCGTTGTAGCAGCAGACATTCTGAACAATCAAAAGATTCTTCATCTTGGTGCGTGATTTGTATGAATCACGTGAGTTATGGACAAAATAAACAGTTTTTATATGCGAAATACTTCGCTCTAGATTTTTATATGTTACTTGATACTATCAAGATGATGTTCTGAGAAAACTTCCACCCTTCAAGATGATAAGTGGGTTTTTGCTGGTGACATTATGTCTCACAAGAGGTGCATGAACAGGTATATACTGAATTTCAAAACAGATAATGAACCGAAGACAGAGAGCCCTGATGACTATTAAAAATGGATTTAAAGATATAATCGCCATATTGCAACTTGAAACAACAGATTACAGTATAATCTTCCTCAAGAGAGAAGTTTAATAATTTAATTAGTATCTTTCTGGAGATTTATGTATGTTTCAAATCGCCCGATGAAGACAATGTTGATTGAACAATTTGGTTCATCAATATGTTTCACTTACACAAGAAACAAGACACTTTTATGGCAGCTTCAAGCAATCTTGAAGAATTATGCTACCCAATCATGAGAAATTAATCTTATCAAATCCAAGGAACATTGGTATTGATCTTACAACAGAACTGGCGTGAAGCTCCCAGTTTCCATCTCTAAGAGATCATGTGAGGTCTCGGAGTATTGGAATAAAGGCAATGATGAACTGATACCAAAACTTAAATAGAACACTTTTGTTAACACCTTCTGCAACATGTTCAGCCATCTGACTCTGTAGAACATGAAGATCTTCATTGACAGCGCTGGTGAAATGATGTGTTTTCTATGGATCCTTTGATGTAACAGCTTCCTGTAGAGAAACCAGAGTCCTCTAATTCTTGCTCCAGTAGGATTTCATTACATTCCATGAATGCTATCCACAGTAGCCTTTCCATTGCCTCAGCTAACATAAACTGACTTCTAAAGGACCGTGCATAGCTTCCAGCAAGAGTGGTCTGAACTATTACAGGACCAGACACCAGGTTCTGTTATAATACTGTCAACGACACTGTCTGATAGATATGCACCAATGCAGGCATATACTTCTTTAGCAGAATTGAACCTTCGAGACCAACAAAAAGGTTGGTAAATTCTTGGGACAGAAGCAGTTGCAGCTCTTTTGCCCCACCTTCATCACACCAGAGAGCACCAAATGGTTGTCTCACTTGCAATAAGCAATCCTGGAAGTTCTTCATGCAAGTACCGTATATATTGTGTTATAAGCAGTTGCAGGGTGTGGTATTATAGGAGTGGACGCTGTGGTTTGTGAGTGGTAAACTTTGACTTGAGGTTAGACTGCTGAATGCACTGCATGATGGGACGATTTGCTTGTCAGTCTCTTTCTTGGAAGGAAAGTTTTTGCTGTGAAAGAATCTAGCAAAAAACCGTATTTTATCCATGATTTATTCTGCCTTACTGTTGTGTTAAGATCCTCTGTCCTCTCAGCTGGAACAAAGCCTATTGGAACTTTACCAAGCATGCAAAGTTTACGATAGTGGAGTAGTTCCTGGCAAGGCAATCATCCCTGGAGAGACCCATTTTTGGAAGTCTGCCAGAGTGGCTAGATTGCGCTGATGACTTGGGTGACCAACACCATCAGTTTGTTCTGAAAAATTACAAGCACTGTATCATGACTGTTACCTGTTACCCTTTCCTGATAGAACATGCTCATTATGGTTGAAATAGTCCATTGCACCTCTGCACCTCTTTCAGGTGGAAGTGGTGTTCTTGAGTAGTTTGCTTCCTGTACTGTTTGAGTCAGTAGAGTATCATTTTGTCGTTCCACCTCATGACAGCTAACACCAAGGTCAAGTTTCTTCATTCCTGTAATGTCTTTGATCGTGTCATTTTGTGTATACTTTGTGAAATCATGTTCAATAAGGAAGCTTTCCTTTATCCATCATGTATTGGAATACTAAATCACATTTTCATTTCACAGAATGTAATGCAGAATATGGTGGTAAAAGTTTCCCATAACTGTGGTTTAGAGGCTCTAAACTCATCAAGTGATTTTCTTAGATCATAAGCATTGCCAACTGTTCCTGTTAATTGGAAATCGTACTCCAGACATTCTTGCTGTAACTGCTTTGCACATTCCTCAACAACCGGAGTATCTTTCAGCCTTTCCACCAGAGTAACTGCAGTGACCTTTGTGGCTATAGCACCATTTGGGATTCTGTCTTCTTGCTTGTGTGAGTGAAACATATTGATGAACAAAATTGAAGGGTGGAAGTTCTCTCAAAAACATCACCTTGATAGTATTGAAACTGTAGCATTTAACTATAGCATTTAAAAAATCTAGAGCGCATTTTTTTCGCATATACAAAACTGTTTATTTTGTCCATAACTCACGTGATTCATACAAATCACGCACCAAGATGAAGAATCTTTTGATTGTTCAGAATGTCTGCTGCTACAACGCTTTGAGGGGGGGGGCTCAGATCAGCTCGTTTCAGGTTGGACGTTTACTAACAGTCCATACATACCATCTTCTGGGACTTCTGACAAGATATCATCCATGCTTCTTGAATTTTCTTCCTGCTATTATTCTCACTGTAAGCGGGAAGCTTGTCACCCCCCTTCTTTTGGCAGATAACACATGAGGTGTCATGTGTCTTCTTCATAACATTGTTTAAATGTACCCTCTCCATTAGGGCCCTGAATACTGATAAGAACCTTAACGTAAAAAACTAAAAAGATTGAAAAATTGGTGTAATACTACAGAAAATTTGTTTTAAAATGTTGTTTTTGTTTAATTTCTCAAAAACGGCTATAATTAGCAAAAAATATGCAAGGACCAAAAAGATAGCCCTTATTAAGACATACAATTCAAAGAAAAAAACGTCAAAAGCGAATGGAAAACAGCTGTGGAACAGGCATATTAAAGGTACGCTTGGTTACTCGAATGGCACTGCACTGGATATCAATTTTGAATCCTAGAAGAAAATGGCACAACATATTATTATTTTCAATAGTACCATTTGAAAGCTTATTAAATGCTGATTATATTTTGTCAGACTAATATTTTCCCATTTTTTACTCCTTCAGTGGCAAAAAGTAAAAAATACAGAAAATTTATTTTTAAAAACATCGTTTTTGCTAAATTTCTCAAAAACAGCTATGATTAGTCAAAAAAACATATAGACCAAAAAGATAGCTATTATCAAGACCTACAATTTAACAAAGAAGACGTCGAAATCGGATAAGAAGTGGCCGAGATACAAGTGATTTAAAAAGTCCTCTTTCCGCCATCTTGAATCCAATATGGCGGCTAAGCGATCAATAAGCGGATCATGTGACCAATTTTTTTGACACACTTTGATGACCTATAATAACCCTCTGGGGTCAAACTGAGGGTACATTGAAGTGCACACGAAACATGAGCTAGCTCCATGACTAAGTGATGGTGAAGAATCTCATCGGATCAATTCATTGCAAATTAGCAGGATTGAGGTTATATGGCATACGGTCGCTATAGCCTATATACAAACATGTACGTGAACATTTAGGCCTATAGACTAGTAGGTAAGAAAAAGCACTTGGTTGTCTGCCTGACTCTGATTCCTTGATCTGGTTATTTAATTCAGCTCGAGGTTTGATGTTCACTGTATGACAGTGTATGCCATTGCTGGGTTAAACGCATTAAGAAACATTCTGGATTATATGCAATGCATACTTAAATAATATATTATTATTTTTATTAATGACAATATGATTAATATAGAAGACCACTTACTATTATATATATGTATAATATACTATGGTATTGCTATATAGGGCCTACCGTGGGGCCTAATCACCATAATTTATTGCCAGCCTCTGCTGTCCTGTTCCCTGGAGACACTGAGATCTATCACATCTGTCTCTATTTCGGCCTCCAGTCTCCTCATTCTGCAACCGCTCCTTAATTCTAGGCTGCATCAGCTCTGTGAACGAACTCTCAAAGGAGATATCTACCGTTTCGCTCATCCTCCGCTCTTGTCTGTCAATCTCATCTCTCTTCCTTAATCAGCGCTCGTGAATAAGCTGGTGCCCTGCGCTTAGCTTTCGAGTGACGCTTTAGAAATTTGAAGTTTACGATTACAATTACGATTACGATCTGCCGCTCCTTATCTACTGGCCATTACCCCTTCCTCTTCAAGCACTCTTTAACCACCCCACTCTTCAAGAAATCATCACAAGATATAGAATTCCTTTCTAACTACCGACCTGTCTCTAACCTGTCATTCAACTCTTAACTGAACGCATAGTCCTGTCTCGGATGAATGACTATCTAACTTCCAGCTCACTCCTTAAAACACACACCACGTACTCAACTGAAACCCAACTAACTTTCCTCTACAATAAACTTAATTGTTTCTGTCATCTCTCATCAAGGCTCTTTTCTCTGCCTCCCTGATATTTCTGCAGACCTTGACACCAGTGATCACAACTGCTTACTCCAAAGACTGTCAGTTTGGTTCGGTTTTCAACCCTAGCTCTCTTCCCACATTTCTCCGTTAAAACATCGGAAATCTCAGCCCAATCATGCCGTGTCACTTGTGGTGCCACTGGTGTTCCACAAGCTATAGGTGCTGTTTTCTAGGGCCCGTTCATCCCCTACACTACTCCACTATCACTCATCAAAGCATCCTCAGTTGACCATCACCTATATCAGGCATGGCGAACCTTTTTTAGCTCGCGTGCCCGAAAATGGTTCTTAAAGAAAGTGGAAAATTTCGCGTGCCAAAAATTTTATCGAAGCAATGAACACAGAATGAAGTACCCCCCTACCCCCCCCCCCCAAAAGCGAAAGCTAATATTGAAAAGCCTTTCCATCATTTTTAGACGTGGCTACTTAATAATGCGATTTATTTATATTTATAATTTTATTTGGAAATTACACTGTCAGTGTGATTTTTTCTGCTGGACAGTAGATAACATGCAACTGGTTTATGTATGGTTTGTGTTTTGCTGTTTTCAATACCACGCATGCAGCGCTTGTATACCATCGGTTACTCTGTTTCTAATGTCTGATTTAATTAAATTCATTGTTTTCAAAAAAGATTGGCACGAGTAACTTGACTGAAAAATCTATAAAATTCCAAATGCGACTGTTCTGAGTGTGTTGAATGTGTCTGGAAGCGATATCCGTTTTCAAAGAGCTTAATTATCTGCCAAAATAGGCCTATCAAAACGGTTCCTTCCAAATGATCACATTCGAGTTTACAATAATAGCAGACTGACATGATGCAAGAGTCAAATACGGTCTACCGCTAGCGTTATCTATTGAATGTATTTCAAAATTAAAGCTTAACAGTTACTATAATTTTATGTGACAGTGAAGCAGGAAAGAAGTTGTTGAATGTAAGAAATAAAGAAATTTAAAAAAGTATGAAAAACGAAAGTTTAGAGTTCAGGTGGCGTGCCAGCAAAATCTGTTGGCGTGCCAAGTTGGGCACGCGTGCCATAGGTTCGCCATCACTGACCTATATGCTGACGACAACCAACTATTCATATCTGCCAGTAGTTTCATTGGGTCTTACATGGGACTTCATACGGGTCGTTTACGGGACCCGTATGACGGTATGAGCATATTGAACCTATATGGATTCCAGGCTTGCTGGCAGGGTAAGTAGAAATAGACAATTATTCTATTTAACTAAATAGAATCACTGTCTCTTAGCATTTGTAATGCTTCGTTTTTTTTACAGTTTTAAGTTTTAACATAATCTGGCAGATGTAGCACTAGCTCACCCTCTGAACTAGGCCTACTGAATACGAAGATTCATGTTATGTGTTCCATCTAGTGAATGAAATGCAAAGCCATGCCAAACAGGATTCTCTAGATGGCGCAACCACTATCTCGTAACCATGGATATATAAACCCGTAACAGACAGAGCTAACAGCTCTGCACGACTCTAGATCCATGAATAGACCAAAGATGTCGGAATAGACAACTGCTATGCTGGCGACAGCTAGAGTCAGGTTTTGGAACTGCCTCAAGAAAGTAAAAAAGTGCAAAACCCATCGTGAAGTACATGTTTAAGTATGTTAAAATGGTGAGCATTTGCCAAACCTACGCTAGATGTTCCACTTGCCAACATAAAAAGCAGTGAAGCCATACTGGACACGCTATTTTGTCGCTTTCACAAAGTCCCTATAGTTCGATCACGAACATATGGGGCTAAACATTCGAGTTAAACCTACATAATGTTTACACTGCATGTTGCAGGGAAAGCCAATAAGGAAATACTAACATTTTAAGCACAGCACATAACCATAATTGTTATAGTTAATTATACTCATGACTTCATGAGGCAACGGGTCGTAGGCTTAGGCTACTACAGAGCTGCAGCAAATCTTTACGGGAAATTTGTCTCATTGTATTTTCCCTTTTAATTTCCCTTTTCGTTTTCTCGTTTTTGTTTGTTACGTTAGCGATTTTGTGGTAAAATTAATGTCAAATTTAGAAAGGAAACACAAACCAAACTTTAGGCCCCTGCGTGTTGCTATAAGCAAAAAAGGCTATGGTTTTGTTATTATCTTCTGAGCAATGGTCATTCAACGTAATACGACCCTCGTTGGCCTTTGAATCTTGTTTTCGTCCTAGTTCCTGAAACTCTTGTTCGGTGCATAGGCTACCCGTTTCGCGAAAAAGATGATGTAATTGCGCAATTGCATTATGCGCAATTCATATCGCTAAAATTAGCAATAGCAGCCATCCAATAGCGTTACAAGTTCTAAAAATATCAGCGAATTGGTTCACTTGATTAAGCATACTCATTTAAATTTATTCAATAGGCGGTGACGTGCAAGTCTTTATCAGCCGTTGGTGTCGTTCGATGCGACATAACAGAGAAATAAACGACGAAGAAGAGTTCAGTTGAGACGTTGTCGAAGAATTGAAGATATTTTACAGACGCTCAGTAATTTAAACGCATTCAGGGTAACAATAATTAGCTTTTTACAATTTTTCAAAGCTGTTTTCACCCACTTGTTTTTTTTATTTTCACCACCTCCGCATTTTCTTACTTTTGCTTAAACAACGTCGAAGTAATGGTCGCCTTTGTTTAAAAATGTAGTTCGTCGGTAACGGGCCGTTCGAGTTTACTTGTATATGGTACACAAAAACGTTTTATAAATAATTACTATCGTCATTTAAGGTAAATTTATTACGTTCTAAAGTGACACCGCAGATCTTGACCTACTTGGTGTAAAAAGTGAAATCCCCGAATATTGATCGATTGATTGACTGAGGTCGGACAGCCGGATCTACTCATCCCTTAAGTTTCCGCCTTTTGACTGTATTATGCGAAAGTAATTTTTGCCGACGTCAGCGACCTCTGTTGCAATAAGATGTTGCACTCTGAATCCATCCATCCAATTCCTCGAAAGTGGTGAAAATGAAACATTGACTGAATTCCTGAAAAGAGCTTTAATACCAAGCGTTTGAATCCTGGAGACTGGCAGGGGCGTCTACACCATAGAAACCTTGGAGCAAATGCTCCATCCAAGCAATAGGGGGGAAGATCTGTCGGTGTGTGTGCCACCATTTTAGGGGGGAAGGGACGTTGCTCCAATGACTTAGGGGGATAGACGCCCTTGGAGACTGGTATAGACTAGTGGGTCAATATCCTGAATAATATAGTCTAAAATATCTGGGTAATCTATCAGTTGAGCATTCCTGATTATTTACCCATTCTAGCATATCGTTTCAGCGTCGAATTAATTTCAACATTAACATTATGTTTGCACACACCATAAATTCGTAAAGTTCGCTTTAAAACAACCAGAAACAAAATTTCTTAACAAGAACAATGAATCAATAAGGAACTAAAGCAGGTATTGGAGGTCTTGATTTAGTTTCCTTGTTTAGCATTTCAATTTAGTAATTTGTTATGATTAACACATTCTAAATAACAGTTGCCAGTGGCGGCGCCAGCTATACAATTTCAGCAGGTCGTGTCAGGGTCATGGGAGTTGTTCAGTAGGTCGAAGAAATTAATGTTTGAGTTTGACGCATCAAGAAACATAACCTGAACATATGTAAATGTAGACTCTACATCATAATTTAGATATATAAAACGAAGAAAATTATCATTGGCTTATAACCCAATAGTTACTTTACTAATGTTTAAAGATTTGGAAGTGGGGCCTACTGATTAGCTACTCGGAACATCATGAACATGTATGCTAATAAGGTGCTCGACATTACAGAAACAGTCGACCAGACCTGTCAAGACTAAAATAGGCAGGTCATAAGGCAGGTCAAGAATAAAGTAGGCAGACCTACTGCGACCCACTGACAGTTACTCTTTAATGTCATTAAGGCATGATTTAAATACTGGAACACCCATTTAATTGAGGTACGTCCGTATTTTCATTTTGGAATGGGCGAATAATCGGGGATGCTAAAAACTGTAGAATACTAATATCTGGAAGTCATACTTAGCAAATAATTTAGTTTTTACTTGTAAAATAGATTTCGGTGATCTGGTGTTTTGCACCGGGTATTCTGCTAAGTCTCAAAACAGATTCTCCCGCTGCATATA
Organism: Allolobophora icterica; assembly: GCA_963556255.1. NCBI lineage: Eukaryota > Metazoa > Annelida > Clitellata > Crassiclitellata > Lumbricidae > Allolobophora > Allolobophora icterica. The sequence continues at coordinate 32,889,224 of OY744607.1, read as the reverse complement.
TCTCATTTGAAACAGATTTGCCCAGTGCAGGCCAAACTTGCTTAGGCTCATTGTTCTCGTTTTTAGATGTGATCGCAGGCCGTCTGCCATAATCGCGGAAATAAAAAGGGTGCCATAGCTGCTAAAGTGAAACTTCATTCTTAGACAGACTGAATGAACAATTAATTTTGTGCAGTTTCTCGTTTTTATGTCACTGTTAACAAAGCAAAACACTGCAGTTTCTAAATAAAGCCTGTCTGCATTCTGATTTAATGTTTTTTTAGGCATATTATCAGACTACTGCAGAAGCATGCATTAAACTAATATTGATTAGCAGGTCTTAATTTCGGGGAAAAGCAGTGGCGCTGCAAGCTATATAATTTCAGTACGTCGCGTCAGGGTTATGGGTGTTGTTCAACAGATCGAAGAAGTTAATGTTCGAGTTTGACACATCAAGCAGCATGACCTCAACTTAAGCAGTATAACTTCGATATATAAAACAAAGAAAGTTTTTAGGGTTTACAACATAGACTTCTATTGACGTACTAGATAAAACGTAAAAAGTCGTTGCGATTTAATAATTGCAGTAGTAATATTGTGGCACAGATGCTGATGTTTTTTAATGTTAGAGATATTAAAGATTCCAAAGAATTTTACACAGCAGTAAGTAGTAGGCAGGTCAAGAGAAAATAGACAGGCAGATGACCTACCGCAACGCATGGTAGCGCTGCCACTGAAAGTAACTTGACCAGTATTAAATTTATAGGGAGTTCCAGTAACATGTAGCTTTTTCCTAAACCAATTCCAGTCAATTTGAATAAGATCCAGGTACAAGATCAAGGTACAACTATGTATGCATGAAGTAGTAGGTATTGATGAGTAGATGGCTTCTATCTTTTCCCATGAACTGTTGTATCTCAAGTCACTGCATTTTTCACCAATGCATCAAATTATCATAGGTATTTCTAAGAAAGCAATTCATTTAAATGATTTGCTTCAAAGATCTCCTTGATTATCAAAATAATTTTCATCCAGAAATTACTTGTTAAAAGGATTTCAAAACAAGATTTTGGATGTCTCTATAACCCGCTAATTTTATTTTAGAATAATGCAGATCTTCGTGAAGACCCTGACGGGAAAAACCATCACGCTTGAAGTGGAGCCCAGCGACACAATTGAAAATGTGAAGGCCAAGATCCAGGACAAGGAAGGCATTCCACCAGATCAGCAGCGTCTGATCTTTGCAGGCAAGCAGCTGGAAGATGGTCGTACACTGAGCGACTACAACATCCAGAAGGAATCCACCCTTCACCTCGTGTTGCGTCTTCGTGGCGGTATGCAGATCTTTGTGAAGACCCTGACGGGAAAAACCATCACCCTTGAAGTGGAGCCCAGCGACACCATCGAAAATGTGAAGGCCAAGATCCAGGACAAGGAAGGCATTCCACCAGATCAGCAGCGTCTGATCTTTGCAGGCAAGCAGCTGGAAGATGGTCGTACCCTGAGCGACTACAACATCCAGAAGGAATCCACCCTTCACCTGGTGTTGCGTCTTCGTGGAGGTATGCAGATCTTCGTGAAGACCCTGACTGGGAAAACCATCACCCTTGAAGTGGAGCCCAGCGACACCATCGAAAATGTGAAGGCCAAGATCCAGGACAAGGAAGGCATTCCACCAGATCAGCAGCGTCTGATCTTTGCAGGCAAGCAGCTGGAAGATGGTCGTACCCTGAGCGACTACAACATCCAGAAGGAATCCACCCTTCACCTCGTGTTGCGTCTTCGTGGAGGTATGCAGATCTTCGTGAAGACTCTGACGGGAAAAACCATCACCCTTGAAGTGGAGCCCAGCGACACAATCGAAAATGTGAAGGCCAAGATCCAGGACAAGGAAGGCATTCCACCAGATCAGCAGCGTCTGATCTTTGCAGGCAAACAGCTGGAAGATGGTCGTACCCTTAGCGACTACAACATCCAGAAGGAATCCACCCTTCACCTCGTGTTACGTCTTCGTGGAGGTATGCAGATCTTCGTGAAGACCCTGACGGGAAAAACCATCACCCTTGAAGTGGAGCCCAGCGACACAATTGATAATGTGAAGGCCAAGATCCAGGACAAGGAAGGCATTCCACCAGATCAGCAGCGTCTGATCTTTGCAGGCAAGCAGCTGGAAGATGGTCGTACCCTGAGCGACTACAACATCCAGAAGGAATCCACCCTTCACCTCGTGTTGCGTCTTCGTGGAGGTATGCAGATCTTCGTGAAGACCCTGACTGGAAAAACCATCACCCTTGAAGTGGAGCCCAGCGACACCATCGAAAATGTGAAGGCCAAGATCCAGGACAAGGAAGGCATTCCACCAGATCAGCAGCGTCTGATCTTTGCAGGCAAGCAGCTGGAAGATGGTCGTACCCTGAGCGACTACAACATCCAGAAGGAATCCACCCTTCACCTCGTGTTGCGTCTTCGTGGAGGTATGCAGATCTTCGTGAAGACCCTGACTGGGAAAACCATCACCCTTGAAGTGGAGCCCAGCGACACCATCGAAAATGTGAAGGCCAAGATCCAGGACAAGGAAGGCATTCCACCAGATCAGCAGCGTCTGATCTTTGCAGGCAAGCAGCTGGAAGATGGTCGTACCCTGAGCGACTACAACATCCAGAAGGAATCCACCCTTCACCTCGTGTTACGTCTTCGTGGAGGTATGCAGATCTTCGTGAAGACCCTGACGGGAAAAACCATCACCCTTGAAGTGGAGCCCAGCGACACAATTGATAATGTGAAGGCCAAGATCCAGGACAAGGAAGGCATTCCACCAGATCAGCAGCGTCTGATCTTTGCAGGCAAGCAGCTGGAAGATGGTCGTACCCTGAGCGACTACAACATCCAGAAGGAATCCACCCTTCACCTGGTGTTGCGTCTTCGTGGAGGTATGCAGATCTTCGTGAAGACCCTGACGGGAAAAACCATCACCCTTGAAGTGGAGCCCAGCGACACCATCGAAAATGTGAAGGCCAAGATCCAGGACAAGGAAGGCATTCCACCAGATCAGCAGCGTCTGATCTTTGCAGGCAAGCAGCTGGAAGATGGTCGTACCCTGAGCGACTACAACATCCAGAAGGAATCCACCCTTCACCTCGTGTTACGTCTTCGTGGAGGTATGCAGATCTTCGTGAAGACCCTGACTGGAAAAACCATCACCCTTGAAGTGGAGCCCAGCGACACAATTGATAATGTGAAGGCCAAGATCCAGGACAAGGAAGGCATTCCACCAGATCAGCAGCGTCTGATCTTTGCAGGCAAGCAGCTGGAAGATGGTCGTACCCTGAGCGACTACAACATCCAGAAGGAATCCACCCTTCACCTGGTGTTGCGTCTTCGTGGAGGTATGCAGATCTTCGTGAAGACCCTGACTGGGAAAACCATCACCCTTGAAGTGGAGCCCAGCGACACCATCGAAAATGTGAAGGCCAAGATCCAGGACAAGGAAGGCATTCCACCAGATCAGCAGCGTCTGATCTTTGCAGGCAAGCAGCTGGAAGATGGTCGTACCCTGAGCGACTACAACATCCAGAAGGAATCCACCCTTCACCTCGTGTTACGTCTTCGTGGAGGTATGCAGATCTTCGTGAAGACTCTGACGGGAAAAACCATCACCCTTGAAGTGGAGCCCAGCGACACAATCGAAAATGTGAAGGCCAAGATCCAGGACAAGGAAGGCATTCCACCAGATCAGCAGCGTCTGATCTTTGCAGGCAAGCAGCTGGAAGATGGTCGTACCCTGAGCGACTACAACATCCAGAAGGAATCCACCCTTCACCTCGTGTTGCGTCTTCGTGGAGGTATGCAGATCTTCGTGAAGACCCTGACGGGAAAAACCATCACCCTTGAAGTGGAGCCCAGCGACACAATTGATAATGTGAAGGCCAAGATCCAGGACAAGGAAGGCATTCCACCAGATCAGCAGCGTCTGATTTTTGCAGGCAAGCAGCTGGAAGATGGTCGTACCCTGAGCGACTACAACATCCAGAAGGAATCCACCCTTCACCTGGTGTTGCGTCTTCGTGGAGGTATGCAGATCTTCGTGAAGACCCTGACGGGGAAAACCATCACCCTTGAAGTGGAGCCCAGCGACACCATCGAAAATGTGAAGGCCAAGATCCAGGACAAGGAAGGCATTCCACCAGATCAGCAGCGTCTGATCTTTGCAGGCAAGCAGCTGGAAGATGGTCGTACCCTGAGCGACTACAACATCCAGAAGGAATCCACCCTTCACCTCGTGTTACGTCTTCGTGGAGGTATGCAGATCTTCGTGAAGACCCTGACTGGAAAAACCATCACCCTTGAAGTGGAGCCCAGTGACACAATTGATAATGTGAAGGCCAAGATCCAGGACAAGGAAGGCATTCCACCAGATCAGCAGCGTCTGATCTTTGCAGGCAAGCAGCTGGAAGATGGTCGTACCCTGAGCGACTACAACATCCAGAAGGAATCCACCCTTCACCTGGTGTTGCGTCTTCGTGGAGGTATGCAGATCTTCGTGAAGACCCTGACTGGGAAAACCATCACCCTTGAAGTGGAGCCCAGCGACACCATCGAAAATGTGAAGGCCAAGATCCAGGACAAGGAAGGCATTCCACCAGATCAGCAGCGTCTGATCTTTGCAGGCAAGCAGCTGGAAGATGGTCGTACCCTGAGCGACTACAACATCCAGAAGGAATCCACCCTTCACCTCGTGTTACGTCTTCGTGGAGGTATGCAGATCTTCGTGAAGACCCTGACTGGGAAAACCATCACCCTTGAAGTGGAGCCCAGCGACACCATCGAAAATGTGAAGGCCAAGATCCAGGACAAGGAAGGCATTCCACCAGATCAGCAGCGTCTGATCTTTGCAGGCAAGCAGCTGGAAGATGGTCGTACCCTGAGCGACTACAACATCCAGAAGGAATCCACCCTTCACCTCGTGTTACGTCTTCGTGGAGGTATGCAGATCTTCGTGAAGACCCTGACGGGAAAAACCATCACCCTTGAAGTGGAGCCCAGCGACACAATTGATAATGTGAAGGCCAAGATCCAGGACAAGGAAGGCATTCCACCAGATCAGCAGCGTCTGATCTTTGCAGGCAAGCAGCTGGAAGATGGTCGTACCCTGAGCGACTACAACATCCAGAAGGAATCCACCCTTCACCTCGTGTTGCGTCTTCGTGGAGGTATGCAGATCTTCGTGAAGACCCTGACGGGAAAAACCATCACCCTTGAAGTGGAGCCCAGCGACACCATCGAAAATGTGAAGGCCAAGATCCAGGACAAGGAAGGCATTCCACCAGATCAGCAGCGTCTGATCTTTGCAGGCAAGCAGCTGGAAGATGGTCGTACCCTGAGCGACTACAACATCCAGAAGGAATCCACCCTTCACCTCGTGTTACGTCTTCGTGGAGGTATGCAGATCTTCGTGAAGACCCTGACTGGGAAAACCATCACCCTTGAAGTGGAGCCCAGCGACACCATCGAAAATGTGAAGGCCAAGATCCAGGACAAGGAAGGCATTCCACCAGATCAGCAGCGTCTGATCTTTGCAGGCAAGCAGCTGGAAGATGGTCGTACCCTGAGCGACTACAACATCCAGAAGGAATCCACCCTTCACCTCGTGTTGCGTCTTCGTGGTGGATATTGAAGTGTTTAATCAACACTGAGGAAACGTTTGAAGCGATGTTTATCTTCTCTGTTATCATTTTTGCCGCGTAAATTCGAAATTTTTCAAGATTTGGTGACAACTTTTAGAAATTATTTTATTTTGTCTATCTTAAGTTCCAACTTTCAAAAGAAAAAACCGTAAAATAACACATTGATATTTTTTCTGGAAGAACATTCAATAAAACCTTTTTTTTAAATAGCGATTTTTTCGAATCTGGATATGGTTTCAATTTATCAAAGTTCTGTTTGATTGTGGTTCATGCTTTTTATTATGAATTTGAAATGCCTTTTTACTGGTTGTATAGTGATGCATTTATGTGCAAGTTTGAAGTAGGTATTGGAAGTTGTTGCACTACAACTGAATGGAAGAAATTAAAATTTTTTTAGCTCCTATTGCAAAATAGGATGGTAAGGAAATGTTTTCTCGGTTGACTGTGGTACATACATGTAGAATGGTGTGCTAAGCTATCTAGCTACTTTTGAGGTGGTGTGCAGGACTAGGTGTCCCCATTAGTGCTCATATAAACGATTTTGGATTGAATATGAATGCTTAAAGTTGACTCTTGTCGAAAGCTGGAGCTTTTTGGGTTGGTCACTGCTTGCACTGTAAACGGAATTGCAAAAGGGGTAAAGCAAAGCTGGGATAGGACTTTGAGAAAATTTTTAAACATAGGGTCTGTTTTGGGAGCCAATGGATGAAAGCAGTTTGAGAGGCAAGATGGCTTACGCTTTTAGCGAGAGAATTTGTGAAAGTAGCACTGCATAGGTCATGCAACTCACTATGGGAGCATGCAAACAAAACCTCCAAAGTACCAGTTGTGTGTCACTATAGAAATTGTTGGAAAATGATTCCTCCGTGTTTGGACCTTTTTGACTTTTTAGATGGTAGTTAGGCGGGTCTGTGTTACGCAGCTTCTGATAAATTTTTTGACAGCTAGAGCATCTCCAATATCCCGATAACGTTGCAACCATCTGAACTGCAATGCATGGATACATGTACAGCCAAAGTAGACGGTCAAAAATGTATTCAGCATCTGCCATATAAATCGGTAGTGTTTAATGATAACAAGTATTTGTTACGAGTTCAAATCCCCGCCAGGGCAGAAATTTGTTGCGAGATTGTATTGTATTTATGCATTAAAATTTTATAAAGCGCCTCTCGCAGTACAACCTAATCTGAGATTATGCTACGCTAGTGCCCCTTTGGCCCACTTGACTCCCGATCGCAGGGTTGGTGGATCACCGTGGCAAGATCAGAGGGAGAGGACTTCTCAACCGCTTTTATATGTGGAAGCTAAGAAAATCGTTCACACATCGTAATCGATAGCTGCTGCCAATACATGCACATGTATTACACGCAGTACAGCAAGGAATTTGGATTCCTATATATTCTCTGAACACATTACTATTGTAGGTACTTGTAGGAGTATTGGCCAACATGAAAAATTGTCTAAATTCTAATTGAGCAGTTGCATAACACCAATTTAAAAAATTGTTGGAAGTGCACTTTGGTTCTTTGGAAAGAACGGCGTACAGCAAAATCTCCAGCAAAAACTGCGATGATATAATTATGTTGTGCGTATATTAAGTAGGATTAACACATGACCTTGTGCCACCCCACATTGAAGGCTTGTGGGATGGGAGGATTACAACCTACAGAGGCCCTACACCAACTATATTATATTATTGCGAGGCACAGAAAGCACTAGCAGCATACACCAACTATATTATATTGTTGCGAGGCACAGAAGTGCCGACGAGCCAAAGTGCACAATAATTTTTGACCTCTTTTTAGACCAGATCAGCTTAATTATGACAAATTATATCGTCTAGTGACAACGTGTTTATTCATCTGGCCAGATGTTAAATGTTAATCAACTAAGTATCTATATAGCGCCCCAGCCGCCCCTTCAAGGAAACTTCAGAGACGCTCCCAGCCCAATTCTGGCGCAAGAGAACAAACAGTCTAGAGAACAGAGAAGAAAGTGGTGGACGAGTCTCAGGAAGAAGCCCATTCGAAAATGGTGGGTCCAACGATGGAGAAAGCGCGCTGCTGCATAGTAGCGGTGCGTGCGAAAGGAACAGGTCACCACGGTGGCAGAGCGGTGACCAGGTGGAACAGAGGCACGAGAACAGAGCCAGCGCAGATAGGAGGGAGCGCGGCCAAGCTGACATTGCCAGACAATGAAGGCAACCAATGCGTTGCGACTTGCGAGAGTGAAAACCAGTCGAGGACATTTTTATGTACATATCTTCTATAAGATGGATATTGGAAAGGCAGAGGGAATATGGACAAGAGGTACATCTTTGTTTTATAGATTACAGCAAGGCATTCGACTGCGTTGATCATGCTCTGCTGTGGAAAACACTGAGTGAAATGGGCATACCCATGCATCTGATAACTCTCCTCAAGAACCTGTATGGCAATCAGGTGGCGGTGGTCAGGACAGAACATGGCGACACTTCAAGTTTTCGAATAAAGAAAGGGGTCAGACAGGGATGTATACTATCACCATACCTATTCATTCTATATGCAGAAAGGATAATGAGGGAGGCAGGTTTTGATGATGAGGCGGAGGGTGTGAGGATAGCTGGAAGGATAGTGAACAATTTAAGGTATGCGGACGACACAACACTGCTGGCGGAAAAAAAGGAGAAACTGAAGGATAACATCAGAAGGCTAAAATGTGCTAGCGAGAAAGCAGGAATGTACTTTAATATAAAAAAGACGAAGATAATGACCACTGAGAAATGGAGTTATTTTGAGGTAGATGGAGAGGAGATAGAGGTGGTATCAAGCTTCTGTTTCTTGGGGGCCATGATGGAGAGTGAAGGTGGATGCGAACGAGAAATACGACGGAGAATTACATTGGGGAAGACGGCAACGCAGGGACTGGAAAAAATATGGAAGGACAAATCAGTGAGTTTGGGAACGAAGACAAGAATTGTTAAAGCAATGATCTTACCAGTGGTGCTTTACGGATGCGAAACATGGACAAAAACCAAGGCATTGGAGAAGAAAATTGAGGCATGTGAAATGTGGATCTGGAGGAAAATGTTGAGGGTTTCTTGGACTGAGAAGAGAACTAACGAGGATATCCTGGAAGAAATAGGACACTGGAGAGGGAGTTTGACGTTGGGGCAGAGAGCGTCCAGGCAGAAGATGTCATACTTTGGACACGTGATGCGTGCAGATGGGCTGGAAAAGGAGATGATGTTGGCGTGTGGGGAGGGCAGAAGGAGGAGAGGACGACCAAGGAGGAGATGGATGGACGAGATACAGGAGGCATTGAAGATGAACATCTCGGAGCTGAGAGAGGCAACGAGAAATCGGAGCACATGGAGAAGGTTGACCATGACAGTCGCTAGGATTCAACGAATCGACAGCACAAGGTGACAAGGTGATCTTCTATACAGACCACTAATTGGCAATTAACCTCTACCATGATCAGCGTAATGATCGATCACAACTGCTGTTCGTTTGAATGCATGGTTACCGCGGCACTTAGGTGTTCCTGTAGGCTACTAGTATAAATTAAATAGTCGTGCTAACCCGAAATGCTAGAGTAGGCCTAATGCGCTTCAATATTGGTATTATTGGACAGATTTATAAATCATGAATTCTCGAGGTTTCTACAGCTCCCAAAGAAATCCAAGTTGCGGGAACCAGCCTATAAACAGGCGCTTTATATACCCAAAACAAAATCGATTGGCAGGTGAAGTAAGTCAGTTCCAGGTCAAGATGCGATTAACTGGCATAACTGCGATTAAAAATTTTAATCGTTCGCTTAATCGCGATTGATTTTTTAATCGAAATGCCTCTCTAAAACAGTAGGGCTAAGTAAAATATTAACGTGAACGAAGTCGCCAGCAGTCGATATATCTTAGCGACTGGTTTCGACTTGAGGGCTTATAGCGGCGCCGGAGACTACCGCTATGGATGTTCTGACTGGGGAACAACCACCTCAATGGGAACAACCTAGGTCACCCAGGCCTGTGCAGCGGAGCGAAAAATCTACGGCTAGGAATAGAATGATGCAGCCGAGACACAACTCCCTAAGATAGGCTGGAGCACAAAAGTAGCCTTCTGAAACGATAAATAATTTCAGGAATAAAGTGCATGCTTGTGTCAAAAGAAACACAAATCACTATAGATGGTTAATCGTAATAGTATTCTCGAGATTTCAACAGCGCCCAACAAATAATAAAGTCGCGGGAACAGCTTATTCACAGGCGACAACGGCATTTTAGTGATCATCTATCCGACGGGCAAAGAGCAAAACAGGGCAACTGACAAAGGTCGTAATACACGCCGAAGTGCAAACAAAAGATCCATGCTTTCGAGTATTAACATAATTCTCTGGTTCTTAATTGTACCGTGATGTAGAATAGAAGTCCATTATATGCCTAATGGCACTCAATAGGCCATCACCAGGACTGTAGTCGAGGGTATACGCGGGTATACATAGGCCTACAGCGTGTACTTACCTCTAGAGACCGTATACTCACCTAAATAAATATTTATATTTATTTATATTAAAATACTGTAGTGTACACATGTACTCACAAAATACTATAGCGTATACTCACCTCTAATTTGTTTCGGAAATCTAACTGGTAGCGTGTAGGGCCTACTCACCTCTAATTTTACCACTACAGCCCGGGCCATAACCAAAATCCACTGTAATAGATCCTCTGCCTCGACGTTTCCTCTTTGGTCTCCCGGCATTCATTATACGGAATCTGAACTTGAAGTTAGTTCCCTGTAAATGGCTTCTAGGTCTGTAACAACATTTCAAGTTTACGAATTTCATTTTTTACGTTTTAATGCTCTACAACGATGCAGAGTATGCCCCGAGTATGCCCGTAGCAATAGGGGACCAGGCCCCACGTATACGACCATTGACCAATGAGCGCCGAGTTGCGATGAAGCGCGTATTTACTTGTATTGGAAAAATAATATTGCTTATCAAGCACTGTAAATTACAGTTCTTCAAATCTGAGAACTCGGTCGCATTTGCGAGTGATTGGTAAATAATGTATTATATCTAGGTGTAAAGTAATGAATGGTTGTAATGTAGCTATGTCAATAATGGTTTGTTGGAACCGCAGGGTTTACTGTTGGCCAGAAATTTGTACCTCTATCAAGTTCGGTATGGAAAGTAGCAGGCCAAATAATTATCTATTATTTAAGAGTTTTCATATTGTCATCGTTCTCCTGAACATTCTCCCGCGAAACGCAATTCAGCCCTGCTTTCCACTCACGATGAATGCTGAACTCTTCAAGCTGTCCTATCCTGATTCGATTCCTGCGCCACCCCACAACCACCATCATCACCGATTTTCACCATATACCATTGTCTCCTCGGCTTGACGTCCTCTGATTCAGACCTGACACCGAAATGGACGAAACGACCTGGCTACCGCAGACTTGATTTGATATGGCACCGGTGAAATAAGCTTGTCTCCTTGACATGGCTTTTGTGTGGTGCTGCGAAATTTGAGAGATTTACATTACGCAATCACCTGAAGGTCTCAAACTGCATCCAGGTATTGACCAATGGGGCCCCAACTATCTGACCCATCTAATGACCTTGCCAACGAGGCACTGCTTATTATCTCTGCAAGTCTTTCATTCAGAACTTTATACACTCTTCCAAAAACCTTAAATTCCTTCCTTTCCCTTTATTCAAGTTTAATTCTATATGCCATACTTCACAGCTGTCTGACAGAGCTGCAGCAATTAACACGATTTTCATGTGTTTTTCAGTCACTTTATTTCAATAGCTATTGTATATACAAGCATGAAACTTTCCACAGGGCTTCAGTTTGAGGTCTAGTTTTAGGAATTGTAAAATGCTTAGCTCTTTCTAACATATTTTTAGATGAAATGGTTTGTCAAGCATGCTACTTCATAAAAATTTTGCAAATTGCAGTGGCTATTTCTGCATTCACACTCTTGTAGCAACTTTTGCACAATACTGCATCAGTAGGTGGAATACTCAAGAATTTAATTTGTGTTTATATACAGTACGTATCTGCTTCATAGATTGGTTTCAAAGTCTTAATCCTACTGAAAATTTTGCTAACACACCTTTGATAGGTAGCACTTGGAAATCACTCCAGTAACTGCAGGCGTTTGAACTCTGTATTTTGTTCATTCATTCTGAGAATTTATATAATGCCTCTTCAAGAGACTTACTCAGAGGCTTTCCCAGCCCAACCACTCCTAAAGAAATGTGATTTGATCGACTTACAAAAAGCAGGCAAGTTTATTTGAGGCAGCAAGGGCAGGTCTAGAGGGCAGCCATTCCAGATGGAGGGCCCACAACTGAAAAGGCCCAACATGTGGGACCAAAAGCAACCCTTGCCGAAAAGCGTAGGATGGAGAACAGCCGAGAAGACTCCGCCAAAAAGTGCAGCAACTCGATAGGAGATGTGTTGAGAAACAGGGAGCCAGTGAACTTAGTGAAGGACATCACGCTTATATATAGACAGAGACAGGAGCATGGTTAGGAAGGTGACCAGTGAGGGGCTAAATATGCTAATTTGGTGCCTTGATAGGTTCTCCGCTGAGCGGAGAACCTATCAAGGCACCAAATTAGCATAAGAGGCAGGCCTTCAAGTACCACACTGCAGTGATCAAGTCTACTGGTGATGGCAGCATGCAGAAGAGCCACAGTAACATTGTGAGAGAGGTTGTGAGTTCTCAGAGTTGGCGTAGCTGGTAGTAGCAACTACGAGTTACCAAATATGCTGTGAGAAATTGAGCTCTTGATCCAAAGTGAGTCCAAGGTCTCAAACTGTGAGAGAGAAGGAGATAAGAGGAAAGGTCACCTCTATTAGGCACAGGTCAATGTACGCCAATTGTCTGCGGGTACCAAGCCAGATGAACTGGGTTTTAGGTAGGTTCAGAAGAAAGCGATATGAAGCCATCCATGATTAAAGAGCATCAATGGCATGGGACATCAACGATACAGAAGACACTGCGTCAGTGGTGAGGCAGTGAACGTAGGCCTGCATATCATCAGCATAGAGGCGGTGCAGGATGCCACTTGCGAACGGGAAGGAACTAATACCAGCTGTGTAAACAAATGTACAGTAAAGGGCCCAACACTGACCCCTGTTGCACACCAAAAGGGGCTGGGACCCAACGGGACCTAGAGACACCAACAACCACGCACTTTGTGAGCTCAGACAGAAAGGAGGGAAGCCATTCTAAGGCAGCACCAGCCAACCCAAAGGAAGTAGATAGGCGTTGAGGCAAGGTCGGATGATCAACTGAGTCGAAAGCGGCACTAACGTCGAATAGAGCTGAGAGAGTGACCTGACCACAATCAGTGGCACCATAGAGATCAGACAGAAGGCGAACCAGCAGTGTCTCTGTGGAATGGTTCCTCTGGAAGCCCAATTGCTGGGAGGGAAGTAGCTCATGTGAGTCTAAATATCCAATTAATTGGTTAGCGACAAGTGTGTCCAGGTCACACATCTTCGGCGCAGAGCCTACCGTGAGCCGGCATAACTGTAATCCAGTGACCTCATTTAAGATGGTAAGACGATGATTGGTAAAAGAGAATTTGTTGGTATGTGTGCCTGCACATAGGGGAAATGATAGGGCACTTGCCCCCATTTGGAATTCACATCTGAACTTACCATACATGTATTTTACCCATGCAGGATGTGATGACATCTCCCAGTTCTCATGTTATGCCCCATTCTGTGGGCATCCATGAACTGTTCATTAGCATGATATGTTTAAAATTAACTGTCTGTATTTTCCTGTGAAATTAAAATTGCAGATGCATTGTTTTACGTAGTCAAGATATGACTTTTTACAGAAATAGTTGTGATGAATGGAATCTCGATGTAGATATTTTGCTGTATTTTAATTTCAGAGGTTGAATTTTCACTCTCAGACCTGGAAAGTTTTTCTCAAATTTATGTTTTTTTTGCTGTTAGAATTCTTGTTTACATTTGTGTCCACATTTGATAAACATTATGATTGGATCATCAAAGCGCAAAGTTGAACCAGTTCATGATGGCAAAAGTGAGTGTGTCTTTTTATTTTGAAAGTTTAACTTGCTATGTTTAAAGTTAATTAATATAGTGCAATTTTTTGAATGTTGTACATGTCTGCTCAATTCTCTTGGTAACTGGTAAGCGTCGACAGCTGTAAGTTCATAGCTTGTAAGTTGTTACAAGCTTAAGAATTAGAAACTAACTAATTTTACTTTGTTAGAGCATAGAATGAGAAATCAACTAACAAGAGCATTGAAATTTAATGCATGTGGTAGCAGTCAGTGGTGTTTGTGTTAAACCAGAACCATAGACTTGATTGATGTGTATGGATTCATGCTGGTACTGATTGATGTGTCTAAATGCTCAAATGAAGTTAGCACTCACGTTCTTGTGATATGGTATTTGGCTTTAAGTCAAACTCTGATCTGAAAACTGTAATAATTATTTGTAACAAGAATAAAGTAATGTTTATGGTATGTCTGACCTTTGCTGAGTTTGGTTATGTGAGTAATGGCATACTTCCAGTTGCTGCACAGAGACTCCTACTGGAAGTTGAAGAGAGCTTTGATTCAGTAATGCCTTGAATTTCTTTTAGTGTTTTCTTCTGTTTCAGGTAAGAAGAAGAGATTGGAGCCTACAAAACCGTCCAATCTATTGCGGGATAATTCCGTTTTTGGAGAACTACTAACTGAAGCAGGAGCAGTGTTGAGGTCAAATGCATTGTCAGTTGAATTGTGTAAGCCACCATTGTCTTTGTCACCATCATCGTCATGATCATCATATCACGTATCACACTATCGCATCGTAAGCTACAATAAACACCACCATCACAAATATTAGCTTCCTGAATATTGCTAAATCTCATTTCTAGAATGATGCTTTCTTAACAAAGTGTAAAAAATTTGTGAGTTTGTGAGCCTTAGATTGTCCATTTGACTAAAATATTCAAGCCTCGGGGACATTTCATAAATATTAAGACGATGTGTTTGCATCTGTAGACATCAGCACCGGCTGGGCTAAGCGGATTCTGACTTGGTCTTATTTGCTCGATCTGCTACAATGCAGTGCCATTCTTTTTCTGTGGTTGGTCCGACAATATGGAACGAGTTTCCTCAGGCAATGCACCATCCTCCTTACACTACATCTTCTCAGTTCCACTCGCTGCTTAAGACTAAGTATTCTTCCGCTTGGCTTGGGTTGGGAGCGCCTCTGAATAGGGATCTTGAAGGGCATTTATAAATACTGATTGATTGATTGATTAAGTGACCCTGGTTTCAAACTTATGGACAGAATGGAATAAGCTTCAAGCCATCTATGTATATAGTTTCCCAGATCTGTGTGTCCATCTGTCGTACGATAAACGCTTCAGGAATGTAGCGCCCCTCCCTTCGTGGCTTCAGTGGAATGTCTGGAATGTGCCTGACAGGCCGTGGCCAACCAGCCTAAGGCTGGCAATATGACACGGCTGCCTGAAATTGGCCTGGCAGAAA
The DNA here is from genome assembly GCA_963556255.1 of Allolobophora icterica. Classification (NCBI taxonomy): domain Eukaryota; kingdom Metazoa; phylum Annelida; class Clitellata; order Crassiclitellata; family Lumbricidae; genus Allolobophora; species Allolobophora icterica. The sequence goes on along the minus strand of OY744607.1, from coordinate 32,874,042 downwards.
TGGACACTCGGCAGATAGATGTACACACGCACAGCCAGACAGACGAGCGGACGGTCAGACAGACAGAAAGACGGATTGATAGACAGAAAAACAGCGTAAGTCTATCTCAGTCTCCCTCCCGCCCTAGCTCTGTCTGTCCTTCACTCACTCACTCACTTCCTCCAGGCCTACCTCTCCCTCCTCCTTACTCCCTCCATTCCTCTCCTTCTCTCACTGCCATCATAATATGACTCTAGTTTGGTAATAAAAAGTGTAAGCTAAATTTTACTAATAAGTTTGGATGTTTATCTTTGCTTTTAGCAAAAGAGCAATCTATCTTTCAGCGTTCTTTGACAAGGCTTTTCAAAAGACATCAAGATTATCCTCAGGTGCAACAGTTATCGCTTCCATCTCCTTCATTGCTCTGTCTTGTTTTTGGATAAATATTTATTTATTTTTATTTCTTGGTTTAATGACATTGCATGATCTGCATCTTACCCACCACACACACTCTAATGCATCTTGAATGGAACATTTTGTTCCAGTTAATTTTTATATGCTAGCTTCACGCATTTTATGCTTGTCACGTTTTGTCTTTGGGCGAGACAGTTTGCCACAAAAATTTTACTAAACCCGCTCAGTGAATTTTTAGATGTAATTCAAACTAAGACATGGCATTGATGTGCAGGCCCGCCGAGAGGGGGGGGCAAGGGGGGCAAATGCCCAGGGGCCCGGCGACTTTTAGGGGCCCGGGCCGGGCCCGCAATCAAATTATGAAAAATATTATAATCAGTTATACAAAGTTTATGATTTATGCCTTTTTAAATATATTATCTGTCGCTTAACAACAATCAGTTTAAACTTCAAGCATCTGAATAAAATCATGGTTGTATATATAAATATAATATTGTGCGGTCATAAAAGCACTTTTATTATTTCAATTTGTGTCTTTTTTAAATTTTGTCGTACGACCGTACGATATTATATTTATATAAAGCCTAAAGATAGTTTAGACACCCGTAACTGCTCTACCTAGGGGCCCGTGCATGACTGTTCTGCCTAGGGGCCCGCGACTGCTCTGCCTAGGGGCCCGGAATTTCTGTCGGCGGCCCTGTTGATGTGATTGATCATGACATTGTAATTCGCTGCCTGATTAGTCTCATTTAACTGGCTTTGCAGTTTTTTGCTTTGTGCACGTCCTTATTGTCTGTGGGTCCACTGGATCCTGTTAGGTTGCCACCTTTTGCCTTGCAGCACATGTTCTTGTACACAGCTGATATGGCAGCTGTCCTGGCCTCCTTGAATTTATGTTGCTGGGTAATAAGCAGCAGCTGACAAAAATAGACTGAATGCGGATATGATGAACTGCTGACTTCCCTCACTTTTTTTCTACACCTGTATGCAATCTTCAGGTTGTCCTTAACCAAGAACTTGCCTTTTCTGAAATCTTTGTTCCATGGCTCAGGCTCTAGATCAGGGGTTCCCAACCTTTTCTATGCCCTGCACCCTAGGAAATGTTTGATTAATGTTCGCACCCCCTACAAGAGTCATATCACATTTGAAGATGAATAAGTCAAATTTCTACTTTTTGAACCGCAGATTGAACCACATACACTCATACAGTACTGCGTTTGAACAAACTGAAGTAAAAAATAAGCTTTTAACTCGTTGCATAAAATGCAAATATAAATTAAGCAATTAACATAAAAATTGTAAACAGTAAAAAATCAGTACATTAGTAACATACTTTCCCTCTATGTCGCACCCCTGAAATGCCATCTCGCACCCCCTAGGGGTGTAGGCACCCCAGGTTGGGAACCCCTGCTCTAGATGAACTTGTATGTCCTTTTGCCTTCAATCAACATCTTGCCTTTATAGTGGTTGGTCCATCCACCTCGAAGGGCCTTGCTTTAGATCTGCATGTTTAAAGTTGTGCTGTGTCTTGATTGTTTTAGGTTATTGATGAGTTTGTTACTAGACTGTCATCACAAATCGAAGATCCCAGTAGGTACGTTTTACTCCTGCTTTTCTTTGTTTGATACTAACTTCTGCATTGACTTTCATGATTACTGTCCTTTCTGACAAACAGCTTGAATGAATGCATTACATGAAGCTTTTTCTCCATTTGCCATATCAGGTTTTGGAGTCAGGTTTTAATGCATTTTTGTGTTTGTTAGAATTTAGAAGTCCAGTAAATTGTACCATGTATCTAGGCTGATATAAGTTGAATGAATGTGCAAAAGTGTGATTATATTCAGGAGTTCATTGGGTTAAAAATGTTCATTTCTCTATTTTGTGAAAGTGCTTATTACTTCATTAACCATCAAGTTTTCCTTTGCTGTTGTTTTAATGTCTTTTTCGATGTTTATGTCGGGAGTATTTTAAATTCTTCATTCAGGTTGCATCTGTTGTTGACTCCAACTGTTGTGGTGTCTGAAGGAGACGAGTGAGTTCTTTATTTTCTTTCTCAAAAGCCCAGGATGCATTTGCAGTCTTTGAGTTAGAAGCCATGATCACATAATATATTTTATTGATTTACAATAAAGACTCCACATTATGGTGTGGCTTGGCGAACTGACCTACATGTATGTCAAATAGCAAAGGAACATTGACCTGAAATGCAGTGTATCAAAACAGAATACAGTGTACACTCATTTACACAGTTTATGTTTCATTCTGCTTAACATGAAGTGATCTTATATTCCTCAAAGCTATTAACATTATTGGTGGTAGTACTGGTTAACTTGCTGAACAAGAACTGCAGGATAGCACTAAATACGGACTTTTTAAGCAATATTCCTTTTAATTTGCAGCCTGGTTTACAAGCCGTATCATTGTGTTGTATTGTGTTTGCTAATCAGAGGCACTCATAAGGCATGTCTCACGACAGCTTCACGTTGTTAAGGATCCACACTAGCAGTTCTTTTGCCAGTACTCAAGTTTTCATTATACACTATCAAATTGAACAATTTTAATTCCATTTGGACTTGGTTGACAAATTATTATTATTATCATTATTGTTATTATTTTTATTAAGAAAATTTTTAATGTGCACAAATTCACAACTTAGAAATGTGCATCCGAGGCATGGTTAGTCAGTCACCATGTGAAGAACAGTTATATATTCAGATGTTTAAAAGCCAGCAAAAAGTAAAGTGTTGAGGCATTTCTTTTCATGGGTATACATACAGTCGTCCAAACACTAGACCCTGCCGACTGCCTGTTACTGTTTGTTCAACTTGATCCCACCCTGCAAGGCCTGAACTTGCTGTTTCTGCCTGTTCATCTTTATTGGGTTAAAGGTTGAGCACCAACGAGAACCAAGTTCGCATGGTCAAGGCGAGAGCAACAAGAGGGTAGGCTGTGGTTTGTGACTTGTCTTTGGTAAGAGCAGGTAGAAACAAGGCTTGCAGAGATTCGGTATGTGGGGTAAAAATGTGAGTTACTGTCCAGATTTACCCATAGTGTTTTGACAGTTTTGGTTACAAGACAATTTTAAACTATATATAGCAATTAAGATAAACATGTCACTGTAAAAGGTTGCTTTGTCTTCAGCCAGCAACACAGCAGTGGCATGCACGACAGTCTCATTCGTCTGTTACTTGGAATAGAAATTTTGCAGGTCAGTTGTTTAAGTATCTTTATGTTGAACTTCCTTGGATTTCCTGTTTATCTTTCTCCTGCTGAGACAACTTTAACCTCAATAATTTATGAATCTATGGAATTAAGCTGCAAAAAGTACGTGCAATTGAATTTTGTGGAAGTAAGGCTTTTATTTTAATTATGCGATAAAGAGTCCATCAAGACAGCGCCTTATGAGAGGTTGGGAGTGTGATATTTCTATGTATCTGAACATTATTTACTTGCAGATAAACTTTCTGTTCTTAGTGAAGTTTGCCACCTCATAGCTAAGCCTACCATATGCAACACTTAAAAATTCGTGTAATGAGTGTATAGATCCGTTTATTATTCTTACATATATACATGCATGCATACATGGTTAAGTTGTGATCAGATAGTTTCAGTAGGTAAGTGATTGGGTGGGTGGATGGGTAGGTGGGTTTGAGTTTGGTCACACTATGTCATATGAAGACGTTAACTTGTAGGGCACCATCTTTTCTCTGATTCTCATTCTTTTCAGATCTTGTTGTGGCTTTGAAATATATATATATTGGTGTATCTGGCCACTTTGAAGGATTGTTAAGTCTGTTAAGTTGTGGCCAAGGCTCCGTTAGTAAATGAATTGTACAGGATAGCCAAAAAGGTAACTCCTATAAGGTTTTGGACGTTGTGCTGTCTGTCTCGCGTTTATTTTGAAAGTATATTTTGTCATGTATTATTCATTTCCAATATAAACTTTTATCCTAAACCCAAGTGAGAGTTTTATTATATTTAGGGGACCTTTTAACTATATACCTCTTACACAGGTTGAGTCAACTAGATTCCTTGGTGTACATATCGATCAACATTTAACATGGAAATCACATATTAATGAAATTTCTAGTAAAATTGCTGAGAATGTTGGAATTCTGAGCCGTATTGCTCGCCTGTTACCTCAATCTGTAAATTAAGTCTATACTATGCACTTATCTTTCCATACCTTTATTACTGTAATATTATTTGTGCAATAACTTATCCATCCAGTCTAAAAGGACTGATAAATCTGCAAAAAAAGGATTGTACGCTTAATTGCAGGTGCTTGAAATGGGACCATACTGCCCTATTGTTTTAGAGAATTTAAAATATTGAGAGCAGATCAAATAAAGAATCTCCAAGTTGGGGATTTCTTTTTCTGCCTAGAGCATGGACTACTACCACCTAGCTTTAAGGATTTCTTGTCTTGAGCATGGTTATGACATTCACTCCCATTATACTAGAAATGCTTCCACTTATTGTTCGGTTACAGGCCCTTAGCCAGGAAGAAAGAGTAGGGCGTCCAAAAGCATTCAAAGTCATGACCACCTGATGCCGTGAGCGTATGAAGTCGCGACCGCCCATTGCCACGACTGTACGAGTCCGACTGCAAAAGTCTGCAATGCCCCTACACTGAATGACTTTTGGGTTTTGATCACAATTGTAACAGTTTTGTTTTATATACAATGATACAAACAACAATCTGGTGACTTCAGATTGTAATTTTTAATTCCCATATTTGATTATTATAGCCTAGGGAACAGACGTTAGTTGTTATCAATCCAAACCCCTATAATTATTCATAAGGTCAAGGTATTTATATAGTCAAATCAGGTACCAATTACCATGAAACAACTTCATTTAATTGGCACTTAATTACACATATCATAGATCATAAATAACTGCTAGAGAAGTGTATCGTGTGTGGGAAAAGGAACATCGTTACACAGATGAAGGGGAATGGATTATACATTATAGTCTATCACAGCGGTTCTCAACCTCTTTAGACTCGAGGACCACTTCTAAATTGTGTGTCTCGGTCGCGGACCACCACTAAAAGTTGTGCCAAAAGCAAATAATACAAAATAATTTTTGTCCACAAATCCTCGCATTATTAGTTTCATGCTGCCATCTGGCCGATTCTAGTGATTGAAACGAAACAGAAATTTTAAAAATTGACAAAATTTGTCTGTTTGCATGCTTTTAATTGTAAAAAATCTAAATTGTAGACCTTGCTCGCGGACCACCAGGCAGATGGCCGCGGACCACAGGTTGAGAACTACTGGTCTATCACACTTAGGACGTCGCGTCCATGCACAATTTATGGCCGTCCAAAATGATTTCAGCCGTCCAAAGGTGGCTGGCTAAGGGCCTGTTCGGTTAAGATACATTCTAATACTCGTCTCCATACAATCAAGTCTAAGGGAACGCAGACACTGGCGTAAACTTGTCCAAAATATTGGGGGGGCATTTGGCTATTCATTCTACACTTGTTGCATTGAATGTACAGTCCATCTCAATTATTGGGGGCACCTGCCTTGGCTCCCCCCCCCCGAGAGTCTGCGCCTATGAACGCAGATATGGAATTCAATTCCTACTGAAATATGCATGTCAAAGAATTTATTTATTTTTAAATGGAAATTACGTATGCACCTTCTCTCTCTATTATAATATTCATTAACGACTAAGGAAGGTTTTTTGCCGCGTCTAGTTAAGATGTTAATTAAGATTTTTGTTTTCTTAGTTAAGTTTTGTACTCCTCTAACTAATTAGGATACATCTGGTGTCGGTTCATTTTCTGAGAAATGAGTTATTGCCATCCAGTTGTATCTTTAGGATATGTCTTATGCAATCCAGTACTATTTTTAGGTTAAATACAAAGGTTTGGGTGCCCTAATTTTGCGGGATACACATCCGTTCTGGGTTTCCCTTTGCTGCCTTAGTTTATATTTTTTCTTTCGATGTTACTTGATGTATCGTGTCATTGTCATGTTTTCTGTTATATATATATATATATATATATGCAATTATGTATACAACTATACATACATAAACAAAGGTGCTATAAAATATTCAGATGCATACATGCATAAAAGGCGATGAAGTGACTTCTGAAATATGTGTATGTGGAAGGCTGTTGTGCAAGTCATTTTCAACAGGTCTGCTCTTTTTGTGCTCTTGTGGGTTTAGTGCTACTGCTTATATTTGGATGTTGATTGATTAGTTTCAAGGAAATACTTGCTTTTCAGTCTTTGTATACATAGATTGAGCCAGTGATTTGTTCACTGTGTTTCAGCCAAAGGTTATTGGTATTCTGTTGGAACGAATGGCGGAGTTTACAGAACAAGATGGGTACGGAATTCCTTTGACTTATTCTGGGTGGACTATCTGCCTTTATATATTGTTGGTCCTACAGGATACAAAAATTCAGAAAAGGCAGAGGAAGCTTGATTTTCGACCCACCGTGTAGCGTTCACCCTGTGAAAATGAGAGGGCCAATGAACGCTGTGCAGCTGAGGCTCTGTTTTACTGAGAACTAATTTTATGTCCGTCGTATGCATAATTTATACATACATGTATATGTATGTATGTATGTATATTTGAATATATACATCAGGCAATACAGATCATGTTTACATAAATTTTTCTTCTCGCCTGACTACGTGCCACTGAATGCCAGAAGAGACAGACAGAGAGATCCAAGTTGCATGTTATGGTTTTTAAGACTTCCGGTGCTAGTGGTTAAAAAGGAGTTTTTCTGAATAAGCGTTGTATAGAGTAATAGAAGAAGTCTGTCTGTTTTGTGTTTAGAAAATCTCATGGTGATGGCATTCAGGAGTGTTTGCCAAAGCTCATCATGAACCAGTTTCGTTGGTTGGACAGAATTGTTGATCCAAAGGTAAACTGATTTCACTCGATTCTGATTATATTTACAAAAGAGTTTTTGCAGAAATATTTGTTGATGTCTGTATGTAGTTTAAATGTATATGATGTGGCACCAAGTAATTGGGTTTTGGCATCAGCAGTTTGAATGGTGTCTTAACATTGTATTACTAGTCATGGCGGTAGGTTGTCAACGAGTCATTTTCCTCTGTCTTTTAGACATTTGTACTGATTTGGACACCATAGATCGTAAGTCTTTACACCTCTGCTCTGTCTTCAGAATCTGTGGAACTTACTTACCGGGGTATCTTGGATCAGGTAGTACCTTTCCTCTTGTTCTTTCACTCTTGATGGTGCTGGACACCCATCTAATCCGCACACTGTGACCTGCATTGTTCCTCTGTTCTGTTTGGTTTTTTTATTCCTTTCTGTTTATTCTGTACACCTCAGTCAGCAAACTCATTTCATCATCTTCTGATCATCACCTCTATGCTGACGACATGCATCTGCTTTATATCTTCCATCATTGCTTTTTGAATGCATGCACTAAATCATCTGTATAACACCATCACCAAGACATCAGCCCGGATGACTACCAACCATTCTATACTTTAATTTCCAAAACAGAATTTCTCATAAATGGCATCTCTGATCAATTAAATAAACTAACCTCTGGACTATTCTCCAATGGTAGTCAATTCACCTTATCAAGTCTGCAATCTCAGAATCATATATAACAAAACTTTACCTTTGCCAACTGCATTACTTGGCTACCTCATCATTGGAAAGATTTCCTGTTCGTCTTTGCCGGGCAAAATGGACGCTCCACAAATCCATCATTCCCATAGGCAGTGGTTGCCCCACAAAATTGCTCCTTACAGGAGTAGTCATCATTTGATCATTGTTGTGGGTTAATGCTTGACACACAAAACCTCATCATCAAGGCGGTACACTTCATCCACCTACCATGCATCAATCATCCCTCTGGAGTTCATGGTATTTTGTAATTTACTCTTATAATTTTATATTTGTAATTTTACTTATATATCTAATTGAAATATATCTTTAAACTTATGTTTCTAGTGTTCTTTAAGAAAAGTTGTGGATATTTATATGTATGACTGTGATTCTGAATAACCTTATATTTAGTTCATTCCTATAATGTTATAATTTCCAATTATTATCCTCAAATTGCCTCGTAGGTTCCAATTGGTTAGCCAGGGATCTGTTAAAGCCATGGTCGTCAGGGAAGATCACAAAGCATGTATATGGTACCTGTTAAGAATTGTATTTAATTGTTGCATAGCTTGAAAATGGTGATAAATAACCTCAAGGCAGTGGTGAAAGTAAAGCACTGATTCATTTACTCTAGTGCAAAGAGATGAATTATAATGGATTACGTATTCTGTAGGAAGTGGTTGACAAGATGTTTGAAGTCGCAAGTGTGACACCGTTAGAAATACAGCGAGAAATCATCTCTTGTCTGCCAGAAATTGTTGATGATCTTCAGCATTCTGATGTTGCAAGGCTGCTCAAGTAAATAAAATATCTTTCAGTACTGACAGATACTGATGGTAATTCTGATGTTCTCTTGACTTATGATTATTTCTTAACACTGCTGTCACTGACTGGCTTATGGCAGGACTGAATAATTTGCTAATTTGGTTCAGCCTCCGTAAAGTAATTTATATCGTATCTACTAGTGGAGATGCTGGATTCCTTCTCTTGAGCACTTACAAGGCCAGCAAGGTTTTTAATGCCAGACTAATGCTTTACAGGGTTTATCATTTACTTCACAGCTCAAAATGTTCCAAATGATACTTGAGGGCAGAGAAACCCACACAAGTTACCAAGGGCCACTGCTTGGCGTCCACTCCGTAGGTTTGAGACTGCAATTGATCGATTCCTGAACATGGTATTACAAGCATGGTATTGAATAGCTGACTGGAAAATACAGGTGGAACAGTGAGGCAGAGCAAACTGAATGTGGTTCAGTATACTACTAGTTTTAGTAATTTTTATTCCTATTTGCAATGTATGTTTTCTGCATAAGGTGATTGTTGATGTCTACACCATGAACATCACAAGAAGCTGTCAACATAGATTTGTAAATTACAAGAGGAGGATCAGTTTTCATGGAAACAAATTAATATAAAATTGTCATACTTAACTTGAAACATTTGTTTGAACAAAACACGCAAAGAATTTTTAGATGAAGAGACATTTACAGTGTGGTCTCGTTAAAGTGAAGTTGTCAGAGAGATATGCTGATGATACAGCATGTAAACCAAGCTGCATGTTTAAAGGAATAATGCTAAGCAGAATGGGTAAAAGCATGTGAACGAGTCCATGCTGTATATCATTTATGAGAAATTGTGTTTTGGAAATTGAAGCATAGATCAGATGAAATTTGGGAGCTTATTCGTATACACTGAAAATAGCAGGACCTGGGATGATGCCTTCAATGTATATATATACTAAGAGGCATTACGGCAGGAGTGAAATTTGCAGCCCTGGTCATCTAGGGTTTAATGCAAACTTGTGCATAATATTTTTCTATTGAACCTTTCACTGGGATCTAGACTGCTATTTAGAAACTCTTTTCACTCTTTCACATGAAAGGGAAAATTTCATTTATACCATATGCATAAATGAGTAAATATAGTGATGACAAAGGCACCCAGCAATTGTGCATGAAGAACTTGCTCAAGGTTTACATGTATACTCAGTAACGGACTCAGGGAAGTTGGAAATCGCACACTCTGTGTTAAAAAGCGAGAACTCAAACCAGTCAGTTACTATTGTACTACATGTGTAGATTACTTGAGCAATAATTCTTAAATGATGATTGTTAAAGCATTTGAGTGCCTAGGTTTCTGTGATAGTACTTGTAACAGTATTGTAACTTATTTCAGAGATATGTTGTTAAGTAACCGCCGTCTGATGCCAACAATCCTCGATGTTTTGACTAATCTCAACCTAAGCCAGGAACTACTTTCAGAGGTACAGTGGTTTAGCATCTGTCTTATTTTGTGCTCTTTGTTGTTCAAAATTCCTTAAGAACCGTTGGAACAAGGAGAGCCAAATAGTGATGCCTGTTGTTTGACCCTAACCATCAAATTGTGGTTACTTTTTTAATTTTTCAAGAGTTGGATGGCTACATTCTGTAAATGCCACTCTGTCCAACTCTCAAAGAGTTACAAAGATCCTCCTTTGAATTCCTTGCCAAGGAAACATTTCCGCTTATGTGAATCTCATCATCGAAAGCCCCGTCTAAGTTTGATTCCAGTCCTGGCCAGTATGGCCTAATGCAATTTTTAATCTCCAAAATTTCTTTTGACTCTTGTTTTTTGATGGTTTTCTTAAACTTTCTATTGAAAAACATATTATGCCATCTGTGGATGACTTACCTTTCTATTTCCCTTCCAGTAAACCTCCCATACCAACCACTAAAAGCTAAAAATAGCACCAATAATGTTCCCTTCAAGGTCAAAATTGGGACCAAAGTCATCTGGAACCCGAATTTTAGAGTGGAGGTCAGCCACTCGCTGCCTTCCGTGCTGATGCCCGTATTTCCAACTTGTCTGATTTTAACTAAGACCTAAGAAATAAGGTTCTACACCAGCACTACTGGGCTATGTAATGTCATGCAAACTTCAAGGGATGAAGGAAAACATTGTTACTAGTAGTATTAACGGGATTATGTCAATGAACCATTTTCTTGAACTCTTGAACAGGTATCGCTACTGTTTTCAAGGGTTTCTAGCCTGGATTAAGGAGGAGAGTGATGCTCATCATCTTTGTTATGATGCAGCATCATTAAACAGAAACTAGACTAAACTTTTGGCAGATTATAATGTTAATTTCAACTTCATCTAATATATTAACACTTTAGCGGCGAGAGCATACTAAAAGCAACTGGGAAACCAATGCAGCTCATCATTAAAGTGTTAAATGTAGCTAAGTATTGTGGTTTCTTGTTTTATTACAACTGGTCTGCAGTTACAAATTTCTTAACTTACAGGTATCACATGAAACGTTTTTCATGGATTGTTTATATGGATAAGCTCTTCCTTTAGTGTAGTACATGACAAAAATGTATATTTTTTTTATTGAAATTACTTTGTATTGGTCTGCAGATCATAGCTTTAAGCAAAGAAAGATGATTTTTATCTTCTCTCTCTTTAGGATATCAGGTTTGTTGCTGCTTCATATGCAGTTCACTTTGTGACTGATTACGTGTTTTCTTACTGTGCAGGTTAGGGAGACGATTATTGAGACGCTGCCGTCAGTGGAACTAGATGATCTGCCGGTAATAATTCGCTTTCTGCTGCAGACAGTCACAGCAATTGATTCCTTTCAGGTAAGCTTTGTCTGAGAAAACTAAAGTATCCTATCTTATCATGTCTGATTTTAGTTTTACAACAGCCTTGTTCTTCTGTGTATGGTATAACAAGTGTCAGTGTTCTTCAAAGTACCAGACCAAAGTCATAAGCAAATATAATTTTCAGCGTTAGTTCTCAATTGTATGAACCAGTGTTAAAATGACAAGGATCTTGTGATGCATTTAATCTGTAATCTGTTATCCTTGTGAACTTGGGCAAGTTTGCAATGTTTTCTGAAAGGAAGGACTGGAGCCTAAATGGTAATAGATGTCTTCATAGGAGCAGATTGATCAAGGAATAGGTTGTCAGTGCTGCCATTCATCATCAAGCCATACTTCTGTGAGACAGGTGCTACATAAACATTTCAGTATGCCTGTTGGTGGCATAGAAGTTAAAGCTGTGATTTGTTTTAGGTCGTAAGTGATATCAGAAGCCATTTAGACTTGACTGTCATCGTTCCTATGTCTACATCAACGCCTCATCTTGGGTAAGAGTCATACCAACTGCCATAATGGTCAGGTTTCCTCTACCAAGAGCTCACCTACTTAGAGCTAACCACACTTAGTAAAGTGTATTTCGTAAAAGTACTGTGACTCCTCATTTATACAATCACACTTGATGGAGTCTGATGATTTTTACAAATATAAAATATTTATTAATGCATCTGGTAAAGTATTATAATGGGACATCGAAATGGCATCATTTAAATTTTTTTAATTCAGTGGCAAGACTTTTAGCTGGACTATGAGTTTGAACAGCTGTCATCTTTGTGTTATTTAAGAAAGAACAAAAGAAAGACGATCATCATCTTGCCAGAAACCTTTAAATTTAGTGCTAACTGGGGTTTCTCAAATTATGCTGCAAAAATTCTGATTATTATAATTCTTATTATTATAAATCAGATATTTATGTTGCATGGGTAGCTGGAAAAAGGTAAGACTTCAATTGTTTGTGAAATGAAATCAGAGAAAAAGAGAAAGATCCTGCAGAGCTGGTAGTATTGAATTCCACAGATGAGGACCAGTGTGCAAAAAGACATGGAAATCACCGGTCTTTTTGGTTAATTGGGTCAAACAGCTGGCCAGGTGTAGCTGATGTTAAATTATCTTGGTGGGATTAAACATGAGTGCAATGCAAAAGTCTGCAAGGTAGCTTGGAGCTAGACCAGGGATGGGCAACATACGGCCCGCGGGCCGGATCCGGCCCCTGGGAACCTTTGGAACGGCCCTTGACTTGTCTTTTATAATTTACATTGTACCTGGCATTTGGGAGCCTTTTATCCGGCCCTACATGAATGTCTGGATTTCTGTACATAGGCCGACATTAAAACATCTGTCAGATCTCACATTAATCATTAAATATGGCACACCAAGCAAATGGGTACATTGTACAGACTAACAGTTTTATGTATTTTTTAAAACTGAAGAAACTTAAAACATGACCGCTAGTTTGCTTTCTATGGTAGCATAGGACTGTAGTTATTAGGAAAATTATGTTTTTGTCATAAAAATTATCTTCATTTACTTTAAACTAAAAAGTAAGCGTAACGGTTATAACGCAATATTTAGTTTGAATAAAATCGATATTGTCTCATTTTCTGGGGCAAATGAATCTACAAAGATTAGCCCGCGATCAGCGCACGGCCCCCAAGGTGCCTTTCAAATCTTAGTTCGGCCCTCTGTTAAAAGAAGTTGCCCATGCCTGAGCTAGACTGTAAGGAATCATAACAAAATACCTTTGATCTATGAAATAAATGTACGAAATAAAAGCAATTACTGATCATTGATTAATTTAGCAAGTCTTTAAATATAAATATTATAATCTGTTGACTATCTGCAGGTCATCAAAGAAGAATGAAACTGTTCGAGGAAGTGTTGCACTGATATTAGATGCAATACAGTCAGGCTTGCGCTTTCAGAAGTTTGTTGCTGAGGCCTGGTTAAAGGTTGATATTATCATTTCTTACATTAATTGTTCAGAAATACTTGTACTGTACGTGGGTATTGTATAAATACAAGTGGTAACCTTTCTGCTGTAAAATTCCAGTTTGAAGTACTGTATTTATTCCAGAAAGGAATGTATATGATTTATGAAATTGTATAAATATTGATGATAATTTATTATGATACATGTAAATGTCCAAAAGAATTAAGTTATGCTTCTTGTGGGTATAATGGTTTTGACAAATTAATGAAGTATTTAAGGGGGACTTGGTTCAGTTTAACGAAAATATATGAAGTTAGTGGTTGCTTTACTTAAACTTATCAAACTGGAGGTGAAAGCAGAGTTTAGATCAGCAATGGAAACCACAAACAGAACCTTAAATTTTATATAATGCATTTAATGTAAATTTTGTAGATGTTGAAATATATAGCTCATTACCATACATATTTAATTCAAGAAAATATACACTACAACAAAATTTTAAACTTGCATATTTCAAACTTCCGATTATATTGAATAACAATCAAGGGCCCGACCACAGTCAGTGCAAACACACACAAACAAAGCTCTGTTTTATCGAACTTGCATATGTCGAAGTCTCGCTTCTTACAAAGGTACGTTTTGATCCTTATCACACTGCTGGCTGGCAGATATACTGAAGTTACAGGACCACTCCGCGAGTCGACACCAGTGGCCTAGTTGGTTCGGTGGCCACAGGGGCGTAACTTTGGTTTAGAAAGTGGGGGTACAAAATTTTGCATTGTTTAAGCTTTGTGGCTGTTAAATAATAATGCCATCGTTTGTATTACAAGCATAATAATAATTATAGGCTTGATGATGATGGTGATGGTGATGATGATACTACTACTACTAATAATAATAGCGACAATAATTCACCATTAATTCAGCAACTACCCAACCTACGATCTTTAAGCAAATGCTACAGTCTTCCACGTTTGAGGGACACTAATTAATCAACTGACATACAATGAGCATACACAGTTGGCCTATAGCCTCAAGATATGCTATCTTTAGTTTATATTTATTTATTGCCTAATGTTACCACTACATATCTAATGATGTTAGATCGACTGCTTTTCATCAAATTGTAGGCCCTATTACCCGGGGAGCGGGTCTATGACCCCTTTTGGGTCTCCTGTGTAGCCAGTTTATGTTAATTGATTTTAAGCATTATATGTTTTGTTTTTCCTTGCAATGTTTGGTTACCGAACTAAAAATACAATACAGTACAATTGCCACCGGTAGGAATAAGTAATTGCATTGTGGTTTCACAGAGGATATTGCTACCACTAGGAATAATTGCATTGTGACTTCACAGAGGATATTGCTTGCTACTGCTAGGAATAATATTGCATTGCGATTTCACAGAGGATGTGCATGATACCACTAGGAGTAATATTGCACAGAGGACGTGTTGCATTGTGATTTCACACAGTATTATGTTTCCGTAGCAACGTCTTGTAATAATTGCATTGTGATTTCATAGAGAACATGTTGCCATAGCAATGATTGTCTAACATCTGGGAATAATTGCATTGTGATTTCATAGAGGCTATTTTGCATTAGCAACCTCTTGTAATAATTGCATTGTGATTTCATATAAGCTATATTTCCGCAGCAACGTCTTGTAATAAATGCATTGTGATTTCATAGAGGGCATGTTGCCATAGCAACTTCTTTAACTTCTGGGAATAATTGCTTTGTGATTATATTTTCACAGAGGATGTATTGCAGTACCAGCCTCTTCTAATAATTGCGTTGTGATTTCATACAGGGCATATTTCCATAGCAACAACTTTTGATAATTGCATTGTGATTTCATAGAGAACATGTTGCCATAGCAACGATTGTCTAACCTCTGGGAATAATTGCATTGTGATTTCATAGAGGCTATATTGCATTAGCAACCTCTTGTAATAATTGCATTGTGATTTCATACAAGCTGTATTTCCACAGCAATGCCTTATAATAAGTGCATTGTGATTTCAGAGGGCATGTTGCCATAGCAACTTCTTTAACTTCTAGGAATAATTGCTTTGTGATTACATTTTCACAGAGGATGTATTGCAGTACCAGCCTCTTGTAATGATTGCACTGTGATTTCATACAGGGTATATTTCCATAGCAACATCTTTTAATAATTGCATTGTGTTTTCACAGATAATATATTGCCACATCTTTTAGTCAAAAAATAATAATGATAACAGTGAGATGGTGATCACACTGATGATGATGCTCAGTAATGGGGCGTGGGCATGGTGGCTCAGTGGTAAGTTCGGCGCCTTGTGACCGGAGGGTTGCAGGTTCGAATCCCACTCTAGCCGCTGCGTACGGACCTTGGGCAAGTCCTTCACTCGCAATTGCTCGTGGCGCTTCGGAGTGAAAATTCAGGCACAGTATCAAATGCTGTAGCCGGGAGCGCCTCTGAGTAGTAGTTGACTTCGAGAGGCGCTATAGAAATATCTGGAATAAAAAATAAAATAAAAAAAATTGTTTTGAATCTTGAGGGTTTCCTCAGGTAAAATAAAATGAGCAAAAACAATGGGTATGAAAAGTGGGGAGGGTACGCGTACCCCTCGTACCCCCATAAATTACGCGTATGGGTGGCTAGAGTGCGCATCCCATGCACCTCTGTGTGTTAGGATGCTGGTTCATATTCCAATAGTGGAATCTTGGTCTGTAAAAGGGGGCTTTAAAAGGCGTGATAGTCATTCAAAGGGGCAGCAGTGGGGTATGATCTCGGCCTATCCATTGAAATATGAGCAGGGTTGAGGCCATACAATCACTATAGATAGCTTGTTGTACATTTCTATTTGTGTAGTGTTGGATAGTGCTTGTTGTGAATAACTCGCTTATTTCCAAACTTGGATATATCAAACTGTTAACGATGGTCCCTTGAACTTCGATATAACAAAGATTTGCTGTATATGAATACACGGTACAAATAATGGTACAGCTCTAGCATTATATAATTACAATTGTATACCAGTGCATGTATGATTTATAATTTGTTAGTGTCAGTACAAAAGTTAATTATTGGGAATTGGCAGCAGTGGTGTTATTTTATTGTAGGTGATTGAAGGTGTGAAGCAGTCGACTGAGCATAAAGTGGTGGACATCCTTGTCCTTCTGATCTTGCATTCGTGTGGCTATCGTAAGCAGGTGGAGTCACTGAGCCGCTCTCGAGTAGCCTCTGGTCACTTCACACATTCTCTGCTCCAGTCTGCTTTCTCTGCTCACGGTCAGGTCAGTGCCGGAGGGAAGAACTGCTTTTGGCCATCATCTGACTCTGATGGCTTTACTGTACACTCTTGTCAACTTTGAATTTTGTCACTTCTGAACAATTAGATGCTGGAGTTCCTATTTTTTTTAGAATTTTAAAAGCTACTATAAAGAAAACAATTACTGTATCTGAATATCCCAGATAATTGCTACTGATGATTTTTTTAAGTCCCATCATTAAGTTGTAATACAATGAGTTCGCATATGGACGGTATGATGCATATTGAACTGAGGGTAGGGAGATTCAGGTTCAGGTGAGAAATGAGATTCAGGTTCAGGTGAGAAATGAGAAAATGGTTGGGTTAAAGAGATGGTGTGTTTTCTAGGTTCTGCGTGAATACTTTCCATCAGTTCTTCTCTGGGCTGAAGTTCTCCTTCGTTCACCTGTGCCAATCATCGGACGCTTTGCACGTGCAATTTACAAGCAGGCATTCGTTGCATTTGATACTTACTGCCAACAGGTTGAGAGAAAATTCTTTACTTTGAAGTATAAAATAGTTTTAGGTAGAGAGTTGTCATAATTAATTTAAAATGTGTTGCACGTGTGACATTGTAGACATTTAAAATCCCACCTTTCTTAGAATATTTGAAACGCTTGGCTTTTGAGTAGTCACCATTTGCCACTCATAGTCTTTTATGCATTGGCCTAAGGTGGTGACTTGTGTTTGGATACATCCAATTCCTCTGCAGGTCCTGCTTCTGCCAGCTGTGCAAGATATGTATTATGCAGTGAAATCTGTGTAGTGCCACTGGAATTTTCTGTATACCGGTAGCTTAGATGATGAAATATGGTGTGAACTGCATTTGTACTGGTGCATATCTCCAATCTCATTTAAACTGCTCTAGTATCACTTGGAAATTAATGCATAAGAATCCTGATGCTGCATCAGGATTCTTATACATTCATTTCCAAGTGTTATCTGTCTAGACCTTGGATTTCAAATGTACCCTAAGCAGGGTTTTAATGTTTTTATCATGTTTTCATTGCTTAGGAGGTGGTTGGGAATCTTGTTACTCACATAGGCAGTGGATTTCCAGCAGAAATTGAATCCTCACTTGACATTCTACTCGACCTTGTTATGCAGCACAATGTAATGATGGCTCCATTTGCCATTTTCATAAAGGTACTTGATTTTCTAATAATGTTTTCATATTTATTTCTGTCTTATTATGAACTATTTCAGTGATTAGCTATTCATCCTATTGTAGTAAACTTTAGAAAATTTTATTATCAATGCAAAGATTTCAAAAGGTTGTTTATTTTCTGTTGTCTTGATCTGAAATGTACATAGCGAGTGATTTTGTTGTTCATTTATAGTTTATCATGTTTAAGTAGAAATATTTCGGGTTTGAAAAATTTATTGCATTTCTTGCCAACTGTCTTTGCTGTGTTATTAGACTGCATAAGGTTTATTCAGCCTTCTACTCGCTAGGTGGCGGCGGTGGTTAAATGAATAGTAGGCCGTGATGGCGCCCTTGCGGCTGCCATATAAACAGTTGTGTTCGACTCCTGTAAAACTGTTATCATGTGTTTCTACTGTATACATGTATGTAAGGCGCCCTGTGTGGCTGCCGTTTCTACTATATGTATGTTCACTGTACAGCGCAGTGCGGTTAGTAGGCGCTTAAATAAAGAAAGATTATTATTATTGTAATTTGTTCTAATTTGAATCTTTCAGGGAGTTCTTGACTACATTGACAACTTGAGCATGTCACAAATTCGCAAACTCTATCGTATGTTAGGTTGCCTGGCATTTGGACGTGGAAATCAGGATTCAGTTATCCAGGTTGGAAGCAGATTGTTGTGCACAGTGGCATTGTTCAATGGTTTTAGTTGCTACTGTTTTCATAGTGTCCATCAGATGATAATTTTTTCATATTGTGTTATGGAATAGGTTTTAAAGTGTAGTTGTTGATGGAATCTTCTAGCATTCAAATTTAATGTAAGCTCTCTGTCACTGGTCGAAATGGCTTGGATGATGTTTGTGCCACCTCGAAGTTTTGTGGATTTCTTCTGTGTTTAAATGATACCAGCAATTCTAAATCTCTTTGTGTCCACTACAGTCTTTGCTTTGCAATTGGTGAAACTTTTTTCATATTGTGTTATGGAAAAGGTTTTAAAGTGTAGTTGTTGATGGAATCTTCTAGCATTCAAATTTAATGTAAGCTCTCTGTCACTGGTCGAAATGGCTTGGATGATGTTTGTGCCACCTCGAAGTTTTGTGGATTTCTTCTGTGTTTAAATGATACCAGCAATTCTAAATCTCTTTGTGTCCACTACAGTCTTTGCTTTGCAATTGGTGAAACTTTTGTTTTACGACCAAATGTCCACGTTTTCTCATGATTCCTGTATGTGCAGTTACTTTGAGTGTCATTAATATTTGCAGAATGGCAGTGACACATGTTGTCTTTTCTTGTGTATTGATCGTAAGCTGTTTATGCATTGGTAGGACTCACTTCATATGATCATTCGTAAGCAGCTTTCCAACACAAACTGCAGGTATGTGAATGATATACTTAAAAGTGTACTTAAAAGGATTTTTCAGCAACTGTTGAGTCATTTTCTTGCTGCCAATTGATTTAGGATTAGGTATAGGCCTAAAGTGATACTTCTTGTGCTTCAAAGTTTAGTCTTCCAGGATATCAACTTTGTTGTTAGTTTACATGCATCCAGTTAACAAAGTTTATGTCATCTGCAAGTGGATTGATTCTATCTTACATATGGATATCCAGCCTCTGAACTCACACTCTTCATTTTGATAGCAAAATAGGTTGAAAATTGTAACTGCATTTAAGCCTTTCAGTAGGAACCCAGAGGCCTGGACACCCAACACCTGGCCAAAGATACATAATGATGAGTGAGAACAGCCATGGCCAAGTCTTGTTCCTTCATTAGTATTCGCCCTTCATTGTGGAAACAGCTTCCTTCTTCGGTCCGGGCTGCACTACTAGTTGGTGGTCCTACCACAGCTTTTCGTTGTCTTAAAATTTTGCCTTTATTCCCGAGGACTTTCACACTGGGAGCACCTCTGATTGGTGAACGCTGGGTAGAGGTGCTTTATAAGTTTTGAAATACAATACAATTTGAACCAGATGCTGTAGTTTGCAGAGGCTCACAGCTTTAAAATGCTCAGTTGTGTGTGGACTGTGAAGGTATTTGGTTGGAGGTATCAGACTGCAGTCAAGAGTAACGTTCAGTCAGTGTAGCATGTTGAGCTATGAATTTCTTTAGTCTCTAGAATCGACTGAATTAATGTACTGTCCCATTGGTGGACTAAAGATATCTTGACCTCACCTAGTGTACTGTCCCATAAAGATATCATGACCTCGCCGACTGATTAACTAACTTTTAATTAGACCTAAGTGCATATAATGACTGACATGCCACTTTATTGATTTATTAATGCTGGAGTGACTGGTAGTTGAGTGTATTTTTCTTTAAGGTACCAGCAAATGGGAGTTCTTGGGACAGTCTCCGTAATTATGAATTTGGCCAACAAACAGTAAGCCAGTCTTTGGTTAATTTATTAATAATTTTGTTGTTTCTTTTGTGCTCTGTTTGCTTTCGTGATGTGTTCTTGTCTTCAGTTGGATTTCTTGTTGTATGATTTGCATTCTGTGGCTTCACTGGACAAAACGCAGTGTGGACTGCTTATGTTGTGATGCAATGATCATCGGTTAAAATCTGCCGTGCAGAAGCAGCGTAAAGACTTTTCGCAGGACGTTGTACATGAGTGACTATTACCAAGCAGTGGAGTTTTGTAATGCACCGGCTCTGCAATTCCCAAAGTCCGTTTCAAAGACTGAGATTTATTCATTGCAGTTTGAGAGTCTAGGAAGTGAATGCTTCTCTATATATGCTACTGATACTGAAGAGTTTAGATTATTTTGATTTGTACTTGTTTCTCTTGTTTCTTCAAGGTTTGATTTTATTTTAAGTTTATAAGAGAGACCTTGTTTTACTTTTAAAGCTGTAACTGATTTTAAGAAATATATTAACATGATTATAATGAGATTATCAAACTTTAAGAATCAGATGTGCTGTGAAGTTTGTTCAATTTGAAAAGGTCATCTTTCTATACAGAAATCCAAGTTTTGTTGACGACCAGATGATCTACCCCTCAAATGATACTCCAACAGAGGCCAGTCTTCCGGAATCTGTTTATCAGCAGGCTGTCGGCCTACTGCAGCTAGCTAAAACCAGTTGCAGCCGGTCACCAGACTCGCTGGCTTTGTTTATGGAAGAACTGGCAGTTATTATTCGTGAAGGAAATGTACATTCAAAAGTTGAAGTAAGTTAGAAATTAAATTCATTTCAGTCTGTGACATGTCGCATGTTCGTACCGCAGTATGCAATTAATTTTTGTATATGTGTTTATCCAAAATGTGGTTTGCAATTGGATTAATAAAGAATATTCTATGCTATTCTATTTATTCAAAAAGGATTGAAAGACTGTATTCTTGTATGTAAGAATTTAATTAATTTAAAATATATGTATTTTTGACATTACGTACCATACCAAGAAATGCTTATTCGCCAATCCTCTGGAACTTCTTCGTAAAAGATGTGATGACATCCACTGAGACAGTAGTGTCATCCAAACCATTTCACAAGTCTACAACTTTTGCACTGAAGAATTTCTGTCCTAATATTCCCTTTTGCTTTCACTTGAAAAGTCCTGTAAATTGTTAGTATGAACGCTACTTACAGTACTGTTGGTCCTGCCACTTGTAAGCGAACGAAATCCTTCAAAGTTAACTCTTAACTACTGAAACTCATATGCCATAGTATGTCTTTGTTTGATATAATGGTTGTAAAATGCCACTGTATGAAACAGGTTGCCAACTTTAAGGTCTAATATCTCTGCCATTGTTCCACATTTGCATATATCACCAATGAGAAAGTTGTAGCATATATGTGATGCGTTTTGGGAAAAGGGACCATAAGTCTCTCCACAGTTACTGAGAAAACTGGCTTTAAACCAAGTGTAGGTCAGTTTGGGTGAAAATGAGTTCTGAGCGATTTCGGATACATTAATGTTGCTAGTAAACATTGATAGAGGAAAGTTTTCAAAAATCTCAAGTTTTATTCTTCAAATGATGACTTTTGTGTGAGGCTTAAAAATAGAATATAAGTCTCGTGTTATCCGTTCTGACTTTTATAATAGTTTTAGGCACATAATAATTTTTTAAATGTAGAATAATTTTTACCCAAGAATAATGTGCATGTATACAAACACAACACTGTGATTGAACAGCATTATGAGCTGTGCTTAGTTAATATTTCATAACGAATTGTGTGGTAAAGTTTTGTCAAAAATTCGCATTTTCTTCAGTGAAGGTTTACAGTGAAATATCCGAAAACTCTCATTTGCGCATATTCAGTTTTCAATAAGTTTTAAAAATACTTAGGATCAAGATATCAAGTTCATTTTTTCTGCATTTTAATCAGAAATTACCCAGGATTATGAATCAATCCTTAACTCCATTTGAGACTTATGGTCCCTATTCTCAAAATGCATTACATATATTGCAATGGTTCCCTAACTTCCAAACGCTTTAGTAAGCACACCCATAATGTTGAACTTTTGTGCCTATGGCATGTGTGGAAAGTGGCGTGCAGTGGGCTAAGATGTATTGTTTATCTGTATATAATATTAGTATTAAGTGTAATTCTAGTATCATTGTTCTGCTGTTGACTTGCAGGAATGGATTGCTGACAATGTAATCAATGACTTTCAAGATGATTTTGTAATAGACATCAATCCTGATGAGAAAGAGGGGTACGTAATCACCAAATCAGCTATATATAGCTTCACTTGAGTTACCTTGCAATTTTACAATTTTGTAAATGCAATTTATGTCATTTTTATTGAACAGTTCCAGTTTAATTGTTATTCTAATGAATAAAGCCTTCACTGGACTGTGAACAGCTGGTCAGTTTATTTCTATTTCATTTTGGTTTACTTTGAAAGAAGTATGGCTTGCTTAATTTGACAACTATTCATTTGGGTATGACTTTTTGATAGATGGTTGAATTGATAGCATGACTTTGCAACAGTGTTTGTGGTGAGAAAATGGATATATATGCTTTGAAATTAGAAAGCTAGCTAAAAGTAATAATATATTGTCTCTAATGTTATAATAAAGTAAGCTACAGCTTAATTACAAGTGGCAAAACTGTACAGTTAGTGACATGCAATATTACTTCATCTCTGCTTTAATTGTTTTGCCATTTAAGAGGCAACAGTTTATGATAAGGTCTTCAATTTGTTTATAAAGTGGTATTTTAAACAATTCTTCTGAGTTTCTGTAATGACTTTTTAAGTTTGGTGATGAAAATCTCTGCTTTTCAGAATGAATCCTCTGCCATGGAGTCTAACCTTTGGTCTGGACAGTGAAGCAGAGGGGTCAATTGTAATTAACCTATTACCACTTGTCTTGCCTTCTCGCCAACTTGCATCTGGCAGGGTTGGTGCCGAAAAGCAGAATACAACTACGAGGTTGGGCTGAGCAACTGGTTTTGCTTCAAATTGTATTCAAAGGATTTAGTGTGAACTCGAGGCTTCTTACACTTGCTCTGCAGTGCCACAAATATGATTTGCTGCACAACCACTTGACACCTTCATTTAACTCAGCCGTGTGCATTGCATATTATCATCGTAATATGTTTGGTAGTCCTGCAGCATCTTTTCACTGTCTTAAAACTTGTCTTTATTCCCAGGGACTTTTGCACTGATTGGTGGGCACTGGGTAGAGGCGCTTTACAAGTTTTGAGATGCAATACATATATCATATATGGATATTTATAAAGTGCCGCTCACAATATAGACTATTCAGGGAAGCGGCCAGCATGACAGCCCTGAGGGAATAGGAAGGTCTTAAGGCAGCGGAGAGAAGAGGGCTAGATCCCAAACAATACCTTGCTATGTAGTGAGAGGGCAGGTCATTCCATATGGAAGGGCCAAGGATGGCAAAAGCACAGTAATAATAACATTCAGATGGGGTGCTGTAAAACATGTACAGTATAAGTGGCCATTCCGAATGTGTTCGAGTCATGATGCTGCAAGCTGGCTTCATTCAGAGTACTTGTGAATTCTAAGTTCGGTGAGTTGTTTCAAACTGTCCATTTTTGTAATGACAAAGTTAAGGTTTTATAGATTAAAGACATATGTATTTGTCTTGGACTTGGATTTGTCTTGTTTCTTTTTAGAGCTCTAAATTTTTATTTCTTTATGTGAACTGTTGATCTTTCTGCTGTTTTGCTGAAGATCTGTGTCTTTGTGGTGGATGGCTTCCAATTTCCGTCTGCTGCAGATTTGTGAGTCACGACTACACAACGGAGATCTAGAAGGGATAGACGCTCTTTTAGGTGAGATCTTGCTTACTATATTACACCGTGGTCAACTAGCACTCACCTTTTAACTTTGAGTGTTTGGGCTTGAGCTTGCCATGAGATGGTTACTGTGTTGGGACCTTGGACAAGTCCTTATGTGCAAATACTCAGTGCTATTGATTGATGCTTGGCCATTAGATTATGGTATTTAACCCTTTAATGGTGATTGTGCACTAAAATGCATGGAAAACTAATCCCTCTCGTCGTTAAAGGATTAAACGATACAGAAATTATAATTACCTTAATTAGTTTATGTGAACTGATGATGATTTTTCATTAAGTGTACCAATTTGCAGAATGTCTGTGTCTATGTAGACTGCTTGGCAGGGAAAAACTACATGCTCTGCATACATTGTCTTTCATGCTTTTTTATCCTTTCTGTATGATTATTTGGTCTGTCCTACAAGATTCCTCTGCTGCCAGACTCTATTACTAGCTGTTTAACCAGCTTTTCAGGTATATATAAATACAAGGGGGTTGCTCGTCAAGTGGATTGGAGCTTTATAGATCTGAAAGCTGTTTTTGCCATACATTGAGTGGACCAAAGATGAGATGGATGGCATTGAATCATGTGCGTGACTATGTTTGCATTTACGTTTTTGTCAGCTTTGTTCTACTATGTTTATGTAGCATAAACATTTAATTGCAGATTAGTGGAATTGGAGTATAATTTAAATGAAATATTTAAAGGATTAAAAGGATTAAATTTAAAGTTTTTTATTTCCACAATGTGCATTTTAGTGTAGGAGTTTTAATATTTGATCGACCATCTGTGCTGTGGAGGTCATGGTCTGCTCAGTCTTTTCGACTGAATATATTTGTAAAAGACATCACGTGGTTAGTTTTACCCAGGTAACTTTGGCGGTTTACAATGGTTGTTGTTTATAATGAGCAGGTTGTCCTATTAAGTTTCCAAGAATGGATGTCATGACGGATAAACTGGAAAGCTTGTCAACGAAAGAGAAGCATATCCTGTGTGACTGTTTGTTTCTTACAATTAACTGGTTCCGAGAGGTATGTGTTCGTTTCTGTCGCTTAACTTAAGCTTGATGATAGTAGCGGAGTTTGGTGATGAGTTTATTTTTGTTTTGGTGAAGACGGTTCTAGGAATAACTTAGTGTGTAATGATTCATAATTTTGTGTTGGAGATGAACCCAGAATAGAGATGGCCAGCAGAGACGGGCTTGCAGCAGCAGATGATGATGATGATAAGTCTGTGTTGTGGTTTGTTTGTTTTGGTTTATCCATGTAACGGCTTTTACTACTGTAGTATTAGCTAGAGTTTTAAAATTTCATTTCTTTTTGGTGTTGTGCTAGCACCAGTATTACCGGTATGTTTGTGTATTAATTCTGTCATATCTTTTTCATTTATAGTATGTGTCTCTTGAATGCTGTCAACATTTGTTACATTCAAGTTTTAAATTCAGTTTTTAATGATAATCTTCGTTTTAATTACTAATTACTTCTCATGTTTTTGATTGCCATCTGCATTTACTTTGTGTTGTATGGGTTATCCAGAGCTAGCGGGATCTATCCCTTTCTGGTTTACCCTTTCTGAGGGATCATCACTTTGTACATTGACTGTACTTATGACTAATGTTCATGTGATTGGTTTCTCAAATAAAAAAAAATAAAATAAAAAAAAAAAATGGTTTTGATTTTGATTTGTTTAATATCTTCAAACTGACAATAACGCAGTATGATTACAAATCAGTATGAACGGATGATCTCAGGTTATTACAGGAGTCGAATTTAACTACACGGCAGCCATGCAAGGCGCCCATCACGTCCTACATCTCATTTTAACAACACGCCATCTCGCGAATGAAAGGCTGAGTGGACCTAAATTTGGGGAGGTTGCGGGAAGCGATCCCGCTACCGCTTGCTCTTCACGCCAGTGATGTTACCACTACTCTATGGACCCCAATAACAAAACTGACAAAAACGTAAATGCAAACATAGTCATGCCATAATGTTCTGTATTGTCTGCTGCTCTATTTAATAATAGTAGGGAGTAACCGATAAGCACTTTTCTACCGATACCGATAATTTAGCACATTTTATTGGTGATTCCGATACCTATACCGATAATCGCAAATATTTGTTGAGCTTGTGAGTGAAGTTATCACAATATGATGGTTATGTTAAAATATATATTATATACAGATATATTAAAAATTTGTGGCATTTCGTTATGTATTTTGCGATAGCCTTGCTGAAGTTGCAGACAATTTCGGTCCATGAAAAACCACAGCAAAAACTTATTTCTGAAAATGTATCAATTTAAAATTTTAGATTAATTTTAAGCACATTTCAAGGAAGCGCACCCCTTTCATTAGCTTTCTCAGGAAGCGCACCCCCTTAAAAATTACGATTTTTCGAACTTTTTATCGGTGATTGAATTATCGGATTTTCCGATAATGGGATTTGAAGTAGTTATCGGTGCTTATCGGTTTCCGAGCCAATAACCGGTTACTCCCTAAATAATAGTAAGTTTCATTGACGATTTTGGCTTTGATAACAGCTGTTGTAACAGCTGTTAGTTCTGTAACAGCAAAAACTGGAATTACTGTTGTGTTATTGGAGAAATGAGTAAGGGTTTTTGTCAAATGTACAGATTATCAACGCATTCTCCTGTCAACCTGACAACGAGATGAAAGCCAAAGTTGCATCCAGGCTCAATTCAATACTGGACCTTCAGCGATTGCTTGAAAAATGTGTCAAAGGTAGTAATAAAAAGACAAGTTGTTGACTAAGATAGATAGATATCTGGTGATTATGTTGTCAGTTGTTATGTTCCTGCTGAGAACAAGATTTGGCTTTGCTGAATATTGCTTTGTGGCTTTTCTGCAAATGATAAATTGAAATAATGCAAATTTTTTCAAAAAAGTAAGTTCTGGCCAGCATAGTGATGAGACTCTGGTATCAAGTATGAAGGAGACAGTACTCTTAATGTACTCTAGAGCAAGTGTTGTGGAAAGAGTCTTAGGCAATTTTTTTTATGTGGTTTTTGAGTAATAAATGTGGTAACATCCTTGTCCACTAATATGGTTATTACAGATCCAACCCTTCTGACTGGACTGTGTGTAGTGGCCTTGAGTAAGACATTTGCATTGAGTTAATTCTGTTATCACGCCCTATAAGTGGTTGCTTCAAAAACTCCAAAGTAAACAGGAAATGATGTAATGCTATGTACCTATGCAAGGAATTAGAAATTTGTCCTCTGCTGATTACTAGTTAAGGCCCTGAGATGAAGAAATGAGTGCCACTCCTGTGTCCCATTTTGTATTATGGAAGCGAACTTTAGTACAGTTCCATGTCTAAATGACTTCAACCAATTTTGTTCCATTTGGTATGTTTTACATATGTGTGTGGTTGGTTTCAGGTCTGTCTGATTACATTCCCCCACCAGCCACCTTTGATAATCCAGTCTCTAAGCCAATTTCCATCACAGGGCCAAGCAAAAGTTCAAAGCAGAGGTACAGTTCTTTATAACATGTATTGATATCTTAAACTTGTGCATTTCTTTTACCTGTTTTGAATGCATATATCTTCATAGAAATCTTTCTAGTTTTTTGGCCATTGTCTGTCACTGGTTCATGGTGCTTGAACAGGTATTCAGTTGAGCTTTGCTTTTTTGCTTGATTTCGGCTACCTTACTGAGATGCAAAAATGCATATTACTGATTTTACTCTTATGTAAGTTTTAGTATTTGAAATGTCTATGTGTCTAGTGTATGTAATTGTAATTAGTAACTTCTATTGCGCCGGTGTCTAGTGCACAAGGCATCAACGATGACACACCAAAACCAAGCCGTGATCAGGTCAATATTCAGAAGATCAGTTCATATGCATGTATCTAGACACTGCATGTGACCAACTAAACAATAAAAAATGACATGCTAGAGAAACATACAGCTATCTTTGGTATGTGCACATATGATTGTTGGAAAATGTGTTGCTCATTGTCTCTGTTGTCTGTGAAAGTCTTTCCTTGAGTGCTGGTCATGAGGTTTTAAAAGTCAGCATTCACTTGGAAAACTTCTTTTGGACCTGATGTGTCATTTCAAGATAAATTGCTCTGGATGTAAAGTAACGCATGAATGAAATTATGTAGCATTTTTTAAGATTGACTTATCTATTATGAGGTAGACAATTATTTTATTAGTGTGAATTTATTGTTCAAATGCAGCAAAGCAAAGAAAAAGAAAGGAGGAAAGAAAAGCAAGAAAGGCAAAGAAGATGTTGGCAACGACGATGATGATGATGATGAAAGTTCTGATAATGAGAGCCGAGAAGAGACACAGGTGGAAAAGGTGACCTTGCGTGTTTTTCACTTGCTTCATCGTGTAATTTGGCTCTGGAAACATGCCTGAAAAATCTTTATAATAGTATTTTTTTTTCAATAAATACCTTACCTTAACAGTTCCTATTAGCAATGAAAAAAATATTTGTTATTGATAATAGAAATTACTAGTATTAAAGGATAATCAAGCCCTATGTTCTTTTATAAATTTTATGGAATATGTTGTCTGATGTTTTGCCCTGAAGAGTTGTTATTTTACCAGATTAAAATGTTAATAATATGTTGGTTTTGCCTACAGGATGCTGATATACGGGATGAGCCATCAGTTCCTTCAAATTGTGTCTTTAACACGAGAGCGCTGAGTCCATTTCTCAGGTTTGTCTGGTTTTCTTTGGTCTTCTACTTTTCAGAATGTCAGGTATCCTCAGAATTTACAACATTCATATATTTACAGAGAAAACCAGATTGTAGTGTTGAAGTCAGAATTTTAATTGTCGAAGTTAGAAAGAGTCACTGGAAAGTCCAACCTGGAAAACAAAGGTAAGGGTTGTTTTTACTTAAGTCAGACCTCAGCCATGCTATGAACTGCATGTGTATAATGTTAAGTTTGGCATGCCTTTTTGCTGAGGTTCCAGTTTATTGTTTTTGTTTGATTCCTTTTTTTGTTTTTCAACTTCACCATGCATGTACTTATGTACCCTGGTAGATTCTTATGCAGTTATATGCTTGCCTTGTATTTTGCTGGATGGATTTGAATCAAACAGCCAGCTAACTTAGAGCTGTAAACTATTCTGGTAGTAATAATAAGTTTTTAATTAGTTATTTGTGTTGTCTTTGCTTCTGCATTGATGAATGTAGTAATGAACAAAGCTAATTAATGGACAATTTTTTACAGGGAGCTTGATTTTGATGTACTGAGCTTGCTCAGCATTGGCTTGAGTGCAAGGAATGATCATGACATGAAAACTAAGGTGGAACAATTTTGTTTAATCTATCATGCTCAGAATTTTACATAATGTGTTATATTTGTTAGCTTTTAAGTAAGCACGAACCTTAGTGATGCACATTACTAGTAATGGGTGAATCTCAAATCAAATCTATTGATTGTTCCTTTATGCCAGACATGTCAAATATGCGGCCATGCTGAGATTCTGTGCGGCCCATGAAAACCGGCCCACTAAAAGCCTACCCATGCACACACATAGACTCCAGGGTCCAGATCTGATTTCATGTGCTCATGTGTACAACTACATTGAGAAATTGGGTGATTCATTGGCACTGGCTTATGCAGGAAAACCTTCAGCTGGGCGAGGGCAAAGTTGAGCATGCGGCTGATGAATAGTGCTGTGGACCTGACGGTGATTGGCGGACGAGGCTAGCAGCAGCCTCAGCAGAGTAAACTTTCGTGGGAACCCTAACAGCCTAACGGGCCTAACAGAGCTAATGGTCATAATTGACCAACTAAGAAACGAAAGTCTGATGCATTTTGTCACCTGTCGGGAACTGAGAAATGTGAAGCCAGAAATGACTTTTTCCAGATACATTTCCCAGCTTCGATTACTAAAGGATGAATTCCAACAAAAGATTTTGTAATTTCAGGCTTTATGAGCAAGAGTTCTCACTGTTCTTATACTCGTATTTGTACAATGTTGAAAATGCATCTGATCATATTCAACTGGAGCTCTTAGAATTGCAGCCCGATTCCATAATGAAGACAAAATATGAAGTGGTTGCAGTGCCAGAGTTCCATAGGTATTTGCCAGACCAATATGTAGAAATGCACAAGTTTGCGTCTAAGATTCTTGCCATGTTTGCTAGTACATATGCGTGTGAACAGCTATGAAAGCTACAAAGACACCTCACCGATCAAGGCTCACTGATGGTCATCTATCATCTGTCATGAAAGTTGCTGTCACTCATGGAATGAAACCGGACATAGAAGGACTTGTAGCACAAAAGAGATGTCAAACATCAGGACAGAAAAAAATGCGAAACCTGTTTTTTATTACTACATTAACAGTGGCAGAAATATTGCAAACAAAGTGTTTAAGACTTTTAAGTTTAAGTTTAACGATGTAACTTTTGTAACATTTGAAAACTAAAATAATAGTACTGTTAAGGACGGTTTATAAATACAGTATTTTTAATTACCATTTGCATCTGTATTGCAGGCTGTCTGTTCTGTTAGTAGTTAAGATTTATCGCATAACATGTACTGATTTGTAATCATACTGCGTTGTTGTCAGTTTGAAGATATTAAACGAAGATTATTATTATTATCTGTGAAATTACAAATGTTCATTTTTGCTATTCACTCTTATTAATGCTAGTATATGAGTATATGTCAACCATACAAAAGATATATGTGACGATTTTCAAATTATTTACTGTAGTGCGGCTCGAGAATGATGGCGTGAGTGCTTTAGTGGCCCACCCTTAGACTTGAGTTTGACATACCTGCTTTATGCAGTGTTTTATGTGTAGTTGGTGCGTAAGTGAAGACACATAATTTGTTTTGCAAAGTCATTTGAAATCGTTGACAAATTCAATTTTTCAATGGTTAAAAATTCAACTAAAACACTGCATACAGGAACAATTCAAATCAAAATTTCAAGTTTTTACTTCTAAATGAATATTTTTCCTAGTCGAATGTGTCATAAGTGGCGTTTAAGTCATGATTAATTCAAAATTGCCGTTTGGATTTACCCATATGTAGATGTGCTATGTGAGACGTTTGTATTGTCCAAATCGTTTTAACATGTTCTTACAAATGACATACACTACTATTGCAGAAGGCTGATCTATTTAATTCATTTCTGTTGTCAGAATTTTCTGTACGTGGTTTTCTTTCAGAGCATAAGGAAGGTCTGTTTGGAGCCACTGCAGCTTCTGTTCCTACTTGATGACCTAGCGATTAAACTTGAACATGCTCTCGTCTCACACGAGACCAAGAAGGTCTTTTTCAAGGTCTGGACTTTCATGAAAATTCTTCAAGATAAAATGTGTTTAACACTTTAGCGACAATAGTGTACTAAAAGTGACGGAGAAACCAATGCAGTTCATCGTTAAAGTGCTAAACATAATGTTCTTTTCTATTGATTACATCCAGTTAGATGCAGTCTATGGTAGGAATGACCACTGACTGTCATCTAGACTCTTGTAACATTAAGTGAAAATGGTTCAGACAAGGAAATTAGTGTAATTTGGAGAAATTAATTTGGAGAAAAGCCTCAGATTTGCTCTTATCCTCAGTCTTCATTGATCATTATCAATCAAACTGCACAAAGTGGTATCTTTGGTGGTTTAGCTCTTGACTTCTAAGATGCACCTTAAACAGCCATGTTCATAGCGCTCTTGAGGGGTTCCTAAGATGTGCTGTATAAAAGTCCAGATACATACATGCATACACACATACAAGGGCTAGAAAATCAGACTTGCTTTTTCACAGCTTCTGTGCAGACAGATTATTTAAGTAAGTAAGTAAGTATGGACTTTAATGCTCCGCCTGCAAACGCACTGCGGCTAACAAACGGGTTTATACAAGTACAAGAAACTGAACATATCAAGAACAGGCTTAACCAACGTAAAATAAAATAAAAGAAAAAATTAAAATTTGACCTATAAAATTCTGTGGCCAAGGAATTGGTCATTCTGAATGTCTTTTATTGAATTCAGGTGAAATCAGACAAATCCTGTGGTTTTCGTCATCTTGAGGAGATGAATGTAACGAAAGTTGTGGAGAAAACTGTGGATCTTCTTCCTGCTCTCTGCAAACACGTTGAATCAACTGCTGCCTTCTTTCAGGTTAGATCTTTAAAGTATCAGAACTGACATTCACTTGGTTTAGTTTCTGTCACAAGTTACTGATATCTGCTCTGTCACAGAGGTCGATTTCAGTCTTTTCATATTTATTTGTGGTAGTTGTTGCTAAGTATGTTACCTGGTGCCTTCTTAGACCAAGTATGACATTGTTTCTTATTGCGTGCCACAGTCATTGAGCTTACATACAGCCTGAGCAAGTTAGCAAGTTTAATTTTACAGGGAGTTTTAAATGCTTAGAGATGCAACAACTTTATTCATTCATTCATTTTGGTAATTTATATAGCGCCTCTTCAAGAAACCTACTCAGAAGTGCTCCCAGTCCAGCCACAGTTAAACAGAGAAGACTTAAGGAGGCAGTAGAAAGTAGATGAACTGTCTCGTTTATGTTACAAAAGTATGTGTTTCTATGATCTAATGCAAGAATCTATGTGGTTTCATGATATTGGGTTTAACCTTTTTAAATCCGTTCCAAGGGCATCTTTAAATTAATTATGTTTCTTAAAAACTCTTCTTGTCTGCTTAATGCTTGTTAATTGTAGGCGATAATAACAGCAGACGATGGTTTGATTGATGGTCCAAGGTCAGGAGGTGCAAACTATTCTGTTCTTGCATCATGCCAAGGACTTCTGCTGCAGTCTCTGTTTTCGCTCTTCTCGTGGTATGTTCTCTTGTTTACAGTTGAGCAGAGATGATGTGTTCATATTAATGATGTTTAAGTTTATATTACCTGCTCCATTTGTTTAAACAGTTGTGTGATTTCTTCTCCCATTCCTGAAACAGTTTTATGATTTCTTTCCCCATTCCTGAAACAGTTGTATGATTTCTTTCCCCATTCCTGAGGCAGTTGTATGATTTCTTTCCCCATTCCTGAGGCGGTTGTATGATTTCTTCCCCCATTCCTGTAGTTGTATGACTTCTTCCCCCAGTCCTGAAGTGGTTGTATGATTTCTTCCCTCATTCCTAAAACAGTTGTATGATTTCTGTGTTGCTAGGAGTGGCTTTCTTCAGACTTCCAACTCTGCTCTGCAGATCAGGGCATTTGGTGTTCTTGCTGGTCGTCTCTCTGCCACAGGAGTTGCTTCACAGATGGCATTCTCTGACTTAGTCAGGTCAGCAATGGCATTTTGCTTCAATACTATTGCTATTCAGTTTAATTAATGAAAGGTCAGATAAAGATAAGATGCGTATTGCGTAAAAAATCATAGTTAAATAGTTTCTTAAGTGGTTCTTATTTGCTAAGAATGGTGGCAGTGTCTCAGGCAGTGTGCATGGATGATAGGCCTATTTATATTCCCTCTTGCAATAAGTAGTTTGATCTTGTTTCATTTTAAAAATTAAACTCACCATTTAATTTCTTTTCAACCTGTGACTTAATTGTCTAATAAAATTTTCTACGTGGCATCTGAATTGCTAACACAAAAATAAAACTGCAAGTATGAAGTTTGTAATGTACAGCTAATCACTTACTGTTGGTTGTGTTACCAGATATTTTGTTTTGCTACGTAAGGTAATGCCAACACATAGGCCAATTACTTTGCTAGTTATTATGTAACATAGTAAGCCCTGTGTTAAATATTTGTAATAATAAAATTTAACACCTTAACCACATTAATTGTAATTATGGTAATCAAACTGTCGTTTATAAGAACACTAGAACAGCATTTATAAGACTGTATGATAATTATAATAGTAATTATGATAATGACTTTAATACCAGTAATGAGAACCATGATTCCTTAGGAATGTGACTGCCAGTTTTGTTATTGTTTCTGTTTTTCTACAATGAAGCATTTGTTGCTTTTCAGACTGGCATACACATACCTAGAAAATCTGAGTGGATGTGTTCCAACGTTAACAGTGGCAGTAAGGCTAAGCAGACTTCTCCGTTGTTTTGCTGTGAAGGCTGATTCAAACGAACTCAGTGTTAAAACCGGTAAAGTAGTATTCTATGCTTTAGGCAGTAGGTACATTTTGAAGAATAAGGCTTTATTTTGCAACAGCTTAAGCATCTTTGGATGTGTAGAAATGTGCTTTCATATGATTACAGTTGAAAGTAAAGTTATTGTTATGTTCTCTTTTGATCTATTACTTTACTGGCCTGGTAAATTTATTCTGTGGACAAGTTGTTGTCGCTTGTCAGCATTTGTTTCACTTAGTGTGCTTTTCTTCTGAGAGGCACTAAAGGCATTATGTCAAGTGTTTTGATACATTCATAGTTAAGAGTTTAATTACCAAGCTATTGCTTTTGCAGGTGAACTTGTCCTGTCGTATTTAAAAAGAGATTGGTTGGGAGTTGACGGTAAACCTGAAAAGGGTGCAGCACACAATGAAAATCTACAGACTCTTCTCCAGTAACCTTTCTATTTTTCATGACATTTTATTAAAAAGTGGAACCCATGAAAATCCAGACAGATTTTTAGCATGTGAACTTATATTGTAGTTCTTTCATTTTTGCAATACTGAGTTTCTACTTAAGTTGTAGAAATGGTGAATCTGGTGTAACCTTGTAAGAGCAACAGTTATAGTAGTTACATGATTAATCATTTTATGGAAGCAATTATTTTCATATTTTGTGTTTGTATGGAACTGATATGTACATATATTAACAACTCATATATATATATATATATATATATATATATATATATATATATATATATATATATATATATATATATATATATATATATATATATATATATATATATATATATATATATATATATATATATATATATATACATATTTTCTGTGTATGGAACTGATGTGTACATATATTAACAACTGATAGATACATGTAGACTTTGATCTATATGCCTAACTGCCTATGGATTAAAAGCATTTTTGTGGCACCTTTTACAAATTTGCTTTATGTTAAATTAAGAGTCATCTATAATTGTCCTTAACCAACTTATTTGTGGTTAAACTGGATTGCTGAGTGAAGTTTAGTTTTGTGGGTGTTCTTTGTTGTTCTTTCCTTTGGTTAGTCAGTAAATTATGATTTATGCTAATTGGAATTTCCGTTTTAAGGCTATACTTTCAATGCACTGAGGAAGTGCTTGCAACCTTAGAAAATCTGGCATCAACTGCTATTCCAGAACTTGTTCAGGCTGACAAGAATGGTTCATCCACAACCTTCCCTACACTTACCAGGTAAAGAAAGAGCTAATTTTAAAGATCTCTTTAGCTTAAAATTCAGAGTAATTATTGTGATGTTTTCATACTTTAATTTGACAAAACGACAGACTTGAGTGGTGCTTATTCAGCAAAAGGCTTGTATGAAATGAGGTTGGTGGTTGGCTTTTAGTGCATCATTTTGTCATGTGAACCTGGTAATTCAGTTTCATGCCTTTATTGTTGCAGTATTTCTTTTGTTAAGTCCTCAGCTGAATGTTCCATTCACCACCTGACTGTTCTTCTGAAGGCTATTGTTTAATAAGTTATCAAGGCCATATAATAAATGAATTGCCTTGGTTATGCTTCTACGTGAGAACAAGTTTATGTTTTATGTCGGGTTTTACTTGCAATAGTTGTCAGTGTTTTTCTGTGAAGTTTGTTCTTTCAAACTGTATTTCAGTTCAAGTGCATGAACCAGTTGATGATTGTGTCACACTCTGGTGGATTTGTTGAGCATTCTTCGAAAGGTTCTTAAAACATGCTATATAAATGTCTACCCCTACACAGACTTTTGTCAGTGAGGTTGGGCATATTGTGAGATCATCACTGTGTAAGGACCTTAAGCATGTTATTAACACACAGTGCTCGATGACTAATGAATCTATGTCAAAGCATTTATGTAACATCTTTTTGGAACCAACACTGCTTGCTTGGGGTAAAAGTTTGAAACTGACACCACGTGATGCTTGTATATCAAGTGATGTCACTTTATGCATTTGAAAAAATGTTTTACTGTTTTTGTTTAATCCTCTGCTTTAGAAACTCATATCCTATCTTTTATCGAGTAATGCTCCAGGAGCTTGTTGGTCATGTCAAATCAATCGTCCCTGGAAGACCAACAGACTTGCAGCAGGTAAGTGAAAGTGCTAACGTGAAAGTTTCTTCAAGTGTGCACTTGTAAATTAGTTTGAATTTGCTTAGTATTAAAAAAGTTTCCATCTTTGTTTAAAATTGGTAATGTGTGTAATATACCGGTAACTTGGCTTTTATGCAAATCGTTTAGAGTGTATCAAAAACATTAGGTAGAACGCAAGATTTTTATTTCAACCTTCTGCTTCACTTCCTGTTTCAAGTGACTGTGTAAACTTGTTGTGATTGTTTTGTATTGTTATTCGTAATTGATTTAAAGTCAATTATTTAATGCCCTTATTGTTTCAGTTTGAAGTATAATTTAGTCAAGTGACCTGTGATTAATACCGAGAGTGTAACTTTTTGAGAAAATTGTTTGGTACAGAAAATTAAAGCTACATTTATTGAAAATGCAAACAACATTTATTCCTCTTTGATAGATAACTTACAATTTTAAAGGCATATTTTCCATTATGGGTAAGGTAAACAATTATCTTTTTGACTTTAGGAAAATGTTGATAGGCTTCTGACCTGGAATGTTTCTGTCCGAATCTTTCACATTCTTGTTAGTCTGATCAAGGTAGGTGAACTTGTAATTTACTATTCCAGTGAATTCCGTCTCTGTTACTTACTTATTTGTGATAATTTATCCTGTAACACTGTGGGAGTCATTTGGTTTGCTGCATGGTTTCTTTATTGCAAATATGTTCTAGTGTATTTTTCAAATGTTTAGCCAGGTGAACTGTCATTCCAGATACCAGCGAAACATCGTGGTTCCCTACTAGCATAGGTGCTTCATAACTTCTTCTGTTTTGCACTTTGTCGCTGTAGTCAATGGAGCCATAGATGGGTGCATTCGTTCAGCTTGATTCCTAACTTAAATTGTTAAGTTTGCTTTCATCTTGAAATAAGTGTTTATCTTTTTTCCTGCAGACATTTGATGCCAGATCTAACCTTGCAGCAATTCTTAAGGTATGTTGTAAATGTTTTGTTTTTAACCACTGAACTAGTCTCTGATGTCCGTCCTTCTCTAGTCCTTTATTTTGGTTTTGTTAGGTTCATACAGTTAAAGTCTGGTAATTCCGCTACATTAATATGGTAATCGGGTAACATCATGCATATCAACAATACCAAATTAATACAGGGTGCATAGATTACACATCATCTGACTCATCCACATAACATTGAGGGGTGTGGTGGCTCAGTGGTAAGTTTGGCGCCTTGTGACCAGAGGGTTGCAGG
This sequence comes from Allolobophora icterica, assembly GCA_963556255.1. Taxonomy (NCBI): domain Eukaryota; kingdom Metazoa; phylum Annelida; class Clitellata; order Crassiclitellata; family Lumbricidae; genus Allolobophora; species Allolobophora icterica. The sequence continues at coordinate 32,836,344 of OY744607.1, read as the reverse complement.
TTCGAATCACACTCTAGCCGCTGCTTACGGACCGTGGGCAAGTCCTTCACTCACGATTGCTCATGGCGCTTCGGCGTGAAAACTCCGACACAGTATCAATGCTGTAGTCGGGAGCGCCTCTGAGTAGTAGTAGACTTGAGGAGGCGCTATAGAAATATCCTAAATAAATAAATAAATAAACAAATGGCAGAACATGTACAATAGGGTGTCCCAATGTCTTTTTAAATGTGGTCTGCTCATACAAAAGGTTTCCTCTTGCCCCATTAATGCAACATTTGGTAAATGTTTGGAGGTCGAACAAAATCCCCGAATTTCTAAAAATTTCTTCCATTGTACTCTATTTGCCCATTTTTGACAGTTTTATGACCTATTTGCTGAACTGATGTGGACAGACAGTTTGATATTGTTGGAAAGTCTTTAAAAGTCTTTAGATTATAGATGCTATGAAATAAATACACGAGACCCTTGTTATTACATGCATATTATGCAATTTTAGATATAGCAGTCACAGCCATGGATCCCAACTTTAGGTTATATCTGCACTGTTCAGCAGATGTGTGATCTGTGGAAGTGAAACTTGTATAGTGCATATAGCCTCACTACACTGATCTCTTATTTCATCGTTTGCCGAGCTGACAGTTCGTCAAACGGATGTGTAGTGTGCTGAATTAGCTGCTGGTAGAGATACATGAAATTTTTATTTTACCATCACGATTTTTGCATAACTGCATTGCCAAAATAATTTATTCAGTTCTGTAGGAAAATTGCTAGACCGTAGACTGCAACAGTGTTGCAAGTGAAGCCGAGTTCTTAAAACAATCATTGGGTAAAAGCAGTTGGGATCCACTGTTGGCATTCAGCGTCTTTAGGTCAAACTTAAGTCACACCTTTAGATCTAATAGGTAACCATGTTTTAGTGCCTTTGTGAGGTTTCTTAAATGTGCTATATAAATACATGCATACAAGGCCCTGGAGACTGGCACTGGAAGACAGGTTGTGGTTTGGGTGTTGTAGTTTGGTCGCCTGTTTGTGGAGGCGTTTCTTCGCTTCTGCATGCCAATGCTAGACCACATGTTTCGTGGCCATCGTGATGACATCCAGAGCTTGCTCAAGAACCTTCAGCTGAGCACAAGAGCTCTACATCACATGTGTGGTCATTCAAAGGTAACAGATCGTATTTCACTTTTAGAGCCTTTTCACTTTTGATTTTATTGTCACGTAATGTACAAGTCATATCCTCAGCCAGTACCTCATAACATATTACGCACCTCATATTAAATTATGCACCTCAAAATAAATTACATTCAGTTAATTACGTATTATGGTACTAGTCACTGTTTGAATTTCATTCAGTTAGTTTTTTGTGTTCTCTGTTTATTCCCTGCCATTTCTGTTTATGTAAAATTGTGTATACGTGTCGAGTGGTTGGTTTTGAATTGGGTTATTTAGGTTAACCTGGAATGGCTGATTTTTGGATTTTTTTACTGCCTTTAGACTTAGACCCTGGCCTGCAGATCTCAAGTGATGATAATTGCAAAGAAGACCAGAACCATGCACATTGCCTCTATATTATTGTGCAGTTCTGGGTGTTAACACTTTAACGACGAGCAGCACTTGTTTCCAAGTCACTTTTACTACATGCTCGTTGTTAAGGTGTTAAGAGGATGGCTTGTTTCTACACAGATGTTGTGTTATATTCAATATTATAGAGCAATAATAACAGCTTATTTTTTTATCTGCAGATAATGAAAGATATTCAACTGACCAATCAGGTACCACAACTTAAAAGAACTCTAGAAGTTTTTGTCTACAGAGTCAAAGCAATGCTTACGTTCAACCACTGCCTGGAGGCATTCTGGTTGGGTAACCTAAAGAACAGAGACTTAAAGGTAAGATATTAAAGAACAGGAGAATTAAACACTAGCCTTACGTTTCTTCAGTATACCATTCACTGTCTGACACTTCAAGTTAGGCTGGGAATGACACCTGGCTAGTATGCTAGGAAAATAAAGATTGGTTGTTATGCCAGGAGATTTGTAGGGCTTAAACAGTATTATCTGGTTTATAAGTATATGAAAATTTCACTTGTGCCACACCGTGCATAGAATGTTTCTAAGGGTTGTGAGTTTTTTTGGTAGGGAGAGGAAATCATGTCTCAGACATCTCAACTGGATGGAAGTGAAGCAAGTTCAGCTGAAGACAGTCTTCCAGAAGATGAAAAAAGTGAAGAGGTTAGAAATTGAACCTTTGTCCAGTTGTGTGAAATTCAAATAAAATACAGTAGCCAGGACTGAGTTTCAGCTGTGTACAGAAAATCTTGTGCACGATAACTGGATTATTTACTAAACTATCCATCCCTGTGCTACAGCAAGCGAATACAGAGCTTTCCCTATTTCAGTGTATGGTGCTTTCTTCATAGGCAAGTCATTTGTCTGTTTCTGTTTTCATTTTCAATTTTTTGTTTTATTTGCCTGCCTTTAATTAATATTTCTCTCACCATGCATCTGCCCTTTGCTTATAGATGTTTCTATGGTGCGAGATTTTGCTAGAGCTGGAAATCACCAGAAGGATACGATTCACCCATTTAGCGGTTTCCTATAGCGCCTGTACGAGATATTTATTATAGTTTATGACTTGTGGATAAGAAGGTAAATAGGAATTGTAGTATAATAATTAATTTTGATATAATTAATTTTGTAAGCTCATGTTTGTTGACATGGACTTGACTAGTTAAGTAAGCATACATTTAATCTTCTCGATTGGATTGTGCTTATTTTGTGTGTGTTTATTTTGCTAAGTTCTTTTCTGTAATCCTGCTTACAGTAATGGGTGCTCGGCTGAGCCATGCTGATCATCTGATGCATTTTCTGTTCGATATTGTTTTTGTTTTGTTTGTTTGTTTGCATTTTCTTGTATTTTCAACTTGTCCTTTACTTTTCATTCATACTATATACCTTAAGGACATTATTTTCGGGGCCTGGTTTTGTCCCCATCATTTTCTTTTCTTTTTGGTGCCATCTTATTACTATGTAACAAATAGGCAGCCCTAATTAAGCGGGACCCATGTCCCTTTTGGGCTTTCCCTATTGTATCCGGAAAGTGTTACATCCCGATTGGTGCCTACTGTACTTTTGTATTGAATTCGGATCAATAAAGTTGAATTGAATTGAAAAATTGAATTGAATTGAATTGAATTGAATAGTATACACTGAGTTGGTGATTATTTCTTGTTTTTTAGGAGGAAGCAGATGCAAGGCCAAGACATTCTACTGGCAAGAAATCCAGCAGAGTATCTGACGATGAAAATAGCAAAGCTGAACCTGAATCCTACAGTGAAGCATTTTGAATAAGATGAAGGAAAAAAGACAGTAAAATATTGTGCTCAGATAACTTTTCTTGAAATATTTTGAAATAAACAAAGGTGTATGCTTTTCTGTTTGCAATTTGGTATAAAACTTATTCTGAACTAAAAGTAAAATATCAACAGTTGATATTGCTTCTGTGGCCATTTTTGTTCTTTTTTTTATTTTTATGTTTTCAGTTCTTAGAAACAACTTCAAACAAGCTGCTAAAATAAGTGGAGTGGTTGTTTCTCAGTGTGTGACCAAATGGTAGGCAGAGTTGTAATGATTCCTGAATCCCCTTTCCATATGAACTGTACTTGAGTGCATGTATTCTGTTAGTCACCCTGCAAATGTTTGAATTGTCTGCACTGTTTATTTAAGATTAAATTCATGTATAGACTGGCTTAATTTCTTTGTCAGAATTGACTGATTCAATGTTGATCCACATTATGTGAACTGATTGATCGATGTTGTCGATCCGTTTCTCAGAACTGACTTCTAAACAATAATGCATTAGGCAGAGTTAGACTGGGTGTCATAGTTTGCTATGGGCCTTTAATCTCAGTGGCCCAGTATGTGACAAATGTATGAAAGTTACACTTTGGTGAAATCTACATGTTATGCCTTGAGTTGATGCTTTACCTTACTTACCTTGGTGGGACACGAAAGCTCAGTGCCATCTGAACAGCACTGTAGGCCCTGATACCAAAGCCATAGAAGTTTTGATGTTCCACGAAATTGTCAGGAATTATATGACAATGACTGTTTTGTTTGTAATCCCAAACAATTAAATGAAAATTCTTGCAGCTGAAGTATGAATGTGAAGTATCCTAGTGTCCAAGACCTTAATTTGTCATAAGAAGCATCGTTTAGCACTTTAACGGCGAGCTGCATTGGTTCCCAGTTGCTTTTAGTACACTCATCGTTAAGTGTTGACGAAAATCATATGAAAACGCCCATCATAGCTGTTTACTGATGAGTTAGGGTACACAGAGGCGCATTTACGCATAGGCACTAGGCGCGCACCTAGGGCCCCAAATCTCGGAGGGCCCCAAACGAATGGAAATTTTTTTCGGTTGTAACAAATAAAATGTTTGAATATTGAATTATTTTAAATATGGCCTATTTTCTATTTTTTTTACAGTTTAGCAGTCACATAAAAGTTTATTTTTGTAATTTATAATTGTTTTGTTCATTTGGGCTAATAATTAATTCATTTAGTGGAAGTTCAGAAATGTTTGCGCCTATGGCCCCATTTTCTGTAAACACTCCACTGAGGGTACATTTTCATTTTACCTTTAGCAGTCATTAACAAATGTTTGATGACATTGAGACTACCGGTAGTAATATATGCACTGCACAGTAATAGGTGTTCAAAATGATTGTACGCAGACTGGGCCTCATAGTTTGCTATGGGCCTTTAGCCTCAGTGGCCCAGTATGTGACAAATGTATAAAAGTTACACTTTGTTGAAATCTACATGTTATGCCATGAGAAGATGCTTTAGACTTCTGCTGCATAGAAGTTATTTAATAATTGTGCCTGAGCGGGTAACTGCCTTTTGTACAAAATAATATAGCAGCTGCCAGTTACCTGTTGTACTGTGTCAACGACTAAGGGGTCGCCCATAAAGGATGTCTGCAAAATATGACCTACCTTGGACCCCTCCCTCCCTCCCCCTTGTCCGCATTTGTCCGCATTTGACCTTACCCTCCCTCCCCTTTGCGGACGTCCGCACGCCTAAACCAATTTTTAATGTCATAACATTCTTTTTACAATTATTCCACAGTTCCTGTGCACGTTTAAGTGACAGTTCGGGTTTCATATCGCAGGATGTGCAGTAATAAAAGCCTCTTTAAGGTTGCAGTAAAGGTTATACCCAGTCTTGTTATCAAGACCTTAAACCTCAAGACCAAGACCAAGACCAAGACCTTGAACACCAAGACCAAGACCTTGAACCTCAAGACCAAGACCAAGACCAAGACCTTGAACCTCAAGACCAAGACCAAGACCTTGAACCTCAAGACCAAGACCAAGACCTTGAACCTCAAGACCAAGACCAAGACCCAAAAATCACAATCATATCCACACTATTCCTTACTAAAAACTGTCAAGTCGGACTACTCGCTACTTTAATGAAGCAAACCAACTCTAAATGCAGACTGCAGAGAATTTCTGAATTCGAATTTACAAATTAAGTCCTTCATGCAAAATGTTATTTCAAATGCCGGTTGCATTTTATAAAAACCAAATCGCTCAGAATTTTCTGACCAAGACGTGCCTTGTGGGGCCTCATAAAAATTTCGCCATGTAAAAAAGAGATCATTTACATGTCTAAATCGTGTGTGGTGGTCATGTTTCTTTCCATGATGAGCCGGAGATAGTTAGATTTGAACCAATTTCGATGTATGGAAATCTATCTTCCTACCGATTTTGGCTTGACCTACTTTTCATAGGTGCTGAAGTCGTTGGCACGCACAGTAGCTTTTCAAGCACTGGATTAAAATGTATAAATCGTGAGCCTTTTTTAAACCGTTATTGACCGCAATGGCTGCGGAAAAATTTAAAATTCAGTCGGTCTTGGTCTTGGTCTTGAAAAACCAAGACCAAGACTTTGAACCTCAAGACCAAGACCAAGACCTTGAACCTCAAGACCTTGAACCTCAAGACCAAGACCAAGACCAAGACTTTTAAAAACGAACTCGAGCGCACTCGAGACCAAGACCTTGGTCTCGAGGACAACAAGACTGGTTATACCATGCATGAGGTTTTAGGCAATTACTTCAGTGACTTCACTGACATTTCGGGGAAGGTTGAAACAAGGTTGTGTTTAAAAATCTATCAAATTTAAATTTAAAGTTTAGATTCGGACGTCCGCATTGGTCATAACACCCCCTCCCTAAATGTCCGCATTTCGATGATCCCTCCCTCCCCCTCGTTACGGACGTCCTTTATGGATGACCTCTAAGTTGAAAGTAGCATAATGTGGCATTACTTACCTTGGTGGGACACGAAAGCTTAGTGCCATCTTAACAGCACTGCAGACCCTTGGCAAAGCAATGCACTGCCGCGCGGGGCGCGTGGAAGTAACGCACACAATTTAGTTTTGGTCTTTAATTTTGGGCCCCTAGAGTCGTGGGCGCATGGCGACTACCCATGCCTTAAGACGGCACTGCGAAAGCCCATTATTATATATAATTATTCACCACCTGTAACGCTGAGAGTACCGTTTCAAGCATCCACTCAAGCGGTAAGTGTGTAGGGACCTTGAGCAAGTCCTTCACTTATAATTATTGCCCAACATCATCGATATTCTGTTCTGCGGTTGAGTTTGCACCTCTGAACTTTAGAAGGAAGGCAGGCAAGCCCAAGTGCAATTGTATTGTATTCTGCGTATTTGGCACCCAGTCTAAAGAATTAAATGGTGCCAGGTACACACCTGTTAAAAAAGTAAACAACATCTAAACGGTTTAGAAAGGTTAGGCTGAGCGAAGATGTAGGCCATTGTTACAATAACAGTCTCGACACCTGTTGACAAGTTGGTCTACGTCAGGGAGCTTCAATGTGAAGTTCATCCAGGGCCGTACGTGTTACCTACTGCTCGGACTATGGTTCGGACTTGGCGCCGAGCAGGGTCTTTGTCGACGTGTAACAGAGGCTAGCAGAGTAAAGGCGTTGGCTCGCAGGCTTTGTTTACAGAATAATGTGTATGGACAAAATATGCTCTGCGTTTAGTCTTACTGAGTAATATTAAATCGACGTTAATGAACCGATAACATTACACGCGATCGCTCAACAAGTACCATCAACGTAGTGTCCACACTACTGTTAAGCAGCATAGCATCAAAGTCTGTGGCCCGATATTCTGGAATTCATTGCCTATTGAAGTTACTGGTTTACCTACTATGCATCAATTTAAACAAAAACTGAAACTCTATCTCTTGGATGCACTCACATGACTGCACTAGGCCTAGGCCTATGTGTTTATTTACACAGGCACTGTTGTTTGTTTGTTTTTGTTTGTTTGTTTTTTTCATCTCTTTGTAACTAATGTCAATTGATCTGTATACCTTAGTTGGAATCCATGTGTACTGGTAGTTAAGTTCTTTAGTTAAGAGTTCTATCATTGTTTCTTTTACCTGCTGATCATATAACTTGATCGATGTTACCGTTAAAAGTATTGATTGTGCTGACATTTACTTGTATTACGATAAATGTTAACTAGGTGGCCCTGCTAAGCGGGATCAAGATCCCTTTTGGGTCTCCTCTTGTTGCCAAAGTTCAAACTTTTATGTTGTATTCTCCTTGTACTTCAAATGGCTTCAATAAAAGGATTGATTGATTGATTGATTGATTGATTGATTGATTGATTGATAAATAATAGTTGAATACTGGACGCTGGTGCTGCTCGGAATATACTCCGTGTCAAGCCCGAACCATGTTCTGAACAGTAGTGGAACGCGCCCAGGTGAGGTCATCAGTTTATTCATGCGTGACACGCCGTCATTCCTCTGTTTCTCGGTCCTATCAGCTGATCACTGTGTGATCGGAGGAACGTCGGTCACGTTCATGACCCGACCTAGAACTAAACTGGGTCACTTCATTTTCTTGCAGTGGCTACTTATTCGTTGCCCATTCCTAAGAAAGGGCCCTTCTTCAATTACTGACAGTTTACATAAATGAATTCCATCCGTTGTTTACAACGTGTTGTCGAATTAAACTTCGAAAGCCTTGATAACAGAATTGGCTACTAAGATAATTATATAAATTATTTAGATGAAGAAACAATTTAGCTTTTGTCACATTTTGACGCGGGCTACATGTATAGGCTAACCAAAAGTAGGCTAAACAGTCGGCTAATTATAGCTAGGTAGCCCATGTTGAATATAGGCCTAACCTATCTTGTGTGTTCAGGACCATATATAGTTCGAGAATTCGCATTTTACGAATTTTAAGAATTTTAAAAATTCACGAATTTTAACGAATTTTAAAACTGCAGTTTTAAAATTCGTTAAAATTCGTGAAATAATAAAATAATATAATTCTTTGCCATGGCATCGAATTTTATTATTTGTTTACTTTTCAACTTTATAATCAAGTAAATGTCAATGTTAGCATACAATCAGCCGTAAAAGATAGCTGTTCTACTTAGAGACTTGAACTTCGATTTCTATCATAGTTGGGGTTTTAATTGTGACTGTGAATGTCAGTCAGCAGAACGAAACACCACCAGAGCCCCAGCTCCAGTGTGACGAGTTATATAATGACACAGCTTGCAATAAAACATAATAATAATATAATAATAATAATATAATAATAATAATATTTATTCTTTAATTAAGCGCCTACAAACGCACTGCGCTGTACATGTACATGTTATGCGATAAATCTTAACTACTAACAGAACAGACAGCCTGCAATAAACGGCGCATGGTTACGGGTTGGCAACGTTCACCGAGCTGTGTTTTCATCGTCCTCTGATTCTGAGTCAGAAACAGCCCACTGCTCCCACTCGGCTCTGGTTTCTGTATTTTCGCCAGGCAAATGCTCCCGATTTCGGGCAGAACAACCAACAAATACCTTAATTGTCACAAAAACAACACTGTATTTTTGGATTAAACTTCAAACTTCCTTCTCCTCCAAAGTTACTATACATACTTCCACTCCGGTCCATGTTCTTTCGTCTTTAAGAAATTAGATTTAAACTAAATTAACTCGTTACGTAATAAACTTTTATAACGAATTTTACATTAAATTCTAAGCAAAAGCTTAACACAACAAATAATGACGTCATCACATTTGTTGTTATTGTTGCTTATATATAGGCTACTGTTTTTTTGCAAAATGCCACTGTCAATGTAAAAAGGCCCAACATGGGCCCAACGAATTTTTACGAATTTTTACGAATTTTAAAAAAGACCAAAAATTCGCGAATTTTTACGAATTTTAAAACCGAAAGTCACGAATTCTCGAACTATGTTCAGGACAATGAGTACTGTTTTAAGTCGAGGTCTGATTGACAGAACTCACTGCAGAAGGAAAGTTTCCTAGAAGATATATAGTTCCATAGTCGATTACCAGCAACAGAAAAGACGCGCCTATAGCTTCGAAACTAGAGCCAAAAGTTAACGATCTTTGCTAGAGCTGCCATTGCAAGTCCACGGTAGGCCTATAGTCAGTCTTGTTGTCCTCGAGACCAAGGTCTTGGTCTCGAGTGCGCTCGAGTTCGTTTTTAAAAGTCTTGGTCTTGGTCTTGGTCTTGAGGTTCAAGGTCTTGGTCTTGGTCTTGGTCTTGAGGTTCAAGGTCTTGGTCTTGGTCTTGGTCTTGAGGTTCAAAGTCTTGGTCTTGGTTTTTCAAGACCAAGACCAAGACCGACTGAATTTTAAATTTTTCCGCAGCCATTGCGGTCAATAACGGTTTCAAAAAGGCTCACGATTTATACATTTAAATCCAGTGCTTGAAAAGCTACTGTGTGTGCCAGCGACTTCAGCACCTATGAAAAGTAGGTCAAGCCAAAATCGGTAGGAAGACAGATTTCCATACATCGAAATTGGTTCAAATCTATCTATCTCCGGCTCATCATGGAAAGAAACATGACCACCACACACGATTTAGACATGTAAATGATCTCTTTTTTACATGGCGAAATTTTTATGAGGCCCCACAAGTCACGTCTTGGTCAGAAAATTCTGAGCGAATTGGTTTGTATAAAATGCAACCGGCATTTGAAATAACATTTTGCGTGAAGGACTTAATTTGTAAATTCGAATTCAGAAATTCTCTGCAGTCTGCATTTAGAGTTGTTTTGTTTCATTAAAGTAGCGAGTAGTCCGACTTGACAGTTTTTAGTAAGGAATAGTGTGGATATGATTGTGATTTTTGGGTCTTGGTCTTGGTCTTGGTCTTGAGGTTCAAGGTCTTGGTCTTGGTCTTGAGGTTCAAGGTCTTGGTCTTGGTCTTGGTCTTGAGGTTCAAGGTCTTGGTCTTGGTCTTGGTCTTGAGGTACAAGGTCTTGGTCTTGGTCTTGGTCTTGAGGTTTAAGGTCTTGATAACAAGACTGCCTATAGTCATATTTAATCGGCCAATCAGTGTGTGGCAGAGCACGTTAAAGAGGAGAATTGGTAGGATGTTTGATTGATAGGTTTTCACTTAGTCTTTGGAGTCACGAGTCAGCATAGTTTGAAGACAAGATAAGATAAGGCGTTTGATTAGAATGCGGCCCTTTTAGTACCTTTTCTCAGTTACTAAAAAATTATTTATGTTAATAATAAAAACAATAATTTAGTTATTTTAATTTCATTTAAGTACGTACGTGTTGTGACGTTATGATTGTTTATTGAGACTCCCCCCATCCCCCAATCCCGTTTTTCTCGGGATTTTAGCTCCCATAATTTATCAGTTCAGGAACCTATTATTCAGTTCCGGGACATTTTTTCAAGAAAAAAACACTGTAAATCCTCTGTCACGTTAAATAAATATATATACAACGCATCCCTTTAAAAGAGTGGCTAGCTTCGGCAGTTCATTCTTTTGGCTGACGGTTAACTAGCCACTTCATAGAAGCGCTTAAGTGTCGTTTCCGGTTGATTATCGGTCAATCGGTGTGTGGCATTACAGAGCATGTTGAAGAGGAGAGTTGTTTGGGTGTTTGAATGATGGGTTTTCAATTAGATGGCTCAAGTTCAAATTTCCATTCGATTTGCTTGAGCGGAAAGACGTCGTCGATTCTTCCAACTTATGCCTAAGGCAGGTCGACGGATGTTTTAGTTGGGTTCGATTCTTTACTGTCGATCGTTTTTTCTCCAGCGGCTGAGCCAAAATGCACGCGATGTCAAGAGGTCTTTCGTCCAGTCTTGTCAATCAGAAATTCCATCCCAGTCTGGGGATGGTAGCTGAGTGTGTTCTTGGAAGTCGACGATACTTCGGAGATGACATTTCCGCGAGAACTGCCGTAAGCTACAACGAGAGAACGAGAGCTGTTACATCGTTCTACTACCAAAGCGCAATTGACCAGGCTGCGGCCAAGGTAGGGCAGACCATGCAATCGCAGCTCTTAATGAATTATAACGGAATGTTTGTGTATTGGATATTGTCTAATAATATTATACCGCGGGAAAATGCAATTCAAAGAGGTGAATTTGTATTCACCTCTTTGAATTGCATTGTGGCTCACTCACACCTAGGCTCACTCACACCTAGGGTTGGTGTGAGTGAGCCACATAGTGTGTTCTCGGAACGGTACTGAAAGAAACTAAGAAAATTTTTTGGCGGGTGTTAGAGATTGGCATTGAGCGCATGAAGCTAATAAAAAGGTAATATTTTCTGAAAAATAGTTCATTAAAATTAGTGACTGCCATAAATTTCATCGTGATAAGAAATTTATTGTGTGCCTATTGTAAATTTAGTTTAATCCACATACTTGTAAACACAAGGGCAGTTTATTTATAAGGGTTTAAACTACAATTAAATATTTGGAAGTACTTAAGTATATTTTTATTCTTTTGCTTTCTCATTCTTATTCCTCATCCTCCTATTTCTCCTCCTCCTCCTTATCACCCTATTACTCGTCATCACCAATATTATCATTTCTAGACATTAATGTAATTGGTTTAATAAGTCCAGTTGTGAAGTGAAGACATGTCTTCAGTTGTTTGCAATATAAGAAGAAAACAAGAAGGAAACTGAATGCATCTATTGTTTTGGCATTGTGTCATGACCATATCATATCAGCAATAAGTTATTAAAGAAAATCCAGTGGTTTTGTGCTATCCTGGTTAATGCGAAGTGATGTTATGTCCCTCAAAGCAAAATTATTAACTTAACTTATTAACCACAGTATATAAATTCCGATTGATTGATCGATTGAACATGCCATATTAGTTAATGCACTGTACAAGAGCTGCTCTGTAGCGCTAAATATTGAATTTTCCAGCATTGTCCTTTTTTTAGTTTTTACATGCTGTATCATAAACAGTGTCCCTGATGACTTCATGTTAACAAGCCCACACTGTAGAATATTAATACCTTTCATTCCCTTCTTGCTTCCATCCAAATAGTATTTGTGTCCTGTCATGCTTTTGTGCTAGATTTGTTTGCCCTTTGCAAATATTTCTGTGGACACCCATGCCTGATAACAGGCCAGTGTTGTGGAATTTGCTATCTGAACACAGTGCTAACTGTGTGTTCAAAATATCTCACTACATTACCAGATATATCTTGAAGTGCCAGGTATCTTGCCAACATGCTAGGCATATTGTTCACAGTGCCAAGTGTTGTGTTGACACAATGCCAGGTGTCCTGTGGAACCTTAAACAGTGAACAGAAAGCTTAAACAATAAGCTTAAACAGTGCCATATTCCATTGATGAGCATCTTAATGCAATGCTGAATTTGTAGTACTGTGGTGTTTTGAACCCTTTTTTGGGGTTGTATTTGCATTTGTAGGAGCTTTCGGGTTCTAGATAGATCACAAATTTAATTTGAGTTTTGATCTTGTTTAATTAATAATTTAACAAGGAGGAATAAAACAAACTGAAGGTCTTTGTTTTTTCGCCCATGACTTTGTAGCTTAAGTTTTATTGTATTATAAATTGGCATTCATTCCTAAGCATAGTTGACAATGAATTAAAGTTGATTAGAAATGGACCGTTGATCAAAAAGTCATAGAAGTAAATGCAAGGCTTCTGCTTAAATCTATTAATAAAATTAGCAGAAAAATCATAAATCTGTATTTCAGAGACCGTGACAGCGACCAATTTGCAATATGATGAAGTGAGAGGCCTTGGCGATTGACTGATAAATAATGGCCTTGGTTTCCAGCCATCACGAGAGAGATGGTCCACTTAGATCTCGAATCAGTCCACCGACCTATCACTTTATCACCTGAGGTTAATTTACATAAAGATAGAGGAACAGGTGTAGTTTCCTTTGTGTCTTTGGCTGGGCTACTTTTTGTGTCATTGACAGTTCACGGCCTTGCGGTCAGGGTACTGGTGTATCATTGCCCTTCTTGTGTTTCTTGTGTGTAACTGTTGTATTGCTTGTGGCAAATGGGGTCCATAACAGCAGAATGTCTTACCGGGTTCACCTTTTGACAATAAGCACTGATGTGGTAATCGTTGTCTTGTCATATGATTTTAAGTTCAGTGAATTGTATGATAAAATCTGGAGTGATATTTAAAAAGGAAACATCATCCTCTGGTTGAACATGTCTTGTTTGCAAGTTGCTTGTTTAGCAGTTTGACAACAGCAGTTAAGTGGATGGTGAAGGTTGTCATGGGTGCCTTTAATTAAATGCTGTTAAACCTGTATATTAATTGGTGGGTGTAAAGCAGATGCTGTTAATGAGTACTTAATTATGCCTGAAAGCAAAAAGAAAAATCATATGATGCTGCAACATATCTGATACCATAGTTCGAGAATTCGTGACTTTCGGTTTAAAAATTCGTAAAAATTCGCGAATTTTTGGTCTATTTTAAAATTCTTAAATATTCGTAAAAATTCGTTGGGCCATTGTTGGGCCGTCTTTACACTGACAGTGGCGTTTTCCAAAAACAGCGTAAGCAACAACCACAAATTTGATGACGTCATGATTTGTTGTGTTAAGCTTCTGCTTAGAATTTAACGTAAAATTCAATATAAAAGTTTATTACGTCACGAGTTAATTTAGTTAAAATCTGATTTCTTAAAGATGAAACAAGGACCAGAGTGGAAATATGTAGTAATTTTGGAGGAGAAGGAAAGGGTAATCCAAAAAGACAGTGTTGTTTTTGTTACAAGGAATTTGTTGGTTGTTCTGCCCGAATTCGGGAGCATTTGCATGGCGAAAATACAGAGACAAGAGCCGAGTGGGAGCAGTGGGCTGTTCCTGATTCAGAATCAGAGGACGATGAAGTAGGACACACCTCGATGAACGTTGCCAACCCCTTTTAACCATGTTTGGTTGCAAGCTGTGTTACTGTCTGACACTCACAGTCACACACCCCAACTATGATAGAAATCGAAGTTCAAGACTCAAAGTAGAACATTAACTGAATATCAGTAATATTGTGTTGCTTGTCAGCTATCTTTTACGGCTGATTGAGTGATTGCCTATGACACTGACATTTACTTGCTTAAAAAGTTGAAAAGTTTTAACAACTAATAAAATTCGTTGCTATGGCAAAGAATTTAATTATTTAATTATTTCACGAATTTTAACGAATTTTAAAATTGCAGTTTTAAAATTCGTTGAAATTCGTGAATTTTTAAAATTCTTAAAATTCGTAAAATGTGAATTCTCGAGCTATGTCTGATACCATTAGTAATATGAAAACAATGTCGAATGTGTAATGTATATTCTGCAGAAATGCTTCTAAAATGTTGACATTTAGATTTGAAACAAAAGAATGCTAAGTTCAGAATCACAAGCAGAATGTTCACCAAACAGCACCATAAACTATCTTTAAGAAAATTTGATGTTGAATGAGCTATTTCACTATGTGATGTAAGTCCAATCTACCAAGGCCGCATTATAGTAAACTTTTCACAGACTCCCATCTATTTGAAGCTGACTGAATTTCAATACATGGAATGACAACATTCATTCATTTCATACTCCTGTGTAAGTAACAGCAGAAGAAGCATAAGTCAGTATTGGTCAAACAAATATCATCGTCAACAAGACAGGGGCAGAATAATGTATCTTTTTGAGAGATTACAACTAAATTGGAGTTCCGTTATTTCTAACATTGTGAGGGGCATTTCTTTAGAAAGTATTCGTGCAGTTTTTCATTATATGAATCTCTGATTGCTAGTTATATTTCAAATTAGTTGAACATTTAATATAGTGCTTCTCACCAGTCTGTGGGCAGCGAGCAGACATCCGCATGCAGTGCCACACAATAATATACTTTTTAGCCGATCAAGGTCGTTATTACCATATGGCTGCAAGAATGCATTCGTATTCTAAAATAGAATTAAAGGTCGCATGTTGCAATAAGACCAACAAATTGTAAAAGTTGTAATTCTTTGAAGGTGCTGTATGTTTGAGTAGTGTTTGCCACATGTCTCGGGCCTTTAATCCAGTACATTCAGTAACTGAACTCTAGTGGCTTCATGATACTTGAGTAACAATGCCCTGCCCCATCACCAGGAAAATCACTGTAAACTCTCCTTATGCGTGTCTGCTGTTGTTGCTGTGAAAGCGGCAGGTGACCAGACAGTTCAAATTGGACCATAACCGGTCAAGGATCACTGAGATTTCCTGAGGAGTCAATAATAATTTTGCTGCATCAAATAAAATTAGAAACAAAAGAATGGTTGATGAATGAAATTAGACTGTGCCATCTTTCACAGTTGTGCAAAACACCCAGTCACTTAACATTGCATTATCATTGGAGGTATTGTTCCATACATGAGACTCGGAACGCTGCTGTTTTGAAGACGCTTATGTCTGCAGCCTCCAGTTTCTTAGAAATCCATGTCTTCCAGATAATTCTGGGGTCAGCTGCAGCTGTTGATAGATCCAATTACTCCATGACACTCTTCAAGGTTTGTGGGACGACTTTAATTACACCATCAGCCTTACAGACCCAAACTTCTGTTATTCGATATGCCGACAGGCTGGTATTAAAATTCAACAGCTGTTAGATTTAAATTCCTATAAATACTAATCATGTTACTCAACGTCAAGGAGCAGAACATGTTTGCCAAGCAAAAGAAATTTTATTTATACAGGAAACGGGAACAGTTTACAATTTGTGTATGGACAAGTTTCAATACCATTCTTCTAACAGAACTTGACAGATGCTCTAACCGTAGCAGTACTAACTAGAGTAATATATGCATAAGTTGCAATTTACAGACGCAAAGTTAAGTCGACTTGGTAACGCTTAAAAGCCAAGTGGATCAGGGTATGTCACTTTGTCTCAAGCTCAAGATGCAAATAATACTTGGTACTTGAATTCCAATGATCTGGAGTAAAATTATGGAAACAGTTCTGAAGAAATTCAGTTGCTGTAGAAAATGTCTGTAGCTTAACATATCTTGCATTTTACGTAACATACGGACACCTCACAGTTTTATGGACATACATGTATATCCAATTTTTAAAATTGTATAATGAATATTTTTTGAATATGTTGTAAACCATGGAGCTGGGATAATTGAACAGCAACGCCAGCTGGGCTTGGAATAAAGTACAACATTCGTAAATAATTGAAGCAGTTATCCAGTGAGCAGTGTTATTAAATTGTCTTGGAGGGCTACAGAGGCAAGCATTATTAAAGAGCAACTACCCAACCTTACATTAGTTTATAAATGCTGTATTCTGGTAAGAGTCCCGATAAACACTGTGCTCTTCAGCTCGTGAAGACCTGTTGGTCCCATGCTTCCATACAACGATTCGCTGACATCACTCCTTCTCACATGTTGGACTGTTGTCATGGAACAGTCTCCCACTTGAAACTGGAACCTTATAACCACAAATAGCTCAGAAAGCATATTCAGCTCACAGTAAGACGCACTTTTTTAGATCTGCCAGATAGCCACGTTACAGTGCCTTTGTGAGGTTCTTAAAATGTGCTATATAAATGTTCAGATACCTCATCAGTTATGGATTTAATAAACAACAGGAATGGACCTACTACACAGTAGAGCAGACTTAAATCGTAGTTCTTAATGAGTCATAGAAGCACTGGTTCTTACGAGTATAGAAAAACAATGAAAGCTTCCTTGACATTTCTCATGAGCGAAAAGACTGTAGTGTATTTTGGTGTATGAGATTTTTTTAATGAACCATGACACTGACTGAAAATAATTACGTTGAGCAATATGAGCTGTATGGTGATAAAGACCTGATGTCACTAATATCTGCGAAAATCTTGGAAGATATCAGTGGCCTTACTATGTCAAAATTCATCATCATCAGAAGCATTTTCTAAACTTGCATTGACCTGTAGTCGATGATTGTGTACTGATTCTGTGTGCTTTGATTTCTGTTGTAGACATCTGTGAGACTGATGCCATCAACAATGCTGTATTCTGGCAAGAGTGCCGACGGCAGCCATATACTGGTATTTTTTATTTTATTTATTTCGGATATTTCTATAGTGCCTCCTCAAGTCTACTACTACTCAGAGGCACTCCCGACTACAGCATTGGTATACTGTGTCGGAGTTTTCACGCCGAAGCGCCATGAGCAATCGCGAGTGACGGACTTGCCCAAGGTCCGTACACAGCGGCTAGAGTGGGATTCGAACCTGCAACCCTCAGGTCACAAGGCGCCGAACTTACCACTGAGCCACCACGCCCCACAAGGATGTTGTTCAGGTGTTATACGATTAGGTTTTTGACTGTTGTCTAGCATCTGACTGCTCAGTTATGTGCATAAAATGGTTTGAAATGCCAAGCATGGCATCTCTGATTGAATTATAGAGAGAGTTCGTCCTAGTGTGTTTTAAGGGACTTCTGCATATGATCTTCCTCAATCACATGCATCCTCTCTTACCTTAAGTCGTGCATGTTTAGATCATTTAGATAGCTTTGTTAGCAGTAGGTGCTTTAGAGTGCTATATATTATTGAAGTGCTATATATTATTGTATTGTTGCATTGCTTTAAGTTACATTAAGTCTCCTGCATCTAATGTAGCTGTGGCTAGTGGCTACTAAATTTTCAGCTGCTCAAGTCTTCTTAATTCATTCCGACTGGTTCTATGCCAGATGTAGATTTCAGATGGAAGACTTTGTGTTCAGTGGTTGCATCTGATATGGTGTCTGTTAATGTGTCTTTTCAGCGAAGTGCCCAGTATCTGCAGAAGGAGCTGCCAGTTCGCATTGCACATCGTGTGGCTGGATTCCGAAGCCTTCCGTTCATCGTTGGCTGCCACCCAGCAATTCTCTCTGTGGTACATATATAGAATGTGTTTATATATGTACAATGTAGACCTGTTTATATGCAGTCTTTGAAAGACAAAACCACCGCGATCACATCTTAGCAGACTTTAGTGTAGAGAGTGACATGGGGACAGAATTTGACTCCATCCCCACCCCATTCCCGTGGGTCTATCCCCATCCCCACCCCATCCCCATCAGGTCTGTCCCCACCCCATCCCCATTAGGTCGGTTCCCGTCCCCACCCCATCCCCATTAGGTTTGTTCCCGTCCCCGCTCAGTCCCCATTAGGTGTGTTTCAGTCCAGTCACATTAAACAGTTCAGTTAAAATCAGGCTTTTAAATACAGAATACTCAACTGAAGTTGAAAAGGTGTCGAATATTGAAGGATTTAAATTATGTAGTGCGATAAATTAACATTGAATGCAGACCCGGTTATCTAAACAGATAGTTAATTACTACAGTGGACAAAGTTACAACCGTTACCGCGGTAATTACCGCGCTTGTAGTTCCATCCCCACGGTAATACCGCTGGCTTTGCTACCATCCCCACGGTATTACCGCTGCTTCTGACTCCATTACCGCGGATTTTACCGCGGTTACCGCGGTATTACCGCTTTCCCCATTACCGTGTCACTCTCTACTTTAGTGTATGATTTATGTAGGTTACGGTAGCCAGTTGATTAGAACGCTTCATTTGTAGCTTGGAGAGCGCGGGTTCAAGCTTCCATTGAGACGTCACTGTGTAGGGACCTTGATCAAGTCCTTCGCTCAAAATTGCTGAGCACCATTGATGTTATGTAGTATGGCCATGTGTGCACTTCTGAAATTTGGAAGAAGAGCAGTATCAAATACAGCTGTATTGTATTGTACTGTATGCAGGTCTTAGTTTGGCTCGAAAGCTCCGAGACATAGGCTTATGTTGTACTAAAGCATCTAATAAAATGGCGTCAGTGTTTGTAACGTGTGGAGTGGTGAACTGTTCTAATCTGCGATTGTGTTGATCGGATGCATGAGACTCCAGTTGAACTGCAGATGGTCAGTCCACTCAACCAGACAAGGCCACTGAAGTGTGGTTGTCTTTAATATATACCAATGTGTTTTTCTGATTTGTGAATTAATTAACTAGAAATGCTTAACAAGCTCTTAGCTCGTCTGACAACGTGCATATATATCACGAGAAGTGTTTGCTGTTGTTTTTCACATGGGGCATCCATAAAGGACGTCTGCAATGAGGGGGGGAGGGAGGCGTCATCAAAATGCGGACAAATGTGGACAAGGGGAGAGGGAGGGTTATGACCAATACGAACGTCCGCATCTAAACTTTTAAATTTGACAGTTTTTTAAACACCACATTGTTTCAACCTTCCCCGAAAGACGAAAAAGTCAGTGAAGTGATTGCCTGAAACCACTTGCATGGTATAACCTTTACTGAGACTTTAAGGAGGCTTTTATTACAGCACATCCTGCGATATGAAACCCGAACTGTCACTTAAACGTGCACAGGTACTGTGGAATAATTGTAAAAATAATGATGATGACATTAAAAATTGGCTTAGACGTGTGGACGTCCGCAAAGGGGAGGGATGGAGGGTACGGTCAAATGCGGACAAGGGGGGAGGGAGGGGTCCAAAGTAGGTCGTATTTTGCAGACGTCCTTCATGGACGACCCCCATGAACTATTGATGACAGGAAGTCAAATCCTGTGGTAATAAAACTGCAAAAAGCCTAGTATTTATAGCACTTGATTTACAATTCTCTGCACGTCAAGAGACTGTTGACTCGGCTGTTTGTTTTTATGGCTGTGCTTTTTACAAGTCATTCACCTAGTATACTTTGACCTTAAGTGATTGTGGGCTTCTAACTCAAAACTGTTCAAGATACCCTTTGTTGGAAATATTTTGGTTTGGAGTCTCAATTTGGCAGTAAATGATTTATCAGCATGTTTTGCTGTTGATAATACTAGAGGTGAACAAATGTGTTTATGTATTTTAACTTTTATATAGCACTTCTTAAGCTTTTTTAAGGTACCTATGTTGCAAACAACCAATAGTTTACGTCTATCCCTGTGGTAGCAGGCTTATATATATGGTCCATGCTATTTAATGCGATCCATGGGCAGTGCTTCATTGACTGGACAGTCTTTCGATATGGGTTACTTTTCTTAAAAAGGATCACTTCAGTAACTTCAGGTGATGAATAAATTATTTGTTGTTGTGGCTGGGGTATTCTATTAAGTTTTACTATTTGGTTTTGACATTTCTAAGCATTTTTTTGTTTTTTATAGCATGAACTCTACATTCGTGCCTTTCAGATGGTGACTGAATCAGCTGCAGTAAGTGCTAAGCATTTAAAACTCAGATGTTATGTAGATTGAAGCTGTACCCAAGGGCGCCGCCAGGCCTAAAAAATTGGACGCACACCCCTCCCGTCTCCTCTCATCCACACCCGTCCCCTTTCTGCCACTCGTAGCCATACACTGAAAATGACTCGGAGGACTCATAAAAGTACAATATAACACATGCATATGATATCATATGATATTATTTATACACACTGTATGGTAAACTAAAATTACACAGTAAAATTGTCAAAAATATCGATGCGATGCCTAATCCTTGTGTGGATTTGATTTGGTGGGTGGACGCATGTCTGTCCAGTGTTGCCGGCGCCCCTGGCTGTACCTGCCATGAATTGATTATACCAATGTCACAGCTGCTCTACTTTTAATTTGTCATGGTGTGTTTAATAGTTTCTCTACTTTGATTTATCTTGGTTAAACTATACTTTATTCTGAAGTGTGCCATTGTCCAAAGTAATAGATAAATGGAGATCTGAAGAGTGTAGATGTGATTTACTTTTCTGTTTGCTGTGCGCTTATCAGATTGAAGACATTTGCATAAGCTTTCTTGGTCCAGAACGTGATTTCATCTTGGCCAGGTCCCATTAGTATGGGTTGTAAACACCATGGTCTACATTGTTCTGTAATCTGTACGTAGTCGGTCAATGACTTAGCTGTGTGTCTTTGTCTGTAGACCTCAATATTGACAAGGATGTCTGGACTTACTCAACCGAGGTCCAAATATATATTGAATATATCGATAGTTTCTGGGTATATTTTTAACATCTAGAGCTTATGCTTATTACCTTGCACATACTGCAAAGTGCAAATGGCCTTGCTCGGAATATCTTCCTTTATTGTTAAATATTTCCACACTGGACTTCGCTGAATGTAAATTTTTCAGAACGCTTATTACACTGTAAATGTTGAATTTAACGAAAATCGAGCAAGTTCAAGGTTTATTTACTTGACATGCATAAAACCGGAAGCTTAAAGAGAGTTTAGATCGCAAAGGAAACTACACAGTGAAGCATTATGTTTATATAACGCATTTATTCATATACGCTAACATTTTTTATGTAGCGCTTTTCACTATTTGTATTCGGTTTTAAAAAACTATTCACTCGAATGCGAATAAACTATTTAGAGCACTATTCAGTCGGAAGGGAATTGAATACAGATTTTCAGTATAGCTCTACTTAAAATTGATTTTGTTTGGTCATGGTGTTGTGTTGTCAGGCTGCAAATGCCTGTGATGAATCTGCCTAGAAGTGGCACTATATAAAACTGATCACAATTACACTTATGAATGTTTGCTCAAGTTTCTAGAAAGTATTAATTTTTGTAGGTGAATGATATGGAGACGGAAGCGCGTTTTACTCGGGTATTGAGTCAGCTGTTGGATGATCATAAAGATGTTGTTACTATGCTGGCTGAAGGATTTCGTGAAACCAGGAAACATATCGAGGTGAGAAATGAGGCTTAAAGCAACAATGTGTTCTCATCAATTTTCTGTACAAATTGATATTTCTAAACCCTGAGCATTTGGATGGAACACTACATACAGGTTACTAAGTTGAGGATGGAATAACAAAGTCTGTAAGATATGATAACACACAATCATAATGATAAACTCCAAATTTCTAAAGTGCTACTCTAAAGCTAAGTGCCCTGCACCAGATTATTCATGAGCAATTCTGTTGAATCTGACTATTTAATTGTTTGTTTGACAGAACTGTTTATTTCTTTACTTGACTTATGTATATTAACCTTTTATTATTGAATGACTATATAATTAATGACATCTGGTCTTTTGGGTTTTTTGTATTACAAATTAGTAGTTTATAAGGCTCCTTAGATTTTGATGGATTATTATATAATTTCTTTGAAACTATTTAAGTAACCTGTGTTTGTCTGAGCTTTCCCTGTGGTTTTATGGTGTAACGACAACTATATTGCATTTTTAACACGCTTCACAGAACTATGTTCAGAAGTGAAAGACAACGTGGATAAAAATGTTTTCACAAATTTATGGGAATTGAAAACTGATCCTTTGGCTCAAACAGTGATTGCTTGTGTAGCATAAAAGCTGTTGATCTGTGTTGATTCAGGATGAGCAGCTGATTAAGAACTTCCTAGATAAAACTTTGACATCTCGACTGGGAATGCGACTGCTCTGTGAGCATCACCTTGCACTACATGAAGAAAAAGCAAGTCACAGAAAGTTGTCTTTCTTTAAGTTGATATGTCAACTGGTGATACATTAAAAGCTTTCCATTGGTGATTATATTCGTATTTATACATGGTATGTAATGGAATATTCTTTTAGCACAGTCTAAGCACCTGTTGAAAGTTGTCCCTACTGGCTTATCTTATGTTAGCATTCAGTAAGAACAAGTTTGTCCATAAGCAAGTAATACTCAAGTAGCTGGAAAAGTCACCACTGGCAGGCTTTGTACACACTGACAACCCAGCCATCCTATCGAGGGTCAACAAACAACAATGATAATTAAGATAAAACAAGTGAGTCCTTGTTGAGAAACAATGAGAGTCGATTGAATATTCACAGCACTTGGTTACTACAACCAGTGACTGGTACTTTCTGAGCTGGTGGTAAAAGAATGTCTGGATGTCGCTGAGGTCACCAGGCTCATGCAGGACAAGAATTGGTCAGTAACTGGTCAGCAAGTCGCAGAACATCTCTGTGATGGACATTCATTGCCACTCTAGAGACTCTGCTTCTGATGCATCTCAAAATCCAAGATTTTGTGGTTGCAGATGGCACATGTAAATCTGGGTCTCATCTCTGTTAAAACTAGAACCAATTTACCTGTTACAGGTTGACCAATTACATATGGCATAGGGCTTCAGTGATATGCATACAGCATGTACCATTAACAAACTTGTCATATGTAGTAATATTTATAGCAATAATAATTACAATTGTTTTGCTCCAATGACAGAAATTCAGTTTTCTGGTTTGGATGGATTTAACTTTGTTCTGCTCCATAATGATTACATGTGTAAAGAGATGGCTAGTAGTGATGTTGAGTTTATTCAACTGGTAAGAAACACAATGAACATGTAAAGGTTATGTTTTCAAAATCAGGAGCTTTAAGTAAAGAGTCACAGTAGGATTCTACTTTGTTATAAAAGAACTCACTTGCTAGCTTTCTTGCTCCTTCGTTCAAGCTCTGTTGTGTGATAACTCAGTATGAATGCCTGTGATGAGTTTCTCGTGAAGCGGTGCTGTATTAATTTACGATTAAATTATGAAAAAGATTTTATAATTGCAACAACTAAGACTGATTTCGTTTGCTTGTTCAGCCGAATCATATTGGAATAATTTCCATCAACTTCTCACCAAAGGCTCTGATTGAAAGAAAAGCAGAGTTCACAAGGTGCTTCATTACTAATAGTTATTATCATTGTCTTTATGCATAGCTGCCCAGCCAGCCAGCACACAAATGTTGAAACATAGTTGAACAACGATAGGACAACATTGCATGTGCTGTCTGGGTGGGCCACTGTCTCTGCAGTCTTCCAAGCCCAAGATTAAAATTTAAGAGCACTTCTTTGTAATGTTATATTTAATATCTCCTCTGTCTTGGCCTCCTGTGTTTTGCAGAGCTAGCCATGTGATGGCAAGATCATAGCAACATTATGTTATGCCTGGTATCTGAAACTGTGGATGGTGCAGTGTAGTGTGCTGCTTGTCAGCTCCGTACAGCCAAAGCCAAATTAATATGTCTATATAATGGGCAACATCCAACAAATATTCGTTTTATGTAGCTGTCCATTGGTGTTCCACTTGTTCTAGCAATGAACTAGTGACATATCAGAAGTGTGTATTTCCTAACATTTGTGTATTGTTAATACAATCGATATAATCTGCAGTTAATATTGATTTTATTAATAAAAAGTACCCTGGTCCGCACTCATGAATAGGCTGGTGTGCTGCTCTTGGCCTTTGAGTGGCACTGTAGAAGTCTGGAGATCACGATTTTTACAATTACACTAGTGACAACTAGTATTACACATTTATTCTATTACAGCGCTCAACATCATCACAAAGAGTTGCTGTTATTTGGTTACAAATTTATTAAGAAACTACATCTGTTCTTAGTATCAACTGTACTGATTTGTTATTCATGCCATAGATACTATGTTTAAAAAACTGAACAAATTAGATGAAAGCAGATTAGATTAAAGCAGAGAGCCAAATTGTAGATGGCTACTGGTGCAGTTCTGAGAAATTACATTCACGAAATGTACCGTATGTTTGGAATTTCTCTTGTATAGGAAAATGTGTGAACAGAAGTATGGCATGTCGCCGGAAGTGAAAGTGAGTGGTCACTTGTCTGCGCTTTTCTCCTACATACCTCAGCCACTTGACTACATACTGCACGAAATGTTGAAAAATGCCTTAAGGTAGGGAGTCTGATGCTGCTTCACTTTCATCTGGTAATTTAAACGATAATGGGCGCAGTCAAGCATCATTATTAGCTTGGCTTACAGTTTCTTTTGGACTGATTGTGTTTGAGCTTCTTTTAGACATAATCCTTTACCTCTGAATTTGATACGTCCTTACATTTGATTTAAAGGAAGTTGGCAAAGGTTGTAATGCACCAGAGTTGCATAATGCTGTTCTTATGATGAGGTCCAATAGTTTAATTTTGGTTGATCTTTTCCTGTTATTTTCCAGTGAATAAATGACCTCAAGTCCTGTTTTATGCTAATTCTTCTGGTTAAAGGTTTACTTGAGTCTGTATATACCAATTTTTAGAGCTACTGTGGAATCTCATCGTGGCAGCCCATCTGACCGCCTGCCCCCAATTACTGTCACCATTGCTAATAATGATGTGGATTTCGTCGTCAGGTTAGCTCTTAGTTTTGTTCTGTTCTTAATTAATTCTACAATACACTACTGCTTTATCAAATATGATTGGATGGGCTTGTCATGGTTGCGATTTGGGGACCAGGAATTGACTTTCTTTGAGCATGTGAAGACAATGTGTTGAACATACTTTTATGATCTGTATCGTATCCTCGCTGTACGCTCCTCACTCTGTGCCAAAACTGCTTCTACCCTGCTGCATGCGTTGATATGCAGGAGGTCAACTGTGGTAACTACCATTTATTCTTTTCGCTTTAGCCAACTGCATTCTGTTTTAAATTATGTGGATCAGCAAGTTGGTGGGGCTGAAGTGTGATCAGTAGATCTAACTTCATGTTGGAAAAGCTGCAAGTACAGTGTGGACCTGTTTATGCGCTCCCAGTTTATGCACCATTCCGCTTAATGCAAAGTAATGTTGTGTCCTCCAAAGCTATTACCTTAAAACGTCATAGTAGTTAATGCACCAGACCAGAAATGCAGCATAGTACAATATATTGACTTTTTCAGCATTATCCCTTTATACGTACTGCCTGGTTTACATGCTGTATCATAAGCAGTGTCCTCTGACAACTTAGCATTAACGAGTACACACTGCATTATTAGTATACACATTTATTAAGCGACACTAATGGCCCACATGTTATGACCAAGCATCAGTCAGTGATGCTGAGCAGTTGTAGTTGAAGGACTTGCTCAAGGTCCCTACACAGTAACCATCTTATAGGAGGCTCAAACCCATACTTTCTATGTTACAAGGCGAGCAGTGTAACCAGTTGGCTACCATGTCCCTCAGTATGCACTGAGTGTTGTAAGATTTTTATGCTGATGCATACTCTATATACCTGGCCACTTGTGCTTCAGCCTACATTTCCAATGTCCCTACACTCTGTTGCCATGCAACAAATGACTTGAGTTTCTTGTCATTCTCTGAGCACTTCTGTTTTGCCAGTGTTTGAAGACCATTCCAGCTGATTATGGTCATATTTTGTCGGTATTCCTTTTGGCATATTTCTATGCTGAATACCATTCTGTTCGATCATGGTCTGGTGTTGTCAAGTCAGTAATGTCTCTGACGAGTTGTCTTGAAGAAGCACTATATAATGTGCTGTTATTTTTATGATTATGATTTTATTGTGTTTTTTCAGAATCAGTGACCGTGGTGGTGGTATTAGGCACGACATTCTGAAGAGAGTCTGGGAATATGGCTTCACAAGTGCAGGGTATAACGACGACATTGCTGAGAGTGAAGGTCTCTTCGATGCTCTCATCGAGGGTGCTTCAGCATCTGCTATGTTCGGGTAAATAGGTTGATATGCACAATATCAAAACAAATTTTGTCCACTTGGTGGCATTTTTCAGTCTTGACTGAATGTTGAAAGTTATAATCTTCATTATTCAGGTGTAATGCTTTTCCAGATACATAATCATTTTCACTTGCCACCAGAATCAGGCATATTTCCCTGTTCAATAAGGCATGTGAACAGAAATGCTCAATACTCGTTTTTTCTGCAGTGTGTGAATTTACACATTCTGTGGTATGTAAGGTATAAAATGATGTCAGGTACCAGCTGGTTCTAGCAGCATTAGTCGTTAGAGTTATTGTTGTAGGCTAACTAATTGATCATGCTGCTGTCTGCATCTTCAGCTGTTCTTCATCTCCAGCTGTTCTTCATCTCCAGCTGTTCTTCATCTTCAGCTGCTCTTCATCTTCAGCTGCTCTTCATCTTCAGCTGCTCTGTGGTTCATGTTGAAGTGTTAAAGTGCAAATGTGAATACTGCAATCATTGGCCACATGGCTGGACAGAAAATTCAGTTTAACATGTACTTGAGTTATCAAACTGGTGAGAAAATGGATGGGCACACTGGCGCAGTTGTCATCGTCTTTGTGAAGGTTATCAGTTTGCATTGTTTTCATTTCAGTGATAATTTTCTGTTTTACGACAGTTACGGGTTTGGATTACCTGCATGCAAGGCATACATTGAATACCTCGGGGGCCAGCTGACACTGGAGACAATGCAGGGCATTGGCACTGATGTCTACATTCGCCTGCGACACATTGACGGCAAGATGGAAAGCTTCCGCATCTGAAAGCAGTGCTCTGTGGCTAACTAATAACTAACTTCAGCTGATCTTCATCTTCACCTCCTCTTCATCTTCACCTGCTTTGTGGTTCATGTTGAAGTGGTAAAGTGCTGCGTGGTACTCGAGTAATGTTAAGTTTTCAGTTTTTGGTTATATGGAAATTTAGTATTGGGTCTGTGCAGACAGTTACAGTGTTTTTGTTAACAAGGCACTTCTAAATTAGAAAATATGCATGAGAAATAAACAGGTTGATAAACTGTATATTTCAAACTGGTCGGTATAGTAACATGCAAAATGTGTCTTCAAATCTTTGTATTGTAGTTCTTTATCTGCAAACTGGTGTCTTCAGGTTGTTTTGTTCTCTTGATTCCGTTACATTAGCTGTGATTTATAGACACCGGTAATTCTTGAACGAAGCGTAATATTTTTGTAATCTTGCATATGCAATGAAGGCTTAAACTGTTTTAATATTTTAATGACAAGCTGCAATGGTTTCCAAGTTGCTTTTAGCACACTCTCATCGTTAAAGTTTTATGAAACGTACAGTGTACACACGCAGTATTGATCAGACTGTGAAGAGACAGAATGGTTAGCCCACTTGTATAGTATGTATCAAAGACTGTCCTTTCCTTTTGGTTGGATTTTAATTAAGCATAACAGCAGCTGAATTTTTGTTTAGACGTTTGGGATGTTGTAAAGAGGAAGATAATGAGAACTGTGTTTTTGCATTACTTTGAGAAAGTATTTGAATAAATCCCTCTCTATTAGAGCAATTTTTTTTACTGTGATTAAAATCTCATCTTGGCTTAAACCAGTCCTTAAACCGGTATCAACATCATTAGGCTGCAACTAATATTGCACAAATGCTGCAGTCCTTGGAATTACATGTATGATCCATATTGTGTTGTGAAGCTGATAAGAATCATTCCCTTAGGTAGCTTAAATGTAATAGATGTAAAACACAACATATACAGCTGTTCTGTAACTGCCTTCAAGTGATCATGAGAAAGGTGATGCCTGTCACCAGCTGTGACATTTGCCATATTAATTTTCTTTATTCATTTCTTTGTTGGTCACAGTATCAGTCTAGATGATTTTCTAGCTGAATCGTGTCCAAATTATCAAGCCATTGAAGTGATTTTCAAATATTCCTTGAATTTCTATTTGAAACATTGAATTAAAAAGTGATGGCATCAGGGACGTATCTAGCGTTGGGCTTGGGGGGGCTTAAGCCCCCCAAACGAAGTTGAAGCCCCCCAAACAAGTCAAGCCGTTGTATGCTTACGGCTAAAATTCGTATGAACACTGTACAAATGTTGCCATGTTCAAGGCTTAAGCCCCCCCAAACGAAAAAGGCTAGTTACGTGCCTGGATGGCATTACATTTGAAGTGTATTTGATCACCTGTGGTTTCTGTATTATCACGAGTCTTAATTTTCTGGGTCATGAGGACCCCAAGGTAAAATGCTGTATTTAAAGCACCCAGAACTGGTCTGTATCAAATAAAATGTGAACTTTGATAATATGTAACATGCTGCTATTTGATATATGTAATCCACATTCCTTTTGATTGATAGTATTTGTATGTGTGCAATTCATTATTAGGCTATCCAGTACTACTTGGTTTGATGTTGAAATCTCATGTCTTTAAGTATTTTCTAGTACAGCTTTTCGGAAACTCTGCCTTTGCAGTATGTTAATTTATGTGTTTGCATGTATCTAATGGTAGGCACTGATTGGCCTTTAATACTTCAACATGTTCAGAAAAGGCTAACATGCTGGTAATGACATAGCCAGCATGACATAGACTAGTGTGCATTCTGCATCTGATTCTGCACTTTATTTTTTTAATGCCACATTTAGATCTGGGTTTGCATTTGGATCTGGGAACACATTTGAATCTGGGAACTTGTGTGGTATTGTATTTTTGATCTCTTACTGGAATATCACAGCAGATACAGCAAGTTTCTTGAACTATGGAGTTTACTTGGATCTGCTCTACATGTACTTTGATTTTTAATACAGGAAGTGAACAGATGCTGTGGACATTAATCTCTTGATGTTATCTGTGAAATCTACTGAAGATTTGTTACTGTAACAAAATTACATTCCATGGATAAAAAGATGACATTTGACTCTGTTTTTTTTAAACATAGATCTTGTTGATTTAGGGATGGGACTGTGCTATTGGGGGTGCATGATAGTGTAGTGGTTAGCATGCTGGATGTTGGAGGTTCAATTCCTCACCAGAGCAGAAGTTTGATTCAAGATTTCTGCTCCATCTGCCTCATTGGCCAACTCTGCCATAACAAGTACACGGTCGGTGGGAAGATGAAATGGTGAGGAGAGGATTGGCCACCTGCCCTCCTATGATGAGGCTAAGAAATGAAGTCGCTAACACTTCATACCCATGGCTGCCTCTCGACCTAGCTCAATGGACTGCTCTTCTTGTGTGCTATTGAGCTGGCCCCAAAACTGGTTTTGCCAAGCTGTTACCAACAGAAATTGTAGAAATAGTTACCATAACTATAGATCATGTGAAATTGGAAAAGTACAAGTTGAGAAACCAAGGAAAGACCGCAAAAGCAAATAATCAAAGCAAAAGTTACAATAATTAAAGCAAAGTTACAAGAAACTTTGGTGACTTCAAACTGGTTTCAAAGTTTTGGTAAACTTGATCCCCAGAAAATTTCATGCGGTGAAATCACCTTCAGTCTTAATACTTTAACGATGAGAGGGATTAGTTCTCCATGCATTTTAGTACACTCATTGTTAAAGGGTTAAAAAATCTCGTCTAACAGGTCAAAAAATATTTCACCCATCAGCTCCGTGATCACAATAATTTTGCCACTTGCTCAACCCTTTTGCTACCTTGCTTGCGGGATTTATCCGGGGGATAAAATAATGGTATTCCCATGAGTGCCGGATATATCTGGGTTGTCATAGTATGGTGTATTTTGTTTACCAAAGAACCATATGCAAGCAGATATGTATGTATTTATGTGTATGTGTGTGTATATATGTACGGCTTTGTACAGTTATATATATCGATGGATATTTTGTTTACCAAAGAAATGTATATGCATTCTGCATATATGCAAGTGGGACAAGTATGTATGTACAGAATGTATATATATATAGATACATACATATATGTAAGGTATGTGTATGCATGTATATATATCGATGGATAATACATCTCTAGGGTATGTATTACCAAAGATATTTCCTCCGGTCACAGGAGTTTTACCTCTGGTAGTTAAAGGGTTAACTTTAGGTTCTGCCAGTGGACAATACTACATCATGGATTACTTCAGAGCAACAACCAATAATTATTGATAATTCAAGCAGTATTAGATAACTGCTTTTTAGAGTCTAATCTAATCTGAAGACTATCATCATCAGAAGGTTAATAAAAGTACCAAGCAGAACAATCCAGGAGAGACAAGTTTACCCAATCTCAAAAGACCTACAGAATTCCAGAACTTCAAATACAATGTACCGGTAGGTTAGAACATGAATCCCAAATTTAATTCGGCTTTAATGACCATATCATATAAATGGCCTCACTGCACGAGTCTTTGATGCAGCTTCCTATAAGTTTCACTACACTCCAGAAACAGACAAATTTTGAACAAAACAATGTACAGGAAGGAGTAATGGTTGCAGTACAATGAAGTGTTGGTATTTATGGGTTTCCATTAGAGTACCAGGGAGTAAAATCAAATTCAGTTTTTGCATATTTCCTGTCTCATTTGTAGGAAGTCAAGTTCCCGTACTCAAACAGCCTAGTGAAGTCCAATTTAGATTTATATGAACATTTACATTGGCCACCGCTCACCAAACACATAAAAGGAAGCGAGGCAATGCATTTTGGTTCCTATGCATTCAGAGTAGGATATCTGTGAGGCACCCTTGAAATGGCTTAGCTGTTAGGGTGCCATATAAATTATCATTATTATTATCTATGTCATCGGCAAAGTAGGCCTGAAGTATCACATATGTAATCTGTAACATAGATTAATAATGGCAAAGGCTAAATGTAAACATCCTTCATGCTTATTCACACCATTCATAAGTATTCTCTAGGGTATGTAATCCCAAAGCATTGTCAATCCTGGGATTACGGCATTAGAAATGAATCAATCCCGTGATTGAATCATTTCTATTAAATCTCGACTGTAGCATAAATCTATATTTAATACTAAACAGTTGTGTATTTAAGACCGTGCTGTCTAACACGCGGCCCGCGGGCTGATTTTAAATGGCCCGCCAAAGCTGAATGCCAGCCGCCAAAAAAATTTGCAAGCACAATTCAAAGCCAAACATCTCACTAAAAATGTGCTTGAATGTTTGTTTATATACTTTTTTATGCTAAACTACTAAAATGCATGCTATTGGCCTACATACATGCTATCATTAACCGATTATTACATAATTATTGCCATAATAAATTTAAATAAAGTTAGTAGCCTAATTTTCAATAAATTTTTGTCGTTGCTTTCGGATTCAAGAATAATTGTATCGGTGGCCCGCGGTGTCAAAAAGGTTGGACAGCACTGATTTAAGACATGATGGTTTTAAGAACGTTGTGGCTAGGGAATGTAATCCCGGAGCATTCTGTCAATCCCGGGATTACGGGATTAGGAATTTATCAATCCCGGGATCCCGGGATTATACTTTATGCAATAAAAATTTTTCCCGCCTGTAGCATAAATGTATATTTAATACTATAACGTTGTTGTGTATTAAAGATATAATGGTATTAAGAACGTTGTGGGGATGTGTTATAAACTTGTAACTTAAAATGAAAAGTTTAAACGTTCGTTAGGAGTTATTTACGATAAAATTATCGCAAGAAGCGTGAAGTGTCAAAAGTAGATTCACCCACTAATGATGACTCAGAGCATAGGCAGAGGCACTTGACAGCAGTTGGGCTCGGTTGATCCGTGATCAAGGTTTCTCCACTAACAGCTTGTATTCGGAGGCTCATTAACTCGGGGTGGGGTGTTTCTGAGTGGAAAGATCTTGATACTTGATAGCAATCCCACGGCCGGGAATGAGGTCTCAGAACGACAGGTGACCAGCGCAGCACCGCTGCGGGAAGACCCAAGCAGTAGCAGCCTAGCAGTCTCGCCTACCAGTAGGCCTAGCAGCCGTAGTGCAGCGGAGTGCACAGCAGCCTGCAGCACCCTGATATTAAAGTAACCAGCAGGGGCGTCTGCACCATAGAAACCTTGGAGCAAATGCTCCATCCAAGACATAGGGGAGATCTGTCAGTGTGTGTGTGACACCATCTTAGGGGGAAAGGAACGGGGAGGGGGAAGAACAGAGGGAAAAGGGACGTTGCTTCAATGACTTGGGGGGGGGGGGTAGACGCCTCTGGCAGGCAGAGTCAGTCTGTAGTCTGCACTAGGGCTGGTACCCGTCGTTGCTGTTTATCTTCCGTAATTAGCGTCCATTGCAAAAGGGACGTTGCTTCAATGACTTGGGGGAGGGGGTAGACGCCTCTGGCAGGCAGTCAGTCTGTAGTCTGCACTAGGGCTGGTACCCGTCGTTGCTGTTTATCTGCCGTAATTAGCGTCCATTGCCCAAGCCTCAAGGAAGAATTATACAGTGGATCAAGCAAATTTAATCCAAAAATCCCAATTTTTTGTAATCCCGGAAATACGGGATTCCACGTTTGTCAATCCCGGGATTACGGGATTGAAAAATGTTCCGGGATCCCGGGATTCGGTATCCCGGGATTACATTCCCTAGTTGTGGCATTGTGTTGCTAACTTGCTACTTTAAAGTTAAAACGTTCAATCAATTAATCAATCATGGAATTTATATAGTGCCTCTTCAAGGGCTCTACTCGATGTTCATGTATCGTCAATACTCAAGAGTTATTTATGATAAAATGATTGCACGAAGCATAAAGTATCAATAGTAGAATCTGCCAGAAATTATGACTCAGAGCATAGGCAGAGGCGCTTAACACCAGTAGGGCTTGGTCGATACTTGACAGTGATACCACGGCCGGGAATGAGGTCCGAGAACACCAGGTGACCACCTCAGCACCACTGAGGGAGGAACCCAAGCAGGAGCGGCCTAGCAGGCTCACTTAGCAGCAGCAGTGGTACTGCAGCAGCCACAGTCCGTCTGTAGTCTGTGCTAGAACCTCTGTACTCGTCGTTGCTGCCTATCTGCCGTATTAGCGTCTACTGCCCAAGGAAGAATTATAGTGGATCAAGTAATTTTAATCCAAAAATCCGAATTTGTAATACAGGAAATACAGGATTCCAGGTTTGTCAATTCCAGGATTTAAAAAGGTCCCGGGATCACAGTCCCAAGTATTCTCATCACAACAGTGAGCCATATGAATTTAGAAAAACCTGGTGAATAAGTTGCTGAACTACTACATGAGCAACTTGACCAAGCTAGCATTAGTCAAGTAGTCGGAAGAGTTGAGACAACTATAGTAACATGAACAACATGACACATATACCATTTATTTTTTTCAGCAAAAGCATTTGTTACTTTGGCCTGTATGTTGGTTCCTTTTCCAAACATTGCCTTTTTCAACCTACAGTACAGTTTTATACGACATTCAGATGTGTATAGAATATTACAGTTCTTCCCAGGTCATACTTTATAAAATGGCCACATGCAAACATTCAGTGCAGTACAAACATTTTAGACATAAAGTTCATAAAAAAATTAAACGTTTTGCATTGACCAATCTTCAGCACAAGCATAAACAAAGTATTTCTATTTGTATTCTGTTTGGTTCAGTGTTGCTACCAGTGACTTCAACACCATTGTTTAAAAAGATGACCAGAAACGATCCAATACAGGCAGCACAAGCTGTGCTTCATCAACAACCAAATAATTTTGTAGATGACTTCCAAAAGCAGATTCCTTTCATAAGGGTAATTAAAATATTACTTCTTAAATTATTTGTTTTCCATATTTGCAGAATAAAAACCACAGGTTACAGAATAATAATCGAGGCAGACTAACGGAGTTCTCTGGGCAGCAATACAAAACACTTCAGTTCTATTCTTTCTTCTGTTCATGACTGGTCGTTGACTCTTTCTTCACCTCTTTGTCTGCGTCATCTTTGACAGTCATCTTATCCAACTTCTTTGTGACCTCGTCCTCAGCTGCTGCCACCAGCTTTGACTCGTTTTCTTCTAATGCCTTTTCTTTGTCGGTTTCTTTGCGGTCTGCAGTGGTGTCTTTTGTTGCTGCATCACCTTTCTCTACTAACACACAAGTGGGTTATATGCCAGTAACAGATTTCTATGCCACAGACACAGATGACTTTGATTTAACCCAGAATTGTTGCATCTCAGAAAGTCGATAACACTAAACCCACAATACCATTTCTACGGATAAGGGTGGAATAGTGTAAAATATCGAACATATCAGGAACCCAGGATCAACTGCCAAGTAAGTCATGATTAAATGACATATCGTATTATCTCGGGTATAATGCAAACTTTTCCCAAATACCTGCTCAAAGTCAGGGTGCATATTATATAAAGGAACAAAGTTCTTAGATGTTTTATGCAAACATCGATAACATGTGAAGACTGCTGATGCATTAATCAAAGGCAACAGAAGTTTATGTTGGCTCAATTACCTTATATTTTATTAGTTTAATTTATTTAACTTGCATCAACTTGCAGTCAATTTATAACATGAAATTTGAAATTTTTTAGAATTTAAATTTAGAGTACATTGTTAAGTTTGAAAAATAAGACAAGAAAACCATTCCACTGGATGTTATTTATTCCACAGATATAAATATATACTAGAGTAATGTACTGCAAGTAAGTATGATAAAACACTCTTCAGCAGCTCTTTTCACCTCTGGCACACCAGTAGCTCATGCCAAAACAATTTCAAAGGATGTAGTTTCACTTCCATGACACATCAATATCGTATATCTAGCCTAAATGTCTTATAGTGCCTACTTAACACTTCCAACTTCACATTGGCATTACGCACACGTGCAAATTATACCCGAGACAACATGGTATATCACATTATCCAAATATGCTTTAATTTAGTGGCAATCATCTTGGACTTCACTATGACCTTTAAAAAAGACACATACTGCAAACAGGGTATGTCACCAGCCATGTATTATTGAAATAATCAGAAGCTTTTTTGTAGAAAGCCATTCTTAACAATCACATCCTGTACAGTATGCCAACTTTTTATTCTCATTACCAATGCACCAGACACGAGTACACTAAACAAGAACAACCCTGACAATATGTCACCTGAAGCAAGTAACTCCATTACAGTGGTTGCAAAACTAGTGCCTCTTAGAGGTTCTTAGGAAGTTATAATAATAATATTATTATTAAATTATTATTCCATAACCATATTATTATAAAGGCACAGATACATATATGAAAGCCCCTTTTTAACTCTTTAATGATTGCAAGGTACTGCATGGTAGCACTGACAGATGACCGGACGGAAAATGAATGGTACTAGGCGGGTCCCGTCATATCCTAGCTTCCTACTGAATCACGGTCAATATAATTTTAGAATAAAATGCCAATCATGAATGTCACTTGGTATAACTTTGAGCTAGATTACGTCATGGAATTCCCTTGAAAACACCCCAATATATTAAAAACAACCATTCAAAACAGTCACTTAAATCACACTACACATAGTTAGCTATAAATGAGACATTTAAATGGTTGAGGTACTGTTTACTAGTGGATGAAATCCGCCGATTTGTGAGCGAATGGTCATAGCCAAAGAAAATATTAATACTTCTGAAGAAAATAT
Source organism: Allolobophora icterica (assembly GCA_963556255.1). NCBI lineage: Eukaryota > Metazoa > Annelida > Clitellata > Crassiclitellata > Lumbricidae > Allolobophora > Allolobophora icterica. The sequence continues at coordinate 32,800,010 of OY744607.1, read as the reverse complement.
GTCGATTGGATCATAGGAGTAGTGGGCATATTAGGTGAACTACGAGTCACAAATTGATATGGAGCTAGATGACGATCGCATCCCAGTATGTTGGACTTAGATACCAAAAACTGCATCTCCTTCATTCATTGAGATAATTATAAAATTTCTTTTTGTTCTCTTTGGCAACAATTTCTGCATATTTTGTATGCTCACATATGTTGCCACTGAATATGTTTGTGTAGACTGTTAAGAACATAACAGTTTGGGTACCCTTAAATTACTTTTACAAAAAAGCCTGTATGATGAACAGAAAATGAGGGAATAAAATCCTAAAGAAAGATGTCTGTCTTAATGTCTATATAATAATTATATTCTTTATTATTTCAAACCGACAGACGCAGTAAGATTACATTGAAACATTAAAGTACAATCAATATCTTAATTAAACACACAGTTTGGCAGCCATGTTAAAAACTGACAGAAATATAACAAGTTCAACAATTTTTATTCTCTGGCCTTTCTTGACAAAAATGTGTGGTTCTCAGGGTGAAAAAAATTATGTGGTCATTGAAGGGTTAACATATGGACCTTCCAGTATATTATTACTACTAGCATCAGCCAACATGCTTATAATTCTATGTAGAACTGAGGAATTGGCATTAGTTCTTACCATTCTTCAGCTTCTTGGACATCAAGTTCTTGGCTTCATCAAATGCGTCTTTAAACTTCTGAGCATCTAGAATTAAAACCAACATCATAAAATAAGCACTAACAAAACCGATATGTGACATATCGTATCTAGTAATTTAAAAGGAGCCTCTCGCAGTAGACTATTCAGAGGCGCCCTCAGTGCATGAGCCCAGTGGAAACAGAAACGTCTTGAGCAAGCGAGTAGATGCAGGGGAGATTCCCATCATGAGTTTAGTTCGAAGTCAAGATGGAAGACCATTCCAGGCAGAGGGACCTGTTACAGCAAAAGCTCGACGTTGGGCCAGAGTGGTCCTAGTACGAGGGACAAAGAGATCAAGATGGCCAGTAGAGCGCAAAGGACGAGCAGAAGTTGCAGAGAGAGGTTGTCGCATAAGGTCAGAGAGGTGTTTAGGGGCAAGCCGTAGCTGGGACTTGGAAACCAGAAGGAGGATCTTATACTGGATACGCGAAGTAATCGGGAGCCAGTGTAAGACTTCAATCAAATATGTGGAGATATGAGCCAAGCGAGGAAGACGTGCTATGAGCCTAGCAGCAGCATTTAAGACTGACTGGAGGGGGAGAGCCGTAGCATGGGGAGACCGAGGAGGAGAGAGTTACAGTAGTCGACCTGAGAGCAAATGAATGCATGTACAATGAAGGTAAAGACAGCAGGTATAGTGAATCACCTGATAGCTCTCAGTCGTCTCAGTTGGAAGAAGCAGGAGTGAGTCAGAGTCAAGATATGTTCAGTAAAGGTGAGGGAGGAGTCAAGAGTGACACCCAGATCGCGTACACTGGAGGAGTAGGTATAAGAAGGAAACTTGAGTGCCAGCAGTGAATATGCCATCAGATGCTTACAAATTAGAAGGCTTGGTTGTTTCACTCTATTAAGAATCCTTGAACACTCATTCTCAGCAGTTGTTTTATCACAGTAAGACATCAGCCTCTTGTCTGAAAAGTTTTCTGTCATAGCAAGAACTGTAGCAGACTTTAAAAATTCAGCACCACACAGAATTGTCACTGCATAGTCAAGCCCTGCCTGCAATCCTGCCTTCGAGTTGCTGTGCCGTTTCCGTACCCATGCATGCATTATGTTGAATATCAAAGTCCACTGAAAATTACCTTGTAACCAAATGCTTTGAACAATCATCAATAAATTTGCACAATAACAGAGAAATTGTGCTACCTGATAACGAAATCTAACCTCACACCTGAGAACATAATGGAAATTGCTCAATTTCCAGTGTGCACATTAACCAAATAAAAATGCCATAAATTTCATTTTCATGCACAATGCCAAAAGCAAACTTACTGAAGGACTTAAACTGTCCTTCCTTGGACTTTTGCTCCTGCCAAATTCTGTTACGGATTGGCTTGAACCTTAACTCAAAATCTTAAAAATTAATCCGTGATGAACAACAATGTAAAGTATTGCTGCCTCAATGCTCATGGATGTAGCACCAGGAAGTTTCCCAAGTGATAAGAGCATTAATAACCGAAAACATTGTTGCTTACTTTCAGCGTTGGCAAATCGAATGGCCAGTAACTCAGGCTTTGGTTCTTCATCAGCAAAGTCAGCTGGTGTGCTCCATACCCAGGCCCGATCACTACCACAGTTTGGTTTCAACTCCAGATGAGGGAGAACTACACAGTGCACAGAAATTCAACACAGCAATAACAAAAGAACCTGTACTGGCGGATAGAGGGAATAAAATCCTAAAGAATGGTGTTTACCTTATGTCTATAATGTTGAAAACTGACAGATATATATAATAAGTTAAAAAATGTAAGCTTCAAGGATATTTGGTTTCATAAAAGAGCAAAAAGTAACCAAGTCCCACCATCTATGAACAGCCATACGAAGAAATGGTAGAAACGTTATTAGCACCCAGCGTCAAAGGATTATGTTTATGAAGAGGCTTTTAAAACCAGTGAGTTTATTAATTTGGAAAACATAGATGTTTTCTCACACAACAATTGTTTCAAGACAATAAAATATTAAAAAAAATTAGGGATATTAGGCATTTTTTTACATATACTGTTGGGATTATAAAATGATCAATCACTTTGGAGTAGGCAATATATTCAAAAATTATATTGCACAATGAAAAGAGCTAATAAGACCACAATAAGCCTATAATGAAAGTATACAGTAATTTCTAACTAACAGCCCTGTAACAAAATTCATATATAATAAAAGACCTACACAAAATGATGTTTAATTTAAATATGTAACTATCATAAAAAAAGGCTTGTTACCATAGTGGTTAGCACAAATTTTTAGTGTTTTATCTCGTCGCATAAGGATTCTGCATGTGGACAAATTCTTCTGGTACAGAATTTTCACATCACCCGTTCCTCTTTCTTTCCACTCACGTGGCTCACTCTGGGAATCATATCGGAAAAGTTTGGCTCTCCTATTAAAAAAACATTAATATCACAACATTTAATCATTTCTTTAATTGTTCAAACACTGAACATGGCTCCTCAATTATTGACAGAAGTCTGGCTTATATATTTATTCATACAATCATTCATTGCAATTTGAAGCCAGTTAGTTAATCAAGAACAATAGAACTACATAGTAACACCAAGTAGAATAGCTGGTGCTGGTGCTCAAAAATATGCAAGCATCCAGTAGGGCATAAACGATTTTGGTTTTTGCCGATTCCGGAGAGTATAGGCAATTATTTGCCGATTCCGATTAATAATAAATCTATGCACTAAGGCCTAATTCCATGTTAGTCATCGTTGGCTAATGGCTTGGCATTAGCTACAGGCCGTATATTTAAGGGTTATTCTCGGGCCCATTGACAGCCCTAGTAAGTACTAACAATCAAGATTATAATTATTTGTGAGTGGCCTATAATTTATTAGTCCTTAGCGAAACCATCGAAAACACTACTTATTAATCGGCAGAATCGACAAATAATAATGGCCCATACTATCCGGTATCAGCAAAAACAAAGTCGGTTATGCCCTACTTTGTTTAATCATAAATGCATGGCTGCAGACCTAAAATGGAAAGCAAAACAAGAATTAAAGACAGTAGAAGAGCTCTGTTATTCAACAGAAAGAAAACAGAGACTTTTCTGACACTAAAGACAGAGCTTGTTTTCAACAGCAGTGGGAGACTAATAGCATCATGTAACTCACAGTTTCACCATTTCTTCTTCATCTTCCTCCAATGTCTTTGTCTGAACGGGCGGCAAATGTACAAGTGGCTCAAAATGTGGATCGGGATTTTCAATTACTTCATCCTGAATAGCAGACATAAGCACTTATATAATGATGAAAAACCTCACCATGATTTAAGTGGCAAACAACTGTTTCACTATACATATTGCAACTATGTTTGTCACAGCGAAGAGAAGAGAAGAATGGCGTCAGAAGCACAGCGAAGAGAAGAATGGCGTCATTGGAAGTGGAAACCTGCCGAAGGGCAGAGAACTTAAAGAAGATTGCAACTACTGCAACAAGTTTAAAATTAATGCTAAACAACTACTTACTTACATCCACTTAATGCCAGAACTAGTTAGTATATCACTGAAGAGTCTCCCATTTCAGTCATTACAGTTAAACAACACTTCAAATAAACAAACAAGGTTATTACAATGCAGTACGCTTTTTGTTTTCAATTACATTGCAAACGGAGAGACAGAATTTAGCATCTTATTTACTTATTTTATAATTTTATTTCGATTTCTTATTACTTCATGTTTTACAGTCAATGCTTCTAGCTTCTGTCCCATTGTGCATTTGCTAATGGTGTAATAAAGAATATACTTACTTACTTACTTATAATTTACCAAGGCTTTCACTATAACAGGCTAACAATCACTTGCAACTATCAAACCCAGCATAGCCTGTGCTGCAAAGAATTACCTAGCAATGCTGAGCAACTGTATCAGGTGAAGAGAATATGAACAGCAGTTCCATAAGCTAACCCTGAGAGGCAGCCACAGGAATGTAACGTTAGCAACTTCTGTCTCAGCTTTAGCATGGAGGGTGGGTGGCCAGAATTCTCCATGGCTGCCCAACCTTCCCACACACAGCATACAGTCAGCACTCTCTAAAATTCATAGCGGAGTTCTCTAGGAGGTGAAGTGGAACTGGAAAACTGAAACTTATTTATGCCATTGGGGGTCTTCCATATATTTTCGCAAAAATCCGGGAAAATTGGACCCCCCGTCCGCAAGCGTACTTTCTTCCACCCCCACCCACCTGCGTATGTACGCTTGACGCACCCCCCCCGAAGACCAGCTGCAGAAAGTGTCTCAGCTCCAGGCAGTGACTGTCTGCACTTTAAGCCAGATTGAAGGATGAGTGAGGGCCAATATAGACAAATTATAGGTGTCTCGTTCACAGCACAGAATAACTGCACATGGCTTTTATATAATGTAATAAAATGCCATCGGACGACTATAGGACAATACAGAGTTATAAATAGGCTAATGTGGACGTCATAATTAGAAATTTATTTTGCGTACGTACACATTTGTCCCCCCTCCCGTTCGCACCCGTACGCAAAATCGCCTAAATCCGACCCCCCCTCATTGCGTACGTAATAAGTGGATGGCCCCTTGCAAGGATTTGAACCCCATCCTAGTAATCCTCAAGAAATGACCGACTGCCCGTCTAGCATATTTGTAAACAATATGGCCACCCCCGACTGCAAGAGAAATACAGCGCTGCAATCAACTGCAAGGACTATCATAAATAATCAAGCAATAATAGGTTCTCACGACATGTGCAGAAACATAAAAACTATTGGCACTTGTGTCAAATCAAACTGCAAAATATCATATTACTGAATCACTCCAGTCTTTTCAGTCTTTAGAACAGCAGTGTTCAAATGGCGGTACACATACCACTAGTGTTACGCCAGACATCACTAAAAAGTATGCGAAAAAATTGAAAAGATTACATTCTTAAAACTATATACAAATATTTAAATTTGTCTACCCACGGTCCTATGGTAATTGCAAAGGGACTTCACGCTCGCTGTTGTTTTTTATCTTATTTTCGCTGGTGGTACGCCAACATTCAATATTTTTACCTGGTGGTACAATAAAAATAACGTTTGAAAACCGCTGCTTTAGAAAGAAATCTCTGTTGTAGTAATGTTGTTTCACTTGTTTTTTTTGTGTTTTTAAAGAGCTGCTAGTAATACTATGTTACATTTGTATAAAACATTCTTATGCACATTGCATAAACTTATCCCAATTCTTAATCTATTCATATCAATAAAAGCATTTTGAAAATTTTTTACTCTGTGAATATCTGAATTTATTGATACAAAATATTTTAAAGACTTTGTGCCACTCTGCTTCTTACTAATTAACCACTTATTTCCTTACAATAGTCTTTCTGGTGGCTTGCAGCATTCTAATTCTCTTGCAGTCTGGATGGCCACATTGTTAGAATTAAGGTAATGGCAATCGACCCAACTTCTGCCTAAAAATCAAGGGTAATCACCAAGAAATGCTAACTTGTGATTGCCCTACTTATTAACAATGTTGTCGCTCACCTGGTTTGTGAGCGACAACAGAGCGCAGTGTGCTAAAGGAAGAGTAAATAAGCAGTAACATAAAAAGCTCAGTCACGTGAAGTCAACAACGTTTATGAAAGTACAGTAAAACTTTTTAGTATTTTGAACTCTCAAATCTCGAACTTTCAGTTATGTCAAATACATGTCAAGGCCCAGCCACAACCAATGCACACATACACAAGGCTTTAAGAAATGTGGTTGCCATACAAACGAGCAGCGGTGGTCGAGCAGTGTCGTGGCCATACCGTTGCTATACAAAATGTGTATACTTCCATTTATGCAGATAGAATATATATCCCATTTATTTGAACCTCGGATATATCGAACCGTTAACGATGGTGCCCTGAACTTCAATAAAACAAAGTTTTGCTGTATGATCAGTTTGGTCACTGACATGAATGAATTAGGAAAGTGCAAGGCAAAGCAAAGTATTTCAAATACTTTATAAGTGTCTGTAAATAAGCAATCAGACAAGTTTCTTGCATACATATAAAATTTGTTACAAAAAGTTAGTTCTCATGAAAGGTATTTTCCAGATAAACATATGTTGAAAATAAATTGCGACTTGTTTCAGTTTCAATTAATTTGATACATAAAAACAGTACATCTGGCTGCATGTGTTGCCATGGAACCACTTAATGCTTATTTACTTCATTACAGTAGTGTGCAGCACTCAAATTTGTCTTGCAATCAGGGGCACACACATTGTTCACAAATAGTGCAACCGCAAGAGGCCGTTTCTCGAGAAATCCCCAATCTAGCACGCTAATCACTAGACTATGAGGCATACATGTACTATCGGGGTGCGTAAGTTTCGGGTAATATACGGTATCATTTGGCTTGCTGTCATTGGCCAGAACAAAACGGTACTGGTGCACCGCGATTGTCTGATTTTACATACACAGAGTATAAGTAGCAGCAAAGTTCTCAACCGTTTTAACCGTGTAGGCCTGTAGGGTGCCATCATCTTTAATAGCCATGAGTGCAATAAACAACTCAACAAACTCTGCCACTACACGTCCGTGCCCTAGTGCCAGTCCCAAGCTCTTTCTTCTGCTAGACTTTCTAGTTCTACAAGATGAACCTGTTTGAGATACACGACATCCAAAAAGATAAACTGGGTGTTATAGAACTGTACATACTGAAGTACGACGACGAAAACGTGCCCTAGTGCCATTCCCAAGCTACGACAACACATGAAAACATACACGATTACACGTCATATCAAACACTCACCTCTAAGAATATATAGTCCGTGTATATTTTAAATGAACGAATCAGAGCACACAAGCATTCTCACACCATGTCATATAATGGTGGCAAAAACTTAGGCACCCCGATAGTACATGTATGCCGACTATGGCTCACACTATTAAGTGATCAAAAGAATGTGATGTTGAGGATCAACAGCCATTGTAAGAAATGTGAGCCAACATACAAAATATGGGGATCGCTTTTAAAATTATATTCCTTGCATTACACAGCATAACTTGTTTATTTAGGCAAAGAACTGGGCGCCTATTCATCGAGTGCTGCTCAACATCCAATAATACAAAACACAGACCAGTTTCATATCAAATTATGTTATTTGATACACTTGATCAGCAATACATCAAAACCTGGATTGAAATCTTTTAAAAGTCACGTGATCCTAATGGAATTTGAGACAAACAAATCGATTTGAAACTTGTTACATTGATGCCGTTCCATGCCATATTCGCACACTTGCTCAGTGACGCTAAAATAACAATTTAATGCTGCAGATAGTGTCATTACAGTGCAATTGATAGGTATTTTAAATTCAAAACCTTGTCGTCAGCCATTTTAAGGTGGATGGTAACAGATAATTTTTCAGACAAAATTTCTAGTAAATGTTAAACTAACTCCGCCAAAAATTTGCACCATACACTAGCTTCCGGTCTTCCGCGAACGAGGCTCAATAAATAATTCATTAGTAAGTATGTAAATATAGAATTACACGTATCCTGTAATTGTAATAATAATAATAATAATAATAATAATAATAATAATAATAATAATAATAATAATAATAATAATAATAATAACAACAATAATAATAATAATAATAATAATAATAATAATAATAATAATAATAATAATAATAATAATAATCAGACATCAACGGCACAGCATGCTAAACGATATCATATGGAGATCGTTTGGTAGAGCGAACATCCCTTCTCAGAAGGAACCTTTAGGCCTCACCAGAGAGGACGGCAAGCGACCTGACGGCGTGACGCTTATCCCATGGTCATGCGGAAGGTGCCTCACTTGGGATGTGACCGTTTCGGACACTTATGCAGCGTCACATCTGGCTGTAACATCAACCGGAGCAGGTGAGGCCGCAAACCGGGCAGCCGCCGCCAAAAGATCCAAGTACGCCACTATCACCCGAACGCATGCCTTTGTAGCGGTAGCAGTGGAGACCAGTGGTGCATGGAGTTCGGAAGGATTGGATTTTGTGTTGGAACTGGGACGTAAGTTGACGGAGTCAACTCAAGACACGCTTGAGACAAGCTACCTGTTCCAGAGACTGTCAATAGCTGTCCAACGCGGGAACGCCGCCATCTGCTTCTCATCGACCTTTTCATGATAAATAATATTGTTCACTGAGTGACGCTGAGATGGCGCTTCAGATTATTTAATCATTATTGTTAAATAATAATAATAATAATAATAATAATAATAATAATAATAATAATAATAATAACAATAATAATAACCGTTTCAGAAAAAAAAATAATAATAACCGTTCCAGAAAAATAACACACGTAATCTCTAAGTCCCTGAGGGAATGAAGTGTCTCAGGGCAAAAAATAAATAAAATAAAATAATAATAGGCCCTAATAATAATAATAATAATAATAATAATAATAATAATAATAATAATAATAATAATAATAATAATAATAATAATAATAATAATAATAATAATAATAATAATAATAATAATAATAATAATAATAATAATAATAATAATAATAATAATAGTCTGTCATTTGTAATGCGCCTAAACAAAATGAGATCTTGCACGAAAATAGACTAATCATTGTGAATCTTAAATAGATAAATTTTAAGGTTAGGCCTAGTTTTGAAAATCGATTACAATCGTAATCGTAAACTTTAAATTTCTCTAAAGCTTGGCGCAGCACATCAGCGTATTCACGAGCGCTGGGTCCTATCAGAGGGGTTATCTAGACTCTAGAGATCGATGTCCAGTGGAGGCCCAAGTCCGGTTGGAGAGAGAGAGAGAGAGAGAGAGAGAGAGAGAGAGAGAGAGAGAGAGAGAGAGAGAGAGAGAGAGAGAGAGAGAGAGAGAGAGAGAGAGAGAGAGAGAGAGAGAGAGAGAGAGAGAGAGAGAGAGAGAGAGAGAGAGAGAGAGAGAGAGAGAGAGAGAGAGAGAGAGACCAAATTGACAGTAGGCCTATAGAGCCCTGCGCCGACTTGATAGTGTCGGCGCTTTGGGCCGGCGGCGCCGCGCCGCCGATCAACAAAAATCGGCGGCGTGCCCTAGTCAGAATATACTTGATAAGAGTCACAATGAACAACCGTTTGTCCTGTGACCAGTCAAGAGGGTCAATTTCTCTAAAGCCACTCCATGACAATGAATGAAGCTAAACTACACACAAAGGGGCTGAGAGAGTAGGCACCTAGGCCCTACAGACATTTGCCTTACAAATATAAATTTTTGTAGTTACACTGCACATCTGTTTAGGTATTGGCAAATTGTAATCAGATGAAGCAACATGCATTTGCATATTGCATAAATACACTTGCACATGCTGATACAGTAGAGGCCTAAACATCAAGTTACATCGAAGATGCCGGATGACAGCACCCTCACAGTCAAAGAGGCTGCTGTCAAGACCAGGAGTGAAATGTAAATATACACGTTTGTTTATATATAGCCTAGTGATCGAATGGCCGAGTGGCCTTAAGCCTGTTAATTTTTAAATGAATTTACCAGGTGGTCTGCTGCCCATTTGAATTGGTGCCATGCCATTTAAGGTCTCTGTAGGCCTATATTAACCATTGTTTGTATCAGACTAAACTGAAACAGACCATCCTTAATTGATACTTATATGCATTAAGTCAAAAACTGTCTTACCTTGTACTGGTACCCCCACTTTTTGGACTGGGGGTAGGCCTACCGTACCCCCCACTTTTTGAACAATACCGATCAATATTTTATTATTATGCCTCCGAGAGATCGCAGTCTCAGCCTCGCTTCGTACGTAAGAAATTGGTAGGCCTACCCCTCCCACTTTTTAGACCAAAGTTACGCCTCTGGGTGGAGGAATATGCAGAATTCAAAGGAAATTAAAGTTCGTTCCAGAGGTAATTGCAATGACGTGGGATATGTAATGTAATGTAATGTAAATCTCCGAAATTTCGCGGATTGACTCCCGTAACCCCCCTCTAGGGCGGCGCCTTGCATGGCTGCCAAACCGTGTGTTTAATTAAGATGTTGATTGTACTTTCATGTTTCAATGTAATCTTACTGCGTTTGTCGGTTTGAAATAATAAAGAATATAATAATCATCAATACCGACATACTTACTTGTAGGGATTTACTAACTAAATATAGATTCGTTGCGACGGTTCAATGCACGGCCTTGAATTATTTCTGTCTTCTTTTCCAAATTAGTAAAAGTTGTCCAAAATTTATTACCATAAAAACTTCAGAGGTTTCATTTATACATGTTGCTGCGATCACTTAAAGTTTAATATAAGAAATTGTGAAAAACAAGGGTAAACCTTGGGGTAAAACGTACAGTTTGGTTTCGATGTCTGAATAAAATATCGAAGATCAGAAGATCAGCAGGCCATTTGTTTAACTAAACCAATTTACGCAACGGTAAATGCTTTTAATTGTTAACTCTTTGTGTTGTTTATTCTTGTTATTAATTGTAGGGTTAATGCTTCTATTTCTGTTTAATGCAATTTGTGTTGAATATTTAAATGTAAAATCTATGTTAACTCGACAAATTGGCTGAACAGGTGGTAATATGATGCAAGGTATTAGCTATCTGTAAAATCAATGGTCTAATGTAGTGTAATATGAAAACTTTCGTAGCGCCCAGTGATGGGCACTAAACTATTTTTTCTTAGTTAAACTAAAACTATTTTCCAACTAAAATAAAATAGTTTAACTAAAGTTGGCAACTGATTTTGAAAATTAGTTAACTAAACTAAAAAAAAGTAGTTAAACTTTTTCCAACTTTTTTCCAACTTTTTACGACAAACATTTTCACAATAACAGAGGTTAAGTGAACTGTAATAATGCAGAGCGTCAATGATAATTTCACCTTCAAATTATGCAATGTGTACTGTTCTAGCATACAGTACAGGCGTACTATAAGTAGTGTATGAATTTAAAAACACAGACTGTTAATGCTAAAACCATGCAGTGTTAAAATGTGTCTTGTTAAAGGTGTGTTCAATATTCATTGTGGAAAAATAGTTGCATATTGCTGATTTTTTTAGTTAAACTTTTGGTAATCCTGGGTTTTAGCGTCGGAAATTATTTACATTGCATGAGCGATGAAAAAGTTTCACAGTTAAACTGAAACAAGAAGTTGGAAGATTGATGAAAATATCAATGAAACTAGAAGCCGGATGATCGAGTAAAATATTACATAGTTAAAGTCAAACTAGAAGTTGGAATTGCGATAAAAATATATCGTTTTAGTGCCGATATTATTCCCGTGTATGACCGATGAAAACATTTTATAGTAAAACTCGAACTAGAAGTTGGAAGATTGACGAAAATATTCACGAAACTAGAAGCTGGATAATCGATTAAAATATAACTCAAACTAGAAGTTGGATGAACGATGATTATTTATTGTATATTGTATTAGAACGTTTCAATGAAAATAATTTCCGACGCTAAAACCCAGGATTACCAAACTTTTTAGTTTGCAACTAAATTTTTTTTAGTTAAACTATGGTTTTAACTAAACTATTTTATTTTAGTTAAACTTCATCCTTAACTAAAATTTTTTAGTTAAACTAAAAGTTAGCAACTTTTTAGTTAACTATTGCCCATCACTGGTAGCGCCGTTATCGTAACCCCAGGCATTAGTAGATGGTCGGTTCTAATTTAAACAACATTCCGCTATCAATCAATCAATCAATCAACATATTTTATTGAAACCACGAAACAAGACAATACAATTAGAATTCATGCTAATAGAGCTGGCATCAAAAGAAGGCCCAGAAGGGATAAAATCCCGGTAGCAGGGACACCTATTTACAAATACATTTTATTTTCATTGTACTGGTTAAGCAGCTCGGTTAACGCATTGTTAACATAGAACTTAGTCGTAGTCCTGTATTGAACTAAATTGAAATAGGTTACAGGAAGAAAGAACAAACAACAGAAAAAGAAACAAGGAAAAGAAAACTTAACTAGATGCTTGATACAAATATAATTACAATCAGTTAAAAATCAGTTACAACACAAGTTTTCATTAACTAAATGAATGCGTAGTATTCTTTTAAACCTGTGAAAATTGAGTTCCTGTTGGATAGTGACAGGAATATTATTCCAAACATTAGAGCCCGTGTATTTAATGGAGAATCTACGAAGGTTTGATGGGCATATATTGGACGGAGGCATTTAGATTTCCTAGTATGATAGGAGTGGATATCTGCTCCAGTTCGAAAGTACCCTTTAAATTCCATAGGTAGAAGATCATGAACGTACCTGTACATAAAGACACCTACTTGAAATATTCTTATCTGGTAAGCTTGAGCAATTTGAATTCCGTAAATATTGGGCCAGTGTGTGAGTTGGTGGAACTCCGGCTATAACACGTACTGCTCGTTTCTGGTGTATCTCTAATTTAGGAATCATGTTACAGTACGAGAGGTACGGGTACTAGGGAGTAATATAGCCGAGTACAAATAGAAGGGGAATTAAATAGGAATTGCGGTGTAATATACCAACATTTTTTGGGATTTTAGCAGTTATATTTTTTATATGATCGTTCCAGGTCATATGCTGGTCAACAGTGACTCCAAGAAATTTAGTGGAATTGACTTGAGCTATAGAAATATCATTTATAAGTAGTTTTATGGAGTTTTTAGGAAGAGCCATTTTTCTGTGGGACTTGAAAAGAATAAAAGCAGTTTTCTCTAGGTTTAGGGACAGCCTATGGGGTTGTCCATAAAGGACGTCCGCAAAATATGACCTAGTTTGGACCCCTTCCTCCCCCTTGTCCGCATTTGTCCACACTTGACCTTACCCCCTCCCTCCCCTTTGCGGATGTCTGCACGCCTAAGCCAATTTTTAATGTCATCATCATTATTTTTACAATTATTCCACAGTTCCTCTGCACATTTAAGTGACAGTTCAGGTTTCATATCGCAGAACGTGCAATACTAAAAGCCTCTTTAAAGTCGCAGTAAAGGTTATACCATGCATAAGGTTTTAGGCAATCACTTCACTGAACTTTCGTCTTTTGGGGAAGGTTGAAACAAGGTGGTGTTTAAAAACTATCAAATTTAAAAGTTTAGATGCGGACGTCCACACTGGTCATAACCCTACCTCCCCCTTGTCCGCATTTGTCCGCATTTCGATGACCTCTCCCTCCCCCCTCATTGCTGACGTCCTTTATGGATGACCCCTATTTGCAGCGAACCATTCAGCTACAGAATCGAGTTCAGCATTTACAATCTGAAATAGGGTGTGATATGATTTGTGGGAGAATACATTTGTGTCATCAGCGAAAAGAATAAATGATAGGATCTAGGAGATATATTGGGGAGGTCATTGATGTAGAGGAGGAAAAGTAAAGGGTCAAGGTTAGAATCCTGTGGGACCCCATATTTGAAATTTCTTAGGTCTGAAAAAGCACCATTACAAGAAACACATTGGAGTCAGCTATCCAGATAACTGGTAAACCAAGCTAGTTGGGTGCCTCTGATACCATAGTTGGATAATTTTTTAAAATTTTATCATGATTTACGGTATCAAAGGCCTTTGCTAGGTCAAAAAATATGCCAAAATTTAGAGTATTCATTATTTTCAAATGCACTTGAAATTTATCATACATATTTATTAATGACATAGAGGAGAGTGGCCGGATTGGAAACAATGTTGGGAGTGGAATAATATGTGATTTTTCAATGAATTTAATAAGTCTATTATACATGATTTTTTCATAGTATTTAGAAAAGTAAGGGAGAATAGAGATGGGCCTATAGTTGGCGGGGTCGTCCCTCATCCCCTTTTAATAGATGGGGACTACTTTTGCTATTTTTATTGCTTGAGGTACTATGCCAGTACTAAAGGAGCAGTTAATAAGGTCAGCAAGTAGAGGGGCAATGATGGAATTGCAATCCTCTAAACAGAATTATTTGACATGGGAGAACAGACTGTAAAGGAATAGTAATCTGTTTACAAGAATCAAGTGGTACAGAAACTACAGATGCAAGAGCTTCTTGCCCTCTCTCCTCTCCAGTTCCGTAGATGCCTGAAAACTTTCCTTTTTGCCGGTGCTGGCATTGATGCCGGTTGAAAGCGCCGCTGATCTGAGTGGCGCTATATAAGTTTTTGGTTACAATTACAAATTACAATTACAATGCACAGAAAAGCTATCAAATTACAGAGCAGCTGCAAAAGTCAGTCAGTTTCTCGATAGAAAGAGGAATATTTACGAGTCTGAGGGTTGAGCAAAGAAGGATTCTGTTGTCTGGTACTTAGATTAGGCAGCTACTGAGCTATATTCATTTGTAGGTTATATATCCTTACATATTTGTCTAATTCTGTTATAGGTTGAATTCCACAAAAGATCTTATGCAATCAGCATTTGAGTATGTCAAGGTATATATATATATATATATATATATATATTCTGTAGTTTTTTATTCACTTTTAAATTCATTGTGTCACTGATAGACATATACAGCTGCATGAGCATTTGGAGAGGCTGTCAGTGAGGAGTGATGAAGGGGCAAACACCATTTGGACTGACAGACAAAACAAGCAGACAGAAGAAGGCAAAGGAAGATATGACTCAAAAACAGGAGAGTGGATTAGACAGACAGATGACTGAATGATTATGTTAAGGTAGTAGATGAAGTGATAAGAAGACTACATCAATGTTTACCTGGCTGAAGCAGAGGCGTCTATCCCCCCCTGAGTCAATGGAGCAACGTCCCTTTTCCCCCCTTCTTCCCTCCTCGTTCCTTCCCCCCTAAAATGGTGGCACACACACTGACAGATCTCCCCCCCCCATTTCTTGGATGGAGCAATTGCTCCAAGGTTTCTATGGTGTAGACGCCCCTGGGCTGAAGAAAGAATCGGTTGGTACATACTCTCTCTCTCTCTTTAACCGTCCTCGATACGAGGGTTGGTCGCATTGTAGACGATTCTTCTCCATCCTTTCCTGTCCTCGGCTACTCGCAGCAACCTCTCTGTTGATGCTCAACAGATGACGCGGACCTTTTTGACCCGGGCGACGTCCGAGCCGGTATGAGTTCTGTAAAAAACCGTCCATAATGCTCATTGGGAAGAATGAGGTGGTAGATTCCCCTGCCTTTCCACCTCGCAGTGGAGGTCCATCGTGTGTATACCACCATAGACCAGCCTTTCGTTGATCAGCCGTTGTCGCTTACGCAATCCTCCGCCTAATCTCCGATGCAAGACCCGCTGCTGCCCAGGCCTTCGCCGCCCACGTTAGCCAGCTTTTCAGGGTTCCTGCAGAGCCTTCCCACCTCGCGAAGCGCCCTAGGTGGTACTTCAGCATACGCCTTCACCACTGATGGTATAGCCTCTGCAGGCAATCCTCTACTTGGCTGTTAACACCCCCTCACCACTTTGAGGTGTGGGTCAGACTTTGAGGGTACATACTAGGGAATGTAATCCCGGAGCATTCTGTCAGTCCCGGGATTACGGGATTAGAAATGAATCAATCTCGGGATCCCGGGATTATACTTTATGCAATACAAAATTTTCCCGCCTGTAGCATAAATGTATATTTAATATTATAACGCGGTTGTGTATTAAAGATATAATGGTTTTAAGAATGTTGTGGCGATGTGTTATAAACTTGTAACTTAAAATGAAAAGTTTAAACTTTCGTTAGGAGTTATTTATGATAAAATTATCGCAAGAAGCATGAAGTGTCAATAGTAGAATCTCCGAGTAATCTCAGAGCATAGGCAGAGGCACTTGACATCAGTAGGGCTCGGTTGATACTTTATCAAGGTTTCTCCACTAACAGGTTGGCCCACTGGCTTGTACTCGGAGGCTCATTAACTTGGGGTGGGGTATTTCTGAGTGGAAAAATCTTGATAGCTATCCCACAGCCGGGAATGAGGTCTGAGAACGACAGGTGACCAGCACAGCACCGCTGCGGGAACAACTCAAGCACTAGCAGCCTAACAGGCTCTCCTAGCAGTAACAGCCGTACTGCAGCGGAGTGCACAGCAGCCTGCAGCACCTTGATATTAAAGCAGCCAGAGTCAGTCTATAGTCTGTACTAGGGCTCGTACCCGTCGTTGCTGCTTATCTGCCGTATTAGCGTCCGTTGCCCAAGACTTAAGGAAGAATTATACAGTGGATCAAGTAATTTGAATCCAAAAATCCCAATTTTTTTAATCCCGGAAATACGGGATTCCACATTTGTCAATCCCGGGATTACGGGATTTAAAAAGGTTCCGGGATTTGGGATCCTGGGATTACATTCCCTAGTACATACACACTAGTCCAGAGGTAAATTGGACAATTGCAGATGGTAACAGGAAGACATGCTTCACTCCAGATAGTCCCCAAATGAAGAAATGTCATTAGAAATCACTGAAAGCAAAGATATGGCATTGAAATCCATTTCTGAATATTAAATAATTTGTACTTTTGTTAGATATGTTATATGTAACAGCGCATTCTGTTAAATATCACTAGAACTAAAATTACTTTCTATCACATTAGTAAGCTTTTTTGGTGTGATCATAAATTTTGACATTTCTGTCTGCTTCTGGATTGTCTGTAGTATAAGCTCTGCTGTGCTGAATCGTAACTGTCGAATTCTGCAACTCCTGGTAGCCATCCCTGGTACGTTTTCAAAGCAAGACGCCGAGTCCTCACTTCTTCTTGCAACGCGTAAAGGCTATGCTGATTGTGTTAAGGTGTTTCTGGATTCACAGATGAATCCAGACATGAAAGAACCGTCGGCCAAGACTCTGCTTATGATTGCCTCAGAGCATGGCTATGCAGACGTTGTTCAGCTCCTAGTTCAGGCCAAGTCCGAAGTGAACATGCGCTATCGTTCAGGTGCAACGGCACTTCATTTTGCAGCCATGCGTGGCAAGGATGAATGCATCTCCATTCTGGTTCAGGGTGGTGCTGACATTAATGCTATAGACGGCGAGGGTAATACGCCTCTACTGGTTGCTGCCAAGAACTGTCGTCATACACACAAGGCCCTGAAGCAGCTGGTCAAAAGTGGCTGCAAACTCAACATTCAAGATCAGCAACTTAGAACGGCACTTCACTATACAAGCTATAAGGCAATGGGCACAGAGTTGCTGCTGTCTGCTGGAGCCCAACCAGATATACAGGACATTGATGAAAATGCACCGATTCATCTGGCTGCCATTGAAGGTTTTGATACGATCGTATGCTGTCTGCTGACATACAACTGCAATCCTAACCTCATAAATAAGTGGGGTAAAATGGCAGTGCACTATCTGGCTATGAAGGGGCACTGGCAGGCAATTGAGAATATTGCCCAAGCTAATGGAGATCTAAATCATCCTGATCCTACAGGCAACATCCCTCTCTGGTACGCAGTTGATCACAACCGAAAGGAGGCAGTTCTCGTTCTTCTCAAGTCCAACTGCTGCCCTGATCCACCCAAACGAGCGCCAGACTCAGAAACCGAAATGGGAAATCCGCTACAGACTGCACTTGAAAAGAAATACTATGATATTGCCAAGCAGCTGCTGCTGGCGGGATGCCACGTTGGTCCTCTGCGTCAGGTACTTGCCAACTACATCCAGCATCAGAGATACATTGCCGCACAACGGGAAGAACGGGCAACGTTATTTATGGAAGGCGTGGTAGAGGAAGTGGATGAAGCTGAAGTGTCTGCCATGCATTGGTTTGATGACTGGGTATGCCACCCACACACCCTATGTCAATTATGTAGGGTCCAAATACTTTGCTATATAAGATCAATGGTCTTACATAGCAACTGTCTGCTTCATCTCCCTCAGGCATTGAAAGATTATGTTATGCTGCGTGAATTAGGAGAATGAGTGCCAAGGAGATAGATCGTTCCTTCTATCGACTTTCGAACATTTTAACTCGTGGAAGTCAGTTTGTTCCTGTTGGCAGTTTGATTGCCAATTTTATCATACCGGTGTATAATGATAGGAATGTTTAACAAGTTTTATTTAATACACCTCATTTTGTACATATTTCACATAATTTATCTGTTTATTTGTTAAGGCTCCCAGAAAACTTGTTTCATCTTTCTGATAATAATCATATTAAATGTTATTTATCACTTTAATGACAAGATTGTACTAAAAGTGACTGTGAAACCAATGCCGTCATTATTCCCATTGCCGTCATTAAAGTGTTATACAAAAAGAAAGTCAGCACATACTCGTAGTACAAAACATTTTATTCTGAAAGTTTTCCAGTGGTTTAAAATGGTGGTTGTGTAGTGTTGCACCTCGATATAAAAATCACAATATCAAGGAAGTTTAACAAAACAAACCCCCAACAAAGTGCACCAATAAAATTAAACTACATAGTTCTTTTGTACAGCCAGCACAAAATTCAAAATGTGAGTACAGTATATACAACTGAAACACTGATTCTGTTCTTCTCTAGTGCTGTTATCATTAAGCACAAGGCATCAGTCAGTGGTCACTTCATGTGAAACCATAGTAAATATCATAATCCATTGCAGAAGTATGGTCAAAACCTGATAGTCAACGGAAACAGGAAGCAGAGCTACAATGGTTTAGCAAATTGAAACGGATATGTCTTTAGGCCTGAAAGACATTAAGAACTGCCAGAATGCATAGAACTGGGTAGTGATTCAAGCCATAGATTCTGGCCCAAGTCGTGACCTATCATGCTACCTGGGGTCACCCCTGGCATATTTCTTGCAAAACTTAAAACTGTCTTATATGAACGTGCTGGTGTCGGGAGCGCCTCTGAGTAGTCCCCTTGAAGAGGCGCTATATAAATCTTCGAATGAATGAATTAAACCACTGCGTTCAGCTACACAGTATTGAAGATACTTAGTTTCACTTCACATAGTTTGACAACGCAATACACATTGAATTCACATGGTTTACCCAGAAGGCAATTCCAAGTGAAAGATGTGAAAGGCTGGCACGTAAGAAACTTGGCCACCTTCATTGTAATTGTAAAGTAATGCAATAATGAATCGACCCTTTTGTCACTCTTGCTGCATGTAATGTAGCAACATTTATATCAGACACCTGTAGAATATAGACATTATTAACTTTTGCATCGGAATATCTTGATAGTGGTAATCACGTTTTATTTGACATAATATTCAGACATGTATTGGTTGGAACACAATAATCTTAATATAAGAAAAATGATGCTGCTAAACAGAATATCCAACACAAACCCACCTACATTAAATAAGCGATGTCTTTGCTATCTTATAAAACAACCGCCTGACAGATTGGATTTTGCCTAAATACAAAATAATAACAATTGACTACAGGTTTAGTTTAACAGACGTAGAAGTAATGCAATGTTTCAGGAAATAATTTACATTTATAAACAGTTTATATTCATGAAAAGATGCTGGTGAATTTTATAACCTTGGGTCTGCATTACTGTAGCATCACCGTATAGTAGGCAGATTTTATCCAGAAAGTTTAGACTACTTTAGAGGATTTATTTACAGCAGTAATGTACAGAAAAATAGATTATCACATTAGCTTAGGCTAATCATCTACCAGCAGGTGTGCAGTATGCCTTTTTAAAATAAAGACTGTAATATATTCATAGAAAACTTTCCTTTTCAAATATAAAAAAACTCAATTACAATTGACTTTACATTATAGCTACATTAATTTTCAAATGGCAAGTACCAGTAACATATAAAGACAAATTTCTTAAAATTTAAACGTGATAAATGAACACCAGCACTGTACAAATGAATTTCTGCTATTGATGCAACAACAAATTAGAGAAATAAATTAAAATATATGGAAATCAGGAAATATAGAAAATGGAAAATGTTCATGAAGATTCTCAAAATGTCAAGACGGTCCGGTCAAACAAAGTGTCAAAAACAATCTACATTCAGTAATAGACAACAACAAATGCTCTAATGTGTGTTCTCTAAACACACAGCAATCTTAAGAAAACCTTATTACAACCTGTCCAGGGAAGCAAGCTGAAAATGACTGGCATCAAATTCAATATACAACTACAAAGGATGGAAGATTCATGTACAAAATGCAGTTTCTATAAATGCCAATTACTGCTGCACATGATCATCTGGACACTGAATTTGAAGTAAATACAAAACTACGTATATGATCAGGCACGTAACTAGCCTTTTTCGTTTGGGGGGCTTAAGCCTTGAACATGGCAACATTTATACAGTGTTCATACGAATTTTAGCCGTAAGCATACAACGGCTTGACTTGTTTGGGGGGCTTCAACTTCGTTTGGGGGGCTTAAGCCCCCCCCAAGCCCAACGCTAGATACGTCCCTGTATATGATGATCTCACTGGCTCCCCATCAGCTACCAAATACGCTACAAGATGACGTTCATCTACAACTGCCATTACCATCTGGCTCCAAACTATTTCAATGAATTACGTATGCCCATTTCTTCATTTCAGAAATGGTGCCACTTGCAATGCATGGTGACATGGTTACCACAGCTAAGATCAGATGATAAAGCTCAAGAACATTTGCAGTTGCTCGTGCAATGCAAAACCTGTGATCACCACTGATTCGTTTAAAAAAGGATTACAAACTACAACATTCTGTCAATTGTATAGGTGTAACTGAGCGCGTGAAAGCTCACTGTCAAGAGCTTGTTAATATAATAAAATGCTACTAAATAAAACCTATAAAACACAGGCAACACAAAAGTAAATTTAAACACCGCAGTTTACCAGGCTGAACAATATGAGAGCGTTACTCAACACAAAAGGCATTAACCAGGGCTGGTAGCCAACTTGATAGCAAGTCATCACATGCTTCTAAATTACAAATAACAACTGCTGCAAAATGATAGCATTCACGCTGTACAAAGCACCGAAAACAATATGATTCGGAAGCATTCAAAAGCAACATGTTTCCAAAGCATTATATAAGTGCCTCCACTATGTACAGCTACTTTATCACCTAGTATATGGCTGACAATCGGGTTAACTTGATTGCAAAATACAGTTTGAAAACATTAACCAAAATTTACCTCTCCAAAACATATTTCAGAAGGTACTGCAAGGTATAATTTTAAAGACAAGTGTTTAGATCTAGTGTTTTTAGATCTAAGTTTTGCAGATTTAGCATTGAAAAAAAGCAACTATTATAGCACCTATGTCAATTAATGCTTCACTAAAATCAGGCTTTAAAATTTTATCAAAATATATTACAAATAAAATTTGTTGGAACAATGGGTTTTACAAGAGTGACAAGGCAAAATTTTATCAAAATATATTGCAATCGCCAATTCATATTTTGTCTTGCAAGTAATGTCAAAGCAATTAAGTAATGTGAAATGTTAATTCAGTGTAAAAGCACCTAAGATTTTTATTTATGGTGCTGCCTGTTACCCTCATCCCTACTACTGGGAACTCATCCTCAAAACCTGTTCACAGAATCATTTAACCCAAAATATCATAGTGGGTGCTCATATATGCCAGCTTGCATCAAGAGCAACAACAAAACAATACATTCATTTTCTGTTGCTTATAAAATCTCATTAACGTCATAAAACTTAAGGTACCTACATAACCGAATGTTCTATCCTATATTTATTGTATAAAGTTTGTTAAACTTATACAACCAGATTTTATATATAACATACTGCATATGCACATATATACTGTGTCTCTATATACCAAAAATTATATGCAACCCATTATTCCAGTACATATATACATGTATAATGTGTGCATACCATATCATCTTCAGTTACGTAAACTTGGACCCCTTCGAGCAGTGGTTCCCAAACTTCTCTGGGTTGCGACCCACTTGTGAATATCTTGGCAGTCTCAGTACCCACTATGTAAATCAAGCATTGTGTCCTAAAATTTATTCGTAAATTGGTATCGAAATATGCGGAGTGACGTAAAGCACTTAGAAATTTAAAGCATTAAAAGGAAACTAATAGGCAAAAACAGTTTACAATTATATTGCGATCCAGCTAGTTATTGTCCAATCAGCGAAATGTTACTGCAAAAAATGTTTCTCGGAAACCTCCGGCGACCCGCGACCCACAGTTTGGGAAACTCTGCCTTAGAGTCTATGGAAGAAACCATTCTTGTCTTAATGACTCTCAGAACCCGATTAAATTAACTACAAAGTATATGCCTATACAATATATGCATATACAGTTATACGTAGTATATAATATATACATATAATGTGCATACACACAAAATATATTTGTTAATATATATATATATACAAAACTGCATACCGGTATGTAATGTGTGTGTGTGTGTGTGTGCGCACATGCGCGTGCGTGTTCCTTGTAAAAAGGTAACTTAGGTAAGTATTTTATTTCCAATTGTGAACTATACGCATGATCAGTTCGGTCCAATCTCAACTGAAATAATGACTGTGCTCTCTTTCATTTCCTTTGATTTCCAACAGTTGATATCAGTGGCTTTGCACTTCCCACCTGAGGACGTAGGATCGTGCTACCATCCCACACCTAAAATATAAATTTAAACATACAGGTAAACAAAACAGCATAACAATACAATCATCTAGGCATCAAGAGTCAAACACCAAAATGAACATAAATAAGAATGTTAAGTTGTTAGAACAGTTTTTGTGCCAACACTTGTAAATCCAGGGTTAGAAGAATTTCTCAGATAAACTGAAATCATAACAACATCAGGGCAACAATAGAACGTCTTTTTAACCTCAAAACTTTCATCAGTACTCATAAAATGACCACAAAAGAATGAAGGGCTGAGTTTGGTCAGATGCCCTGGTATTCCTTGGATGGTCACCCGTCCAAGTACTAACCCAGCTTGATGTTATTTAAGTCATCTTGCAATCAACCTTTTATATTGAGCAAATAAACACAATTGAAGAAAATTATTTCAGCCACTGATGGAATAAAATAAAAAAGATTTGTCAAATAACAAATACAAATAAAACACCACATTTTCAGTGCAATGACTGCACCTACATTAATCAACAGCAAATTAAACACTTCAAACTGAATTCAAGAATTCCTGTTCTAATCCATCTGATCCTCTGCCTTCCTTCCAAGCCTTCACATCCTCAATGAAACCCACCGTAACAGCAGCTCTGCCTCTCTCTCTGGTCTCCACTGGACATCAATCTCTGTATAACCCCTCTGATACAATGCAGCGCTCGTGAATAAGTTGGTGCTTTGCACTTAGCTTTAGAGTAGCGCTTTAGAAATTTGGAGATTACGATTACAAAACAGTCTGTCGGTTAGCCAATCTACACAAATACAGGACTACGAGCAGAGAGTTCCAGATGGAAGGTTTCTGGGTAACATATTTCAAAACAATGCACTGACCATGGCACATAACAATACGCATTATGGAAATTTTGGACTAAGAAACACTGGTATGATTCAAGGAATAATCACTCATCATGCACTGCACAATGACTCAAATTGTTAGATGCATCATGTGCCAAAGAAAATGTGCAACTGCAGTATAAACAGTTCTGAACAATTTCTACAGCGCATTGTTCAAGACGTGTTCCTTCAAGTGGCATTCTATATTTTTTCCAATACACCTGTGACGAGTTCTTGCTCCTCCATTCTCACTGTTGACCTTGCTTTTGCAAATCTGAATGCTAACTGTGTCAAGCAATCTATTATTTTTATTTACTACTAAAAAAAATTTAATGCTTGCAAAATCACACAGAAATGCAAACCTGAGACACAGTCAGTCATTCGTCAGGTGAACAGCAGTTAGCTAAGATATCCAGATGTTTGAAAGCCAATAAGAAATTGTAAGTTTTGACACAATTCACGCTAGGCAATTAAGTGTGAAGTTTAGCATCCCATAAAATTTGTTGTGATCAAACTATTGCTTTTGTAATATATGTAAGTACTACTGTACTTTAGCCAAAAGTTTCCATCACCAAAGCCTTTCATTATCAAAAAGTGTTGAATAAATTCAGGATTATGCTGCAGAAAGAAATGCTTGCAGTTACTAGTGAGTGTAATTGTTTTATTTACATCCACAGAATTCTGAACCTATATAAATTTTTGAATTTATATAAATAAAATACAAGCTCATTTTGATTCAGTGCTTTAATTCAGGAGGAAATGTTGCCTTTACAAAGTGTTACCTTCACAATTCAGTACTTGATACGATTTGTTTTGACACAGTAAGATGTGTTACCTTTATCACTCGGTCTTTTCCAACAGTGAGTATAGTTTTGCTGCTGTCGTCAATGTCCATGTAGACTGCGGAGTGTCGTAAGTCATGGAACGTTGCCATTGATACCTGTCTGGAAATAGGAACAGGACAACAAGCACTACAAACATTGAAGAAAAAGATAAAACCATAAGTTTGTCAAAATTGTGTTCATCTGGTTAAATTTAACAAACTTTAGATGCATGTCAATTTAATCTTCTCACTGAACTCGGCATTTTTAACCCCTTTCCATCTCTTATAATTGCATGATGCCTGACTAAACACATGCTGTCTAGTCAGAGTTCCAGTCCTGGGACACCAAGACAGACTGACAAGTCACTGTGAAGCAACACTACCTGTAAGAAAAAGCTGAATTGCTTCTATAGCGGATATGCTGCAGCCAAAAGAACTAGCAACCTTAAGACTGCTTATCTAGGAATCAGAAAAGCTAGTAGTGAGGGCACATAATACCCAACTTTTTCTTACCATCTTACGTTAAAAAACTGATTTACTAAACGTTACATACTCTTAATCTTCTGAAGTTTAACACAAAACTCAAATATAATATAATATAATCATCAAGCAGAGTCTTTCCAATGATGGTTCAATAATTGCGTTTATAATTTATTATATTTTCACAAAATATAAATATACTTGCATGTTAAGGAATTTCAATAAAATGCATACCTCTCAT
This sequence comes from Allolobophora icterica, assembly GCA_963556255.1. NCBI lineage: Eukaryota > Metazoa > Annelida > Clitellata > Crassiclitellata > Lumbricidae > Allolobophora > Allolobophora icterica. Next base: position 32,774,463 of record OY744607.1, on the reverse strand, counting down.
CTTTGAGCTCCTGATCACACTGATCACAGACTCGCACTTGTAGCTCAAAACCCATATTTGGTATAACATGGTTGTGTGTTGTACATTTGGCACACAGAGCTTTACCACACTTGCGACAGTGGTGCTAAGCAAGATAGAAAAACTTTAGCAAACACTTTACAACAAGAGCATTATGAAAGAAAATAAACAATTGATGTTTATTACCAGCTCACCTTCTGTCCTCATTTGAAGTCTCAGACAATGTGTGGGACATGGTTGTCGATTGTGTGGGACATGTCGTCAATTGTATGGCAGATGGTAGCTGATTGATGATAAGAGTAATAATGGTGTCTTTGTAATTCATGTCCAGTACAAGCTGTCAAATAGGCTGGGCATTACACTTATGACTACATTCACTTCCGCATTTTTTAAATTCTGAACACTGAATCACACAGGCAAATGTGGCCACTCAAGAAAGTAAAACAATGTTGGATGTCTAACTACAACTCTTACATTTAAAGCTTGAAGCTGAATTCAATAGCTTTATTTCCTGAATGTAGTATTCTAAAAGAAATGTATGTAACCTGGAAGTTTTCAGAAAACAGTTGGCCCTCTACTACTCAGTGAATGGCTCAAGTCAAAACAAGCCTTGCAAAATTCATTCAACTTTCACGATTGTCAGTGAGACAGTAAATCATAAACATGAGATTCTGTCATATCACAGGCCAAAAACAGTCTTAAAATATCCAGTAAAATTCCCAACTCTTACAACTGACTAATAACATGCCAGCCATTCAGAGTTCAAATCCTAGCGCACGTCCAACTGACAACTTGATGCAAAGCAATGCAACCTGTACAAAGAGGTTGTCCACTTGTTGGATTCCCTTAGCCGTCTCAGTGCTTCAGCCAAAAAGATGAATGCTGCAAATGACAAACCTGTCTGCCACCAAACGTCTTCATTTCCCACATTGATTTCACATTCCAGAAGAATGGAGTTGAGCATTTCTCACAGGTGCCACTATCCGTCCAAGTTGCCGGCTAAAAGAAGCCATTTAACAATCAGAACTTCTTCAGAAACTTTGTATAAGACCTGACTAACGTGTATAAATGATTGGTTGTGAAACCAAGAAACTGAATTTTCAGGTTAATTTTTAATTAACTAATTGAACCTAAATAAACGTATTTATAAAAGGGGACATCCCAGAAACACTTGTTTAACTTTTAAAGTTTTCTGTAAAATCCCAGTAATAAAATACCATCAAACAAATCAGCAAAATGAAGTAACTTGACAGCAACAATGAAATTTCCAAACATAGGCTTTACAAAGGCCCAAACCTTATAACAATGATCAATTCATAGATGAATGAAATTTTAAACAACTACTACATGTAATTAGCCACTTCTATACTGCCAGTGTCTATTCCACAAGGCATAGATGATGCACCAACACCCAGCTGTAATCAGGTCAACATCCAGAAGATCAGTCCTAACTACTGAAATAATCAATAAACTCCCACATATCCAGTTCAAATGCCTTGGTTTATTTATTGCTCCTCTCAGAGGACAGCTAAGTTTCGTCATCATGGTAAAATTCCCTAGAGCTGCAGTTGACTTCCTCAGTCAGAAAGAAATGTTTGTACAGCAGACAAGCAAAATTTCTAAAGTGATGCAGTCAGCACCTTTTAAACAACCATCAGTCGCATTAACTTACTGGATCACGTGGTTTTGACATATCCCAGCAGACAAGCGCACAGTCCTCTCCAACAGATAGCAATTGGTTTGAGCTCTCACAAAAACTAAGACCACGAACTTTATCTCTGAATCATTAAAAAATCCAACAGGAACTGCATTACGAAAGGCAAACTAGTAATCTATCTCAGACTAAAATAAACCAGAAATCAGAATGATAGCATTAGAGTTTACGAAACCAACCTGGGCTTTTGCAGGTTAATGCTAGAAATGAGAAATGTAACTATGAATAAGCCACATCAAATGCAAATTAAGCAATGAAACCTGCTATAAAATCTCACCACATGATAAGTAAATTGTCACACACAATGATAAGACAAAGCAGGTTGTCTTTTTTATATTTTTATTCCGGATATTTCTATAGCGCCTCTCGAAGTCAACTACTACTCAGAGGCGCTCCCGACTACAGCATTTGATACTTTGCCGGAATTTTCACGCCGAAGCACCACGAGCAATTGCAAGTGAAGGACTTGCCCAAGGTCCATACGCAGCGGCTAGAGTGGGATTCGAACCTGCAACCCTCCGGTCACAAGGCGCCGAACTTACCACTGAGCCACCACGCCCCGCAATTGTTGTTAGCCTGGGTCCCAGACAACTGTGAAGATGAGCTGTCAATATTTGCATCTGTTGTGCAGAATTTGATACCAGCATCATCTTGGAAGTAAACAACAAGTCCTGTTGGCACTGGTCTTATACCCACAACTTTTGAACAAGGATCCTGTTTCATCTACCTGTTAATCTTAAATGGCAGAGACAATAAATGTGTTTACACACCTCTGTTGTCAGAAGAATCATCATTCAGCTAAATTTATTTGTTTATTTATTAACAAAAATCCAGTGCCTGTTATCGTCACTTACAGGTGACCATGGAGTTCAAAGGCAGAGAAGTTTGCACTCTTTATATTCCAAACGATGATTGACAGGTCGTGACTACCGGAAAAAAGTAGATGTCGTTCTTTATCAATCGTCATGCACTGAACAGTTGCTGAAATAAAAAGCATTAACAAATCAGTCGTGTAGAGTTCAACAGAATTTGCACAATACAGAAATAAGCGGAGTGTGGATAAATTGCAGAGGAATCTCAATACTACAGAAAACTTAGATATGATGAAATATGACAATGCTTGGATAAGCATGAAACTCTGCAAGATAAAATCATGCAGCAAAGACTCCTATGGATTCATGATGGGAAAAGAATGCCAACTGATTGAATCCTACATGAATGCACAACATGCAAACTGGAAAGTTAAGCCACACTAAGGCAGACCCAGACTATTAAATGACTATATATGACTGTTCTGGATAGATGATATAAACAAGAACATAACCAGACTTGTACTGAACATAAATCTGACAAATGACAGAAGAGTGGAGATCATTTACATTAATTCATATCCATCACTGCCAAACAGCTAGTGTCAGGAACTGATGATCATGGTATATATGTTACAGGGAATGTGTATTTTCAGGGAATATGTATATTCCCTGAAAATTTCAGGGTATATGTATATTCCCTGATTCACTCAGGGAATGTATACATTCCCTGAAAAAACCAGGGTATATACATATTCCCTGAAATCTTCAAGTGATTTCTATACACATTCCCTGAAAGCTTTCAAAGACACAGCGACATAAAGTCAACAGTAGGCCTAGTGCTTAGCTAGGGTTATAATTGATCTTGAGTTTTTATCCGAGCTTGGGAAATGGAGGTTTTCCTGGACCTTGGTTTTTTCTTTGGCTTTTCTTGTTTTATTTAAACCCTGTTTTAAAATTCATTTAATCAATTTTTTAAACGGTCTGGATGGTCGAGGTCAATAAATAAATGGCGCAATATGCATGCTATACTAGTTTATTTATATTTAAAATATTACTAGTCGAAAGACTAAAGGAGACTGCAGACTCAGACTGAACTGTTTTGGAAGTTTTCTGAAAGTAAACTGTTGCCCTTTTCAAAACTTAGGAAATTATTTTTTGAGTTTCATAGTCCGATTTCCAGGAGGCCAAACCAAATCAAAGGGGGTTTCCAGAGAGTAGTCCAAAAGAGGTCCATGTCCGATTTCCAGAGTACCAGATCAGGTGAGGCAGAGCAGCTGTCAAGGCGGGTGTCGTTTACGGCGAGTATAATTGGAAGGCGGAGTATCAGATGAGTCAGAGTAGGAGTATTTGAAAAGGTGAGACTTCAGTTTTGAGTGCACCCGATGGCTAGGGTTTTCTTTGGTTATTTTAATGTTGTAGCTTAGGTTTTTCATTTTTCAACAGTGATAACACTGATTACTACTAAAACCTTTCTTCTATGAAGTGAGATGTTGTTTATTCTGAAGATTTGATCCTATATTTACGTATAGTTATTGAACAATGGGCGTTTGCGCATCAAAGGAGGTACGCAGTGATAGAACCTTCCAATTAGCGACCAATTATAACCCTAGCTAAGCACTAGGCCTACTGTTGACTTTATGTCGCTGTGTCTTTGAAAGCTTTCAGGGAATGTGTATAGAAATCACTTGAAGATTTCAGGGAATATGTATATACCCTGGTTTTTTCAGGGAATGTATACATTCCCTGAGTGAATCAGGGAATATACATATACCCTGAAATTTTCAGGGAATATACATATTCCCTGAAAATACACATTCCCTGTAACATATATATATATATATATATATATATATATATATATATACAGTGCTTTTTTTCTAGAAAAAAAGGTTCCGGAACTGAACAATAGGTTCCGGAACGCAACAATTATGGGCTGGCTAAAATCACAAGAAAACCGGGATTGGGGGTTGGGAGGGGTCTCAATAAACACTGAAAACAGTTCAAAAACACTTAAATTAAATAAAAATAACTAAATTATTGTTTTAATAATTTAAATAAATAAATTATTTTTTAGGAGCTGAAGAAGGTGCCGGAACGCCGTTCCGGCTCGTTCCGGCTGAAAAAAAGCCCTGTATATATATATATATATATATATATATATATTCATTCACACTGACCAGTTACTTACACATTGAGTGAATAAAGTTGGACTGATTTATGTTACATGAAAGACCATGAAATATTTACCCGTATGTCTTTTCAGAGTTGTGACTTTTTCAAGTCTATCGTTTTGAAGTTTTAAAACCGTGATCTGACCACTGCTGTCCCCAATGAACATATAACCAGATGAAGCATCATACCTGTTAACCAAATAAGTTCTTGTTTCATAAATTCAATTAAGAATTTTTCCAATATTCATACAAGAACTCGTGAGTGGCTTAGTGAACACAGAACTTTGTGAGTTACTTAAATTCATGATATCAAGTGTCCTATTCATGCTTAGTGTACAGTCTGAATTTTCAATTCAGTTGCAGTTACTCCTCAACTGTCAAATCCCATTTAAGATAACAAAAGCAGCAAAAACTTGTCTTCATAATTAATTTTCCTCAAAGAGAAAATGAAAGCTGTGAGAAGTTAATTGTAATACAGTTAGCAAATTTATAACTTGCAGTATGAAAAGATATGGGAAGACATAATATCTGTCAACATTAAGTATCGAAGAAAGTTAAGCTGATACAGAGGTTTATTCATGCGCTATGCCTCATCACTCATTTAAAATTCAAGATGCTATGACCCAGAAGCATGCATTCGCATTCATCAAGCCACGATCAGGGTTGACTATGGCAATGCTACTTATGCAGGCTTGACTTCATCCTGCATTAATAGCTACAATCTGTTTTAAATGCCATGACTCACTTGACTGGTTGCATACCTAGGTTTGTGTAAATATCCAATTTTTTGTCAGAGGAAATACCATGATTACTGCAAAGGTTGCACTGTCTTGCAGGTCATACTCCATCGTATCTTAGGTAGCTATGCATGTCAGTTTCTTCCATACCTGGCCAAAGATTTTTTCGCTCAAATGTGCAAGGCTGCCCTCCAACGGAGTCCAACCTGACCTTCTGCAGCCCAACACAGAAGTTTTGCTGCCATCATCACATCCTATTAGAAAAAACTGCCTTGCAGGCTGTGACTTGAGCTTCTTGGCCTCATTTCCACAAGCACTTGAAAATCATTCTATTTCATCATGGTTTTCTATTGTCTCCTCGAGAGCACCTCTGATGGGTTTCTCTTGGAAGTGGTGCTATATAAATTTGCAATTAAAATTACCATTGATTGATGTCTTGTGCATTTATTACAACTGTACGGGCCTCATTGCACTTCCATCAGCATCTAGTTAAGGCCAGGGAAGCTGATGATCAACAAAGGATCGAATTCTACAAGGAATACCAATCAGAAGCCATCAACAAACAAAAACAGCAGCAGCCTCTGACATGCTGCTGTCCTTTTTGACTTTCAAATGACAGAACCAGTTCTGGGAATTCTTCAGTTCCACTTAAGAGTCAGGACTTCGAAGTTCAAACTCAAATCATGACTACACTATTGATTTAATTAGATTAAGCTTCCTCAACATGGACCGAAAGGAATTTGAATAGATTTTTGGCTGTAACAGACATCACACCATGTTTTTAATGCATCATTTGACCTATATTGATCGTCATCACACTGCACAGTCAAAAGGGGAAGCTAATGCAAATAAGCACAACTTATCAAATGCTTAAACAATCCAGTGTCAGTCACCTCTCACAAAGCAGTAGATAGAAAGTTACAGGCAGCAAGTTTTGCAGACGAGCTGCATTTGTAAATTTCAGTCAGAGACTGGTCTGTAATTGGCTGATGCCATGGTGTTGCTTGTACATTGGTACCACAGAGGGTAGCTACATTTGGTAGCTACATTTGGTAGCTACATTTGGTAGGATTTTTGACTAATGCTGGCATCCTAAGTATAAGTCTACAATACTTTAAAGTGAGATGGTAACTCTAATCCATAAGCATAAAAAATCTAAAGGAATATTTAAGGACAGTAATGAAACAGGCTTACTGAATACAAGAACCGGAAGCATTGAGCTGATAACCCATGAGACGACGGCCGGTTTCTGTGCAGTGCAGATGAAAGCATTTGTCAGCACCACAGCTGAGCAGAACGTCCTTGTCTTCCACCAGAAGAACACTAGCCACACGTCCCGTATGAGCTAAGACCAAATATCATTAATATTCTTTCTTTAACCATATTATACACAGTGAAGTTCTTCTTTTTAGTATAAAGATATATACTTGATCTCAAGTGTCGCTGTCATATTCTTTAAAGACATATTTCTGGAGTTGCAGTAACAAAAGGTGAACGTTAAAAGCAACATGTTGAAGCTAACATCGTCATAAAACTATCTTTTTAGGCCTCTAAATCTGTGGACGCACAAGGTACGGTTTATCCTCAACGGCACCACCCAAATTATGGTCAACCTGCCAGAATTATGTTGTGCTTACCAGATCACGTGCAAGAAACACTGCACAAGATGCTGATCACGGACAGAGTCCTTCAAGATCATCCCCTGAACAGTCTGTTATATTTAAAGCAGCAGCAGATTATACAAAGGAGATCTGTGTGACCAGTTTCGTTGACATTCACTACAGTCTGTAAGACATCCTAGCGCCTGTATGGCAGTTTTGGGGCATCGCACACATTGTCATGCATTGGACAGTCTTCTGGAACAATCCTCCTCTTAAGGTTCAAACTGTTACAACAAAGGCAGCTAGAAAGTTTCATTTTGTCTCAAGATATACCTTTTACAATAATATGAAAGCCATGTGTCATGCCCCTGAGAATTCTAAAATACATTATACAAATATCTAGGTACATGCATACAAGATAATTTCAGGAACCTTAGAGGCATAAGCCACTCAAGTGTCAATAATACTTGTATGCAGAGAATATATGGTAATCTTAGTATTTTGCACTCTACAAACACTTGGCACAAAAATACACTGGAACCTCATTATAGCGCTGTTTTCAGGAGCCATACCACAAATTGCCTTATGGTGAGCTCTTGTGATAATGAGTTTACCCATCTATAAATTAAGTAATTGTGGCATCCATATCGCTAAAGATAATATTTCAGAATTCATAACAAGTCTTTGGTGTGCGTGAGTTATAATAAGTCTCCAGTGTACACGAGAAATGGGGTCAATATCCAGATACCCTTACCTGAATAGTCACGAGTATGTTGAATTTTGTTATAATCGTCTCCAACTTTAAATTCCTGAAAAGCATAAAAACACAATAGAATAATTAAACCTGACATGAAACTTCTTCAAATGCTAAGAATTCGTCACTTTGTTAGAGTTTAACAGCAATTACTTCACACATCTAGCGAGAAGCCGAGAAGAGGAAAATTGGGGAGGCTCTCCAAGAGGCTTGGGAGGGGACGGTAAGTGAAGATGGAAGAAGGGGGAGTGAAGGGAGTGCAAGAGCAAGAAACAAGAAGCAGCAGACATTTTAAAATGGTAGTAAGACAGGGAGCAGGAGAGGCTGGGAAGGGAATAAGAGACTGGAGAAGGCAAGATGAGGAAGGGAAACAATGGGGAGAGGAGTTGTGGGAGGGTGGGGCAAGCGAGAGGGAGAACTGAACCAGCACACAGATGCTCTGCAGAAAGAGAGGCAGGTTTCATAAATAAATGACTCATGAAAACTTCTGACTGAGCACTGATCTTCTCAAGGAATTACCCTTATATAGCACAGTTAAATAAATAGTCACTGTGTCTGGTGGTTTTGAGAACTGCTAGTTTGGTCTAGATTAAAAAATTTGTACAACTGAATTGTAAACACTTAGGGTTTGTTTCAAAGTTCACACTGAACTTGCACAGTCACTGCCAGTGCTACATGTAAGCATGTACTGGTATAATAACATTGAGGAGCATCTGATAGAGTTTAAACGGGTGGGCAGGATTTTTATTAATGACATAAATCTACCATGTTTTCATAAGGATATGAATCAATAATTATTGCCAGTCCACATTAACCAGCTATAGCAAGACCTTATTTCTTAAAACTTGACAAAGCAGAATTAAAAACCGATGACAATTATTGAAAGTCGTACCACCCACCATGATCAACCCGCAATCCAACCCCACTACCAGCTGCCGAGATTCAGTGCAAAAGTCCATCGAAACACAAGCACCTAGACATCACAGTAGCAAAATCTGATATTCATTTCAAAGGTTTCCTAAGTGTCATCTAACACTATCAAATAAAATATTAGTAACACAGCATTGTTGTTCTACCAAAAGCCTTAACCTTAATGCAAACTTTTCTGTTTCATAATTATCTAATATTTACTACATTTGTGAGGTTCCCAAAAGGGTCTATATAAACAGACTGATACATGCATACATACAAACATCTTGGGTTGCACCTTTGTCTGACAGCCCTACATAACTCAGTTTGACAGGCCATTAAAAGTGCTAAACAAAAAAGGATGCTTGCATTCAATTACATAAATAGCAATGAAAGAGTTCAATGAATTCAATGAATGTCAAATTCAATGAATGAATTCAATGAATGAATTCAATGAGTGGTTTTTTATACATACAACTATACCAGAGTCGGTCAGTGGTCATTAAAATCTCATGGGGCAACATTTAAAATGACTAACTGCCCCACTGTTTGAATTAACCCCATTCGTCTGTTATAATTGTAGAGGTATATTCATATATAGCTCCATTTACAGAAAATCTACTCAGACATTAAGTGAATTATTATTCCAAAATTATAAACAACAGTCATTGAAAATACACAGTGTAATATACGAACACTTGATACAAAAAAGATGGGATGTAAATGAGTATGACAGGGCTCTGCACTTGGTCCTACATGTATTTTGTTTACATTATACACCACGCCATTAGGAACATTCCTGGGATATCATTTCTATGCTAATGATACTCAAATCTACATTTCATTGACAGAGTGTCATGTGACTCATCTGTGCAGCTGTTTTTGATGAGGTACAGCCTTGGATGACGGCCAATAAACTGCTCCTCAACCCATCAAAGATTGAATTTCTGCTATTGCGCACTCCACAGCAACTTAAAAAATACATCGGCTTAAGTCATTGAAACTGAGTGACTCAACTGTTGAGCTGGCAGATGCTGTTCATAATTTAGGCATTGTTTTCAATTATAAAATGTCTCTCAATGGTCAAGTAAACAATATTTGTAAGTCTTCACATATGTTCATTCGAGACATAATTATGCAGAATTAGGCGTCATGTGCCCACGTCTGCAAGGACATCTCTGGCAAATGCATTAGTTTCTAGAAGCCTAGATTTAACTGTAACTAGCTTCTTACTGATGTCAATAAGTAAAACATGCTGAAGCTGCAGAGAGTTCAGAACTCCTTGGCAATATTTAGCCATAACTAATACGTCCAAATATGAACACTTAATCCAAGTGCATAAATCTTTGCATTGGCTTCCTGTTCACCAAAGAATTACTTTCAAATTGGGGCTGGCAGTTTATAAAACTTTGAACTCTGGCCAGCCACAATACCTAAAATCAGTTCTTATTCTCCAGACTGGACTTATCATTATTCAATGAGGTTATCTGATTATCTTGGTCTGGTTATACCTAAATCAAGAGCTGTTGTTGGTGAACAAGCTTTTTCGGTTGCTGGAACTACTTTTTGGAACTCTCTCCCCGTGTCTGTGCACTCTGCTCAATCACTTGTGTCATTTCGTTCTCAACTTACAACTTACCCCTTTCAAACACCAGCGCAACAGAAGTTACTAATTATAATTACTACAAAGTATGGAACCAGTATAGTTAGATGGTCAAGGAACTATCTAGCTGTGATACTGGTAATAGGTTAGTTAGTCGTTAGTAATAGAACAGTCGCTGAGAAAGTCATTGTAAATGTATCTGCAAAGCACCAACTTGTGTTCTATAATACATGCTAAAGCACAAGAGAAAATAAAACAAACTGTGATTAAACTTGTTTTATCTACATTGTTTCCTGTCACAAAAGATTGCTGATGTGCTCACCATATAAACTGTGCTTTTGGAATTAAAATCTGTTCATCATAAGAAATTCAAAATTAAAGATGACGAGGAGGAGCAAAATAATCAAGAATAATAATCTAAATAAAAGCAAAGGGGTAACTTGCAATCATTGGCAATTAAAGCTGTCACCTCACCTGAAACAGTATGACAAATGCTTGGCCAATACTGCCCTGTGTATCTTTTCATCCATACTTTAACAGTTCTAAACAGCAGACAAAATAACAAATTTGTATGTTGTTGCCATACATGACGGCTTTAACATGCTGTTAAATATAATCTGGTTTTCATCATCAATATTGTAGTATTCTTATTAGTTGTAATTGTTATTAGTAACTTCTGTCACTCTGGAGACTAATGCACGCAAGGCAGCAACCAACTGTCACGAGTTGACCTTGGTACGAAACCGGTAGGCTGTACAGACATAGGCCTACAGGAACAGTAACATAGGAGGAATTTCAGCTATAGACTAACATATATAGATATATCGCTGTAACGAATGTAGGTATCGTAGGTCTGTAAATATATAGCTAATACAGCGATGGTCGTCGATGTCTGCGGGGTCCAAAAGGGATGGGCTAGGTCAAGGTACATCGTCGACAGGTGTGATATACGAAAGAAAGAAAGTCGGGCTGAGAGAGCCGACCAGAAAACAGTTTGGCTCGGACAGTTGACAAAGACGGTCAAACTGAGAGCCAACAAGAAAGTGTCGAACGGACAAAGTCGATGAGGAGCGTCGGGCGAATCCAGTCAACAGCTGCAGGTCGTGGGCGTATTCTTCGACGGTGACGACAGAACGGGATTCGGAACGTGTACTACAGACGTTTTCTTGGGCGCAGACGTTTTCTTGGGCGTGACGACGGAACGGGTCTGGGGCGTTTTCTATGGATGGATGTATGGTCGAAGTGGAACCGAGGACGACATTGACAGCGCCAACGGATGCTGTTGGACTTCCGCCAGAGAAGTCTGGTTTTCTTCGACGTTCTGGTGAAGGAACGTAGTCTTGGGCAACAACCGATGAAGTGGTCGCGAAACTACGCACCGGACGGACGAGGAACGACGGAAGCTCGTTGGGTCGAGATACGAATTGAACTCAACCAGTCGCTGAAGAGGATTCTCCTCTTGCAACGTCGCAGGTCAAGGACAAGCCGGAAACTGCCATCACTTCGACAAATGGGTTGTCATGAGTCATTTGCACAGTTTTGGGGGCCTGTGGGTGGGAGCGGCCATCGCTTTAGTGTACTAAAGATAGTTTAAAGACATGTTAGAATCTTGAATGCTTTAAGATAAACATAGAGATATTTTGTACAACTGAATGCTTTAGGCAAAACGTATAGAAGAGTAATATCTTGAAACACTGTAATACTACATAGAGATTATATTTTTCGTAAGTTTGTACATACATTATTAAGCTTAATCGGAAAAGACTAATATATTTTGAATTATCACTGGTGTGTTTTCAATGGCCCGGCAGTGCTTCTAAACAACCTGGTCCATACCAGGGCATAAACTCATCATCTCAGGTCAATCCTTGATGCCAACGTACTAAACCAAGCCATTACTTGGGCCAATACCAGAGTGTAATGAGGCAATTGTTGTTTACACTTTAAATGTGGTATCCTATTTAGAAATAATTTCTAACTAGGACTGCCAGTTTAATAGGTGAATAAACTGGGTAGTCCAAATGGCCTGTCACTAAAAGCTGAGCACAGAATTAGAGCCTAACCTCTGCACCCAGTTTCCCACTTAAAGATAACATCAGCTTCAATAACACCATCATTGCTTCTCTGTGAACTTATTTAGTCCATAATAGTAGTTACAGCAATAAGACAGGAAGAGAAAAGCATTGTGTTCCTTTATTTTCTAATCTGACAAATCAGTTTTATAAAGCAGACCTTATGATTATGATTTGCAAACTTCAGTTAAAAAATGCCTGTAATCTCGAGACATCACTGTTACTTTATAATCAAATCTAAATGCGATCTTAAACAAATAATTATTAAGTTCCTACTCTGGATTAGTCTCCAGAACCGCTGCCATCCGACACTGCTACTAAGCCCTCAAGTCAAAAGCAGTCATTAAGCTATCGACTGCTAATGACTTTGTTCACTTAATGCTTTGCTCTTTATTTTAACTGCGGTCTCCAAGTTTCGATTTTTGATGAAGACATCAACAGCAGGACAAGAGCAACACTTGCTTATAAGGTGTAAGTCACAGTGCAATAGACTAACACTCTAATGATCAGTCGATGCCAGATCACCAGTTCTTTACTTACTACCTACCTGTGTAAATCTATATGTACACGTTTTAACACAGTGTACATCAGTGTTCAACCCTGCTCATTTTTCAGTGAAGTGATCGGGTGGGATCCTTAAACACTGCTCCCCATTTCAATGGTCACCACACCATTTAAGGTCACTGTGCCAACCCGATTTTCAAATCTGTGAAACATGCCAGCATTGGGAAGGTGAACCACGATCCACATGAACTCTCAAGCAGAGGCACAAGGAATGCAGCCTATGTTCTAACCAGTGTGTACCTAGTGTAAAAATTCATATGAACACTGTATAAATGTTGCCATACTCAAGGCCTAAGCCCTCCCAAACGAAAAGTCCTAGTTACACTGCTGTTGTTACTGTTAGTTTTTACGTTTATCCAGTTATTTGCAGTAAACGGCCTGACTTATCTGACTGCTCAATTGCTGCTGATTGATAAATTTATGGCTAAATCTACAGTGTTTCCCTACATCATTCGGCAACTCCCAGACATAACGGATTACCTAAGAAGTCGATAGCAGGTTGGTAAGTCAGCTAACAAGTCTAAGCGACTTAGTCAGTTGATAAGCATGTGACTTAGTCGACTAAGTTTCAAAAGTCAGCCACAAACTCATTAAGCCAGTCAATAATTCCTTAACCGACTCCAGGGACTACTCAGAATCAGTATTTTACCAGTGAATCCGCTAATCTAAGAACCTTAGAAGTGAATTTCAAAGCTCATAAAAATTATAATCACTGTTTGCGAAAGTACGTTATCCAGGTAGACTTACAACGTACAGAGTCACTAGACTGTAGGGCACAACAACAGTCATATGATGCATCATTTTCACACGGAACCAAATTCGAGGGTGCATAATTTCGTGCATTAAGTGTCAAAAATTGCGGTAGATAGATTAAGACATATCTCATAACAGAGGCGGTATAAGGCGGTGATATAAACGTCAAAACAGATCTTGATTACCTATCGTCGCTGATGCATATGACTCCTTCTTCACGTGGAACAATGACAGCCATGTTAACGGAATCATCGTAGCCTTCGACTTTTCCAACAAGCTCCAGTCGACCTGAGTTTGATTCTACGCCTGCGTGGGTCGGAGAGGTCTGGACCGATCCTTCCCCAATCCCCTTTATCTTACTAGCCATAGATCTTCCTTCCTCAGGGTGTATTCGCCTGCGATACTCGCTGTCCGTGCAAAGAAATAATTTGTTGACACCGGAAGTCTTACCTCAGCCGTCCAAAGCGTCACCTGGTGAATGAACACGCAAACAACGCGATGTATTGACGTGGCCTATATATAGAATGAATGAATTTTATTCAAATTTCAAACGCTTCAAGTTGGGGCCATACGTGTAGAAGAATTCAGGAGAGGTCATCACCATCTTATCTGCGCCTCTGATTCATGACTGTCACTGTTCCATGTGCCTCTGATTCACGTATTTACGTCTGTCAAGTTCACCGGTAAGCAAACATTACCGGTGAACTTGACAGACGTCAATACTTGAGAGACACGGTCAGACGACAGAGGGATTAAGAGGCGTGGGAAGTAGGCGTCAGAGGCATCCAGGGAGGAGCAGAGGGAGCGACCGCTCCCCTAAGACCATTTTCCTAAATGTGGGGCATTTTTCACAATTTATTTATTCCAAACGTTCTATTTATTCCAGTCGTTCAAAGTTCAAAGACTTAAGAAATATATGTCACCTTGTCCTTAGGGCCTAAATGGTAAACCTCTTTCAAACTGCACTACTAAACAGTTGGCTGATGCTAAAGGTATTCTTGCAAGTTGCAACACTTGATATGTTCGAATACTTAGTTCTAATATTTCTGCGAAAAAGTGCTAGAGAAGGCTTTCACTTAATCCACATATTTACAGAGATGTAGCACTGATTTACTCTCATTCAACTATTTGAAAACGAGATGAAAAACATGCACAATGAATTTGAATCTGAGTTTGAACGGATTGAGAATGAAACAACTGAGCTGGCTCAAAAATGTGATATTGCTACTGACTATGAGCAACAAAGAGTTCGGAAAAGAAGGAAATTCCATGAGGAAATGTCAGTGGATGATTCCAGAAAAAATCATCATGGTTGAAACGTATACATAGTGTCTCTTGATTGTGTCATAAATAGCACAACTAAAAGATTTCATTCATTCTTTCATTCGGGTATTTATATAGCACGTACCTCTTCAAGGGGGCTACTCAGAGGTGCTCCCGACCATAGGCGTAGACTCAGCCGGGGCACGTGCCCCCAATAATTGAGGAGCCGGGGCAATGCCCCCAAAAATCGAGAGAAGAATTTCTTCACATATAAAAATATTATGTTTCAATACAGACAAATTTCTTCAGAAACAGAAAAACAGAGACACAGAACTGAAATACTATCAGAAATCCATAATGGAAACAAAGATTTATTTTTATCTTCAATATCTTCAATGTGAAACAAATTTACATGCAAACAAAATGCCCCATTTAATTCATAATTATGCATTAACGTAACACCGGAAGCTTCTGCTGACTGTCCAGACCAGAGGTGAGAAAAGCTTTTGCGGATTTTGCTTTAAACAACAACAAAAAGAAAACCACAAAATTTGTTTTTGCTTAAAAAAATAAATTTCTAATTTTTGTAGAAGTTATTTTAATAGCATATTGAATAATGATTTTAAATTTTCGGAAATCGCAACTGAATTTACTGAGTTGGAGCTCTTGTTCATGCCGTGTTTCATGATTTTTATGATCCGAAATCAGAAAAACTTAAAAACAACCAAAACAACCAAAACCATAAAAAACAAAAAAACAAAAAAACAACAAACAACGTTTCATCTTGAAAAAACTTTTTTGCACCTCTGGTCCAGACCCCATGCCCCACCAATATTTTGCCCCACCAATATTTTGGACAAGTTTACGCCAGTGCTCCCGACTCCAGCACGGCCAAATAGGACAGTTTTCAATCTAGTGTAGAACTCAGAACTCCCTCTGATACAGAGGGAGTTCTGGGGAGTAGGCGCAGCTCCAGCCCGTTCCATGCCGTTGGGCCCACCACTGAAAAAGCACGATTCCAGACTTGTTGTCCTCGAGACCGAGGTCTTGGTCTCGAGTGCACTCGAGTTCGTTTTTAAAAGTCTTGGTCTTGGTCTTGGTCTTGAGGTTCAAGGTCTTGGTCTTGGTCTTGGTCTTGAGGTTCAAAGTCTTGGTCTTGGTCTCGCAAGACCAAGACCAAGACCGGCTATCAATGTGAACAGTCATTTAACAAAACTCAAGAATTTTAAAACTTATCAAACCTGTTTGCATCATAACCAGGATAACCTACAACAAATACCTACGGACGGATGCAAGTCTTAATTGTTGGTCAGGAAAACCCATTGGCAGCAGCAACTAAGTTATGCTGTATATGGAAGCCCTGTCGAGACTTGTTTCTGAAGCCAGACGGTCTGATAAACCATGGCAGGATATCAAAAAGGCTCACGATTTGTACATTTACATCCAGTGCTTGAAAAGTTACTGTGTGTGCCAGCGACTTCAGCACCTAGCTATGGAAAGTATTTTTTAACCGTGGTGGAATTTTTATGAGGCTCACAAGGCAAGTCTTGGTCAGAAAATTCTGAGTGAATTGTTTTTTTTTTATAAAATACAAAAGGCATTTGGAATAACAGTTTGTATGAAGGACCTTTGTAAATACGAATTCGGAATTCTCTGCAGTATGCATTTAAAGTTCATTTGCTTGAATAAAATAAACGTTTTCATTAAACTATCGACTCCACAATTTTTTGTGTAAGGAAAAGAAGTCTTGGCCTGAATGGGATTTTTTTGGGTCTTGGTCTTGGTCTTGGTCTCGAGGTTCAAAGTCTTGGTCTTGGTCTTGGTCTTGAGGTTCAAAGTCTTGGTCTTGGTCTTGGTCTCGAGGTTCAAGGTCTTGGTCTTGGTCTCGAGGTTCAAGGTCTTGGTCTTGGTCTTGGTCTTTGTCTTGAGGTTTAAGGTCTTGACAACAAGACTGCTAAAATTTCTGCTGACGACGTAAAGCCAGATTAAGATTTATTTACAGCGCTCCAGTCCAGTCCAACGCTATGAATATCGTCAATTTAAATCATCGCATTAAGGTAAGACAGGGTCGACGCCGACTGCATTGGCAGCCATATCCGTGATTTCCTCCACTGGCTTCCTGCTCAACAGCGAATTCAGTTTAAAACCCTCACCCTCATGCGCAACTGCCTCACAGCCTCTGCTCCGCCTTACCTAATCAATCTTTGCAACCCAGTTTCTCGATCTTCGGCTCGCGGCCTTTTGGTTGTCCCTCGCATATGCGCTCTTCCACGGCACAATCCATGAGTTTCGCCTATGTTGGCCCCTCTGCTTGGAACTGTCTCCCCTTGTTTCTCCGCCAAGAGCTTAATTCTTGCCCTCTCTCCTCTCCCGTTTCGTAGACGCCTGAAAACTTTCCTTTTTGCCGGTGCTGGCATTGATGCGGGTTGAAAGCGCCTCTGATTTGAGTGGCCTATATAAGTTTTCGGTTACAATTACAATTACAGTTGTAGAAAACTCGTTTAGACACCTTTAACACGTTTATTTTGGCTACTATAGATTCTTACGTTGCGTTCAATCGCTAATGTTAGGCCCCTACAGTACATGAATTGCTATAGGCCTATATTATAATTTGAGCTCGACGTAAACTACGCTGGCAGTGGCAGCCATAACATGTCGTTAAGGTTATCGTAAATAATATAGCAGGACTTAGATTGCTACTAGACTTGCTAGCCTACGTGTTGATGCTACTTATATCGCGCCGCTCACAGCTGCGGCCATTCAGTGGCATTCCCATTGCAAACTCTAATCTGCGTTTTACTGAACATCTTAACTCTATATGCAGATTTGTCCACTACCACATCCGTGATATCCGTACGATTAGACGCCACATTCCCTGTTATGCCCTGGTTCGTTTAGCTAACGCCCTGGTCCACAGATCTCGACTACTGCAACTCAATTCTTACTGACATTTCGAACGCTAACTTAATGAAGCTTGAAGAATCAAAAGAACCTTGGCCCCTAAAACTGCAAAATACGAGCTCATACCACCAATACTTAAATCAGTACATTGGCTGCCCGTAGAAAAGCGAATAACTTTCAAGGCTGGGTTAAGTCTATAGACCTACGTACAAGACTCTCCCTTTTACCTTCTGTCCGTGTTAACTCCAAAGACTTCGATCTGTACTCAACCCGATCTTCTGACTTTCTCATTCGGAACATTCTGTGGACAAGAACGAATCCGGGTAGGCACGTCTTTTCTGTTGCTGGCCATCGAGTGCAGTAGAAGTCTCATCCGGCAAAAGTTCGTTCTGCAAAGTTTGTTCTGAACCTCAGATCTCAGCAAAAGATCTCAGCTTTTCCTGGACCCATTTCCTCAGAAAACTGTTTTCGTGTAATCTCGGACTCCCTTATTGGCTTTCAACTTAATTGACTCATCCTAGGCCTACATTTTGGCTTGCACAGCGATTTTGCTAATAGCGACCATCGAATGATTCCTTGAGCATACCATTGGCTCGAGATCTATAGAAGTTCTTAGATTAGATTAGATTAGATTAGTGTTATGTAGGCCTATCCCCAAATCTTCCGTTACTTAAATGCAAGGATATGTACCCGAGGTGGAAATCTTTTCTCGTACGACTGAAATGACGTCATTCTGATATTTCTCTTAGTAGGCCTAACGTGAATCTTTGCTTCGATACGCCGCTCATTGAGCATTTTTTGCTAATTGTGATTTGTGAGGACCGTCTAGATTATTAGCTTGCCTGCCATCACGACTTTGATAATTCTTCATCGTTGATAGTTTGTTGCGAACGTTTTCCCTAATCTGTAACGACAGTAGGCCTAGGCCTATTGTTAATAGCCTGCCTTACAAAACGACTAGATTACGGTGGCGGAAATCGTAAGTTGACAAAAATTTCTCAATAATCAATTGTTTGACTCTGCTCTGAACTGTAGGGCCTAGTTGAAACCGTTGCATAATAATTAAGATGCAAAATTTCATTACAATGGCCCTTAGTTTTAAAGTGAAAAGTAATATCAGTCTTGTTGTCAAGACCTTAAACCTCAAGACCAAGACCAAGACCTTGAACCTCAAGACCAAGACCAAGACCTTGAACCTCAAGACCAAGACCAAGACCTTGAACCTCAAGACCAAGACCAAGGCCAAGACCTTGAACCTCAAGACCAAGACCGAGACCAAGACCCAATAAAATCATCGTCGTATCCAGACTTCTATTCCTTACTAAAAATTGTCTAGTCGGACTACTCGTTATCTTAATGAAAACATGAGTTTTATCTTTTATTCAAGCAAAAACAACTCTAAATGGAGACGTACTGCAGAGAATTCCGAATTCTTTTTTACAAAACACCTTCATGCGAAATGTTATTCCAAATGCCTGTTGAATTTTATAAAAACCAATTTGCTCAGAATTTTCTGACCAAGACGTGACCTGTGGGACCTCATAAAAATTCTGCCATGTGAAAAACACGGTCTACAAAAGCTGAAATCGCTAGCACACAAAGCAGCTTTTCAAGAACCGGATGTAAATGTACAAATTAATCATGAGTCTGCTTTTAAATCATTCCATGGTAAATAACCGGAAGTCAAAATAATTGTCCAAAACAACAGTGAAGCCTCATTCACACCGTGTAAATACTAAAGCAATAGCCTATTGTATGAGAAATTATTGGATAAATTTTTAAAATTCTTGCCGTTTGTTAAAATTAATGACTGTTCATATTGACAAAAGTCTTGGTCTTGCAAAACCAAGACCAAGACTTTGAACCTCAAGACCAAGACCAAGACTTTGAACCTCAAGACCAAGACCAAGACCTTTGGTCTCAAGACCAAGACCAAGACCAAGACTTTTAAAAACGAACTCGAGTGCACTCGAGACCAAGACCTTGGTCTCGAGGACAACAAGACTGAGTAATATTAACTCGTGGATCCGCCGAAAAAGGTGCTGAGATTGGCCAGAAATGCGATAGTTAGCGAAGATGTAAAATTATTGTTTTAAATGAGCGAAAGATTTGTATCAAAATCTTTTCTTGAGGCGAAAACTGTTCAAATTTTACAAAAACCAATGACATGGGCCTAACTAGGATAGGCCTAAGATTTTTTATTTTTAAATGATCGATTTTTGATAGACTGTCCCCAGAAAGCTACTGTAGTTCGCACAAGCGTTTGTTAGAGAAAGGTTTTGTCTATGTGACTACAAGCCATGATGTGCTCTCCATAATTTGATCGATCGCCGAGCTGTGCCGAAACCATCGACCTTTATTAGTGGACGCAGCGTAGGCCAGTACATTGCCTTTTAGATTCTGAGGTCTGCACATAATATGCTAATGAGCTCTATGCCTGACGTCATGCTAGGGGGAACGTCGATATCTATATTTAGACCATTGACTCTGTGAACGGTGACCCATGACCTTTCCCGTAATGCATTCCGCCCTAGCATTACGTCACAGGTAAGCATACCTATTCTAAGCAACAGGCCAGGCTTCAACTTGAATCGCTCATAGTGGGTCCACTTAATATAAGTCGATGGCCGAAACCAATCACATTGCATCTTGTATTTGAGAAATGCATTAAGGGAGTTGCAGCGTTCGTTTGAAACGTTATATTATAGGTCGTTGGTTTGAAAAGCGCTGTCTTCTGGGAATCTTGGAGTAGACGATTGTGAAACAGTGAAGAATTATGGGAGTTAACATCTTTGGTGTACACTGCATTATCTGGTGACGTATACTTTTCCCAATTATCCCAGAATGCTCGTGTTCGTATGGCGGGGAAGAAGAGATGTATCAAATAAAAATGCTGGCTGTGCGGAATTGTTGTGCAAAAATAAAGCGATTAAATTAATGTTTAACAGAGAATAAAAACCAGAAAACAAATCGGGCGTTATCGATAGTGAAAACACAAGGTATGATGATGTGTTAACATGCAAATAGTTATCTTTTTTCGACATTCTTGCAGGGTCGATAGGTGCTGAAATGGAACTTGGTTGCGGACAGTTTTTAATAATGCGCATAACATGACGGTTAAAATGATTGACTGCCGTTTGCTGGGCCAAATTTCTATCAGCTCTTGCCACTTTCGCGAGGACAAGTAGGCCTACTTTCAATCAATCGATTAGCCGTAGGCCCCTTTACGGTTAAATTCGACTCCTGTAATAACTTGTGATCATTCGTTCATACTGATTTGTAATCTTACTGCGCAATTGTCAGTTTGAAAACATTAAAATGAAGATTATTATTATTAATCAATATTCGTTTAATTCATCAAATCCAGTTGACAATGACGCAACAGATTACAGAAGCACGATAATAATAGAATGGCTTAACCCATTCTCTACCAACTTTTTCTTTCTAAACAATACTAACATTTTTCAATACATCCTGACATGCAAACATGAACACAAGGTTTAAAATTTTTATTATAGATGTCTCCGAGCAAAATTATTGTGTCAAAGTGGTGCACCCTGGGAGGGTGCGCTAGTAGTTAGGCAGTTCGCGACATATTTCATGGCTACTAAAGGAAATCCAGTATTATTTGTCATTTAATTAAGTTTTTGGCTAGATACTCAAGAAGAGTCATGACATTCACTGAAATAGTCTCACATATTGCCATGAAATTCATTAAAGCTGTGCATTTGAAGTCCAATATCACACTTTGTACCATGCTTTCTTCTATTTTGCCACAGTGCACACAACGTCTCTTTGTTGGGTATCAGTAAAAAAAACGGGCATTGCGTGTCAAACTGAATCTCCACTAGAACGAGTGGATTCAATGTTTAGGCACCTGATCTTATCGGGTTGAACAAGTTGCATTAGGTACACACGGACGACTTCTCTCCTAAAGGTACACACGGAAGACGTCTCTCCTGAAAGCAAGAATATCCAGTGCTTGCTATTGGTATGATGGAGTCTTCCATTATAAGAGCAATGTATTCTGCATCGTTAGCTCCAACGCAAACAGAGACCATCAGCATTTCTTTTGTCCTCATTGTAGTTCTGTAGGTAGCCACATTTGGTCAGCTAGATCAACACAGCTCGTAGTGTAACGACATTGGACTGGCCAATAGGTAGGCCTATTCGTATGTACAATCTCGAAGCTGTAGAGGCCAAGGCTACCCATGTATTCAACTCCAACGACAGTTGATACTAGTGTCAGAACTTTATTGTCACGCCATGCCGACACCATAACGCTGGATAGCTTCCTCAATGTATGCTCGGCAGTTCCACGAGGTGCTTTCTCAAGCGAATTGCATTATTTTGGCGGGAAATTTTCAAGACAGGTGATGCAATTGTAACACTTGCCTCAATGTCATGATATCCAACACGTTCAATCAGTTTCACAGATTTGAAGAAGTTGCCAAAACATGATTTGGAAGCGTTGATGGTATTGCAGACAGCAGTTCAAGTACAAATGAGCCGTATAATCCAAATTCAGACTCTTGATACATATGGTTTATCCTGCGTATGGACGCGCCTGCACTGACGACGTTATAATCTTCCAGTATCACCTGCACGACTTCATGCAACTTGAAGTACCAACAACAGTTAGAACATCATATTAGGAAGGATAAGAACTCATGCTTTACAAATCCAATCGAATAACAGGTCTACCTGAACAATCAACTTACACTCTTCGCCAATATACTAAAACCTGTACCCATTAACTACTAGCGCACCCTCACAGGGTACGGCATTGCTTTTCTCTGAACTTTGCAATAAACAGCAATTTTTTTATAATATCACTATTTACCATATAAACAGACGTAATTCTATCACATTATATGCTTCCAACTAAATAATTATAAAAACTTACCTTTTTCTCACTTGCAATTTCTTGCAGTTGCGAGATGACGTCATTTTCTTGATTAATCAACCTCCATTTTTGGGATAAATACATTAAAACTAGAAAAACTCTACTTAGAATGTTTAATCAGCTCAATACAAATAAGATAATACAGTAGTAGGCCCTATATTTAGTTCAAACCGGATAGCAAAACTTTTGTGTGAATATTTGAATGCACCCTCCCAGGGTGCGCTAGTAGAAAATGGGTTAAAGAGGATAGAATAAGGGGATGCGTTAATACGGAATAAAATTGCATTTATCTCTAGCTGGAGGGGTAAAACTAGTTTTGCTTGCTACCAATTGTTATAATTATCTAAGCTGTTTAAAACTAGTTTTGCTAATCGATGTGTCTTTAGTTACATTTAGTTGTGCACATGTGACGTTATGATCTGCTCCTGTTATAGTTTATTTGAAATATATGTTTGCCCATTGTATACAATGTAATGCATGTGCACTTGTCAGATGCAAATAAAAGCTACTTACTTAACGAGTGTGTGTTTGTGTGTGTGAGTGTGATTGTGATTGACACCTGATATGTATATACAATGTGTTATACACAGCACAAAATTGTTGGTTGGATGGTGACGAACAGCCGGCCAGAAACAACAGAAAGAACAATGAAAACACCAACAAACAACAAATGCTCAGAAATCATCCAAGGAGCGGAAACCATCCAACCAAAAACCAATGAAGAAAAGGACGTGGATTGGTCATCACCGCCAAGCCTGTCTCCAAAGCAAAAGACCGCTATGTGGAAGGACAGATGGTCAATTCTTCTCCCAAGATCGGATGGAAGGCTGTTTCCTGCAAAGTGACTCGTCATCACTTGTTAAGCCAGTGGTTCAACGACAGAGGAGAATTAACCAGCCTGTCTCGGAAGCGGTTACGACTACGTGGAAGAGCAGACGGATAGGATGAATTACCGACGGCCACGAACAGCAGAAACTGCAGGAAAACACAAAGAATTACATGCGAACGTGAAGAAAGCAACAACACACAGAAATGATCAGAAAGAAAACAAGAAAAGAACGAACGAAAAAACTTGAAAACCAAGAAACAAAATAATTCTCATAAGAAATCGGAACGCAAGCGGCACAGGCCTGCAACAACCTCTGAAAGACCTGAAAACAACAAGAAGCAGCGCAGAGACTTCAGCCTCCGGAATCACCTGAAAACATAGAAGAGACGATAGCAGCAGATGCGACAGCACGAACAACCGATAACATCAGGAAATACAGGCGAGATTAGCAGAAACACCAAAAGAGAAAGGTGAGAAAATTAACAAACTTTGCAGATGTCAACATCCTCAGTTGCCATATCATGTCCAAAAACTTTGGCACTGCTACTTTACTAAAAAAATTGTTTTAGGTTAAGAAAGAGCTTTGTTGTTTGCCTGCTTACAGGCAGGAAAAATCTTCATGGCAAAGTACAGCAGGTGCACGGCTTTGGGTGCCGAGGTAGGATTCAGTCAGATCCACTGATTTGATATTAAATATAAATATTAATAGTTAAAAGTGATTGCTTTATTTTTTATCATTATATAGAAATGTGAAATTCTTGATGTTTTCAATCAACAACTGGAAATCTATATGTATGACCAGTTTGGTCGTTTTAAGTTGAACACCCACATGTTGTTTGCGTTATGTTATAAGATTTGCCATGCAGTTTGTTGTACATAAATTGGCCATATTTTATTTTACAGTAAAACGCCAGTAGAATAAGAAAATGGTAGGACTTGTTAGTTTTTTTTAGCAATAATTGAAAATCTATTTGTTGAGCAGTAAATGAAAAAGACCTATTTATTTTCTGTTACAGTTGCTTTAGAAATCGAGTTCCCAATGGTTTACTTTCATGAGGCACCACCAGAATCTTTAGAGTTTAGTAATTTTCAGTGGTAAAATAACGAACGGTAATTTTGTGTTGCAGAGTTGACGACTGACCTGTCATCTGAAGAATCCTCTGAACCAGCAACCGTAAGTATACGATTTGTCTTGAATTGAAATGATCAGCTGGTTATATCATTTATCATTCAGTAGCCAGTATAGTGGTCTGCTATTACTTGAGATTTTAACTAGGGAGTAACTGGTTATTGGACCGGAAACCGATAAGCACCGATAACTACTTCAAATCCCATTATCGGAAAATCCGATAATTCAATTACCGATAAAAAATTCGAAAAATCATAATTCTTAAGTGCACTTCCTTGAAATTTGCTTAAACTTAATCTAAATTAATGACATTTTCATAAATAAGTTTGCCTCTATAATTTTTCATAAACCGAAACTTCCTCAAGGCAATCGCGTGGGACGCTAATTAAAACAAACATGTTTACTGACCTCATTTTCGTTTCCTGTGACAAGCTTAGTTTGCTTCTGCCGTTAGATTGTGACATTAATTTAATATTATAATATTTTTTCAACAACAACTTTCGTAGATTGCGACATTAGTATTATAAATTTAACAAAACATTTTCAAAAATAAGTTAGCTGATATAATTTTTGACTCAACAGTAATTTCTGCAAGACAATCGTGTGAGGCGCTAAATAATACAAACTTCTTTACTGACCTAATTTTCGTTTCTGATGATAAGCGTAGTTTACTTCCGCCGTTCAAATGCGAACTAATAATTTAATATTATAATTTCTAATCAACGTTAACTTCCACAAGATTGCAACATTATATGTTACAAAATTAAGAAAACGTTTTCAAAAATAAGTTTGCTGAAACAAAACTCGTTCACTTACCTCGTCTTCGATTCAGGTGACAAGAGACTCTTACCAAGCATACCAATTATGCTGTTGGATTTGGACATCAGTATTATAAATTTAGAATCTTTAGAAAGTAATTTAGTTCATGATGTCTCAAACCAGAAGTAAGATCTGGAATTATTTCAAAATTAATTCAACTGACGAGTCAAAGGCGAATTGCTTAGTTTGTAAAGATAAGGTGAAGAGAGGAGGCATAACATAACCCAAAGTCCCAAACCACTATAAACTAACCCTAACACCAACTGTAACCATTAACTGTCCGGTTGTCATTTTTATATTCGCTGAAACTTTCTTAAAATTCGCAAACAAAAACAACTTCAAAATATATAACGAAATGCCACAAATTTTTAATATATCTGTATATATATTTTAACACAACCATCGTATTTTCACAACTTCACTCACAAGCTCAACAAATATTTGCGATTATCGGTATTGGAATCACCAATAAAATGTGCTAAATTATCGGAATCGGTTATCGGCAGAAAAATGCTTATCGGTTACTCCTAATTTTGTTGTTTCGAACTAAAAAGTGTCATGCTATTTCTGTCAAAACTGGCCTTGTTTACCAGATAATTATATTGTGCCACTTCAGGAAAAACTCGGAAGCACTTGTAATGGCTGTGCTGTATTACGGTGCTGTAGAAATTGTCGCATTCATCATCATCATCACTTCTGATGCGAGAAAATGAAACCACAATCAAATTGGTTTTCAAGCTTTTGTGGAAAGAGGGAAGGAAGACGGGTAGTGCATATAGCTCATCTAGCTTAATCACCGAGTTGGCTTTTTCAAATTGCCACAGAAAAACCTCATTGCTGGCCAGGGAGTGTAATTCTTCCATAATTCTGCATCTAAAAAGAATGAGGTAAAGTCAAATGGAAATATTGTGCAAAAGTGTTTAAGGCAGGGGTGGGCAACATACGGCCCGCGGGCCGGATCCGGCCCCCGGGGACTTTTCAACCGGCCCTTGACATGTCTTTAATATTAGCATTGTATCTGGCACTTTTATCCGGCCCTATGAATGTCTGGATCTCTGTACGTGGGCCGACATTAAAACATCTGTTTCTTATTTATTAAGAATCCGGCCTCTAGTCTAGTCAACTAGTTCACTACTCATTCATCAATGTAATTACTTTCTGCCTGAAACAATACCACAGAGTGGGTAGGTTCGAAACTTTGGAAGCCATCTTCACTTAGATTTCACGCCCTGAAAATGGTTGCACTGTTTCCAAGCACCTATATTTGTGAACAGTTCTTCTCAAAGATGAAACTTAAAAAAATACAGAAGCAGATGCAGATTAACAAATGACAATCTTTCCAATGAAATTTGAATTGCCACTTCGAACATTAAATCAACCATGCTGGGTAAATTGTGTCGTGACAAGAAGTGTCAGATTTCACATTAATCACTAAATATAGCACACCAAGCAAATGGATACATTGTACACTAACAGTTATATATATATTTTTTAAACTGAAGAAACTTTTAACATATTTAGTATTTTATTGTAGTGTAGGACTGTAGGTAATTAGCATAATTATATTTTCATCATAAAAATTATCTTCATTTACATAAATTTAACAGTAACGGTTATATCACAATAGTTAGTTTGAATAAAATTAATATTGTCTTATTTTCTTGGGCAAATGAATCTGTAAAAATTAGCCCGTGATTGGCATGCGGCCCCTGAGCTGCCCTTCAAATCTTAGATCAGCCCTCTGTTAAAAGAAGTTGCCCATGCCTGGTTTAAGGTATTGTGAACAAATGGGAGCAGATTGTTGCTGGTATCTAACTGATTCCTGTGGTTCTTTTTACAGATCAGTATCGTCCCTTGTATGTGAGAACCTACTGGATGTGTCGCCAATCTGTGGTCATCCTTCATTTCCTGGTTACAAAATCATGTTCAGGATGGGTACATGTTCATGTCAGCATTGTGTGAGAAAAGGCTTTCCGTAGCCTAATTGATTTGTCTTCATGGCCGTTGTCTTGGATCTTGTATGTCTGTGCCTGGCTGTTTCTATAGCACTTTTTCAGAAATCTCACAAAGGTTTTCTTATGGTTAGATCATCTGGTTACATGATGTGACTGTATAGTGGCAATGGTGTCTGTTGTAACGACATCATATTACTGCATTGCTGCCCATATCTTAATTATTTTTATGCTTATCTAAACTGAAGCACCAAAGCTGATACATAATTTCCTTTTTTAGCTGGACTTGTTATGCAAATTGGTGTGCTTGAAAAGTGTGGCAGTTTCCATTAATTTCCTTATGTACTGCTTTTATTTTGTGGCATTTTGGTTTCCATTTGGTATTCTTTATGGCCTTCTCCTCTTTTCCAGAATCCTTAGCCGTGCCGAGCAGCTCTGTTGTCTAGAAGCAGCACTAAGTAAGTGGGGGAATTTTTAAGAATTTGGAATTCAGTTATGAGAAATGGAATCCTTCTCATCTTGAATTTCTGCAGACATGCTGTGGTCATCTTTGTTTTAATTGGTATTATCATTATAACCATTATCTGTATTCATCATCATTAATGATGCCAGGGCTCAGAGTTGGATACAGATACTGATTGGTTGAATGCATTTGCCATGTAATGTGTGGTGCATAGATTGGAACCTTTCTAAGAGGGTGTACAGGCCTTTAGCAAGTTCAGTCTACACAATTGTTTGGCACCATCGATTGATGCGTTTCTCTATATTTAATGGCTTTCATCTTCAAGGTGTAATCAAGGTCTTTTCTTATCTTATCTCTTGCAAATTGTTTTTGGTCATGGTAGTCTGTTCAGTCAGATATGTTACTGATCTTTTTAAAGCCATGCCAACAGATGACATCTTTTGCTAAACTAGAAGACACCTTGTAAGTGAAGGAGCAACGTATAACACAGGCACTGAGCAGTGTACCTCCAGCATGGGTCTCCCCAAAACCAATCCACTTTGACCCGCTTCTATTCCGCCTCTGCCTTGTGCACCCGATCCACAAAGTTGCACAGTTTGGCCATTTTAAATAAGCTGAAACAGGGCCCTGCAAAGAAAGAACAGTACTTCATACTTAAACATTTTTAAATAACATTTTAGAAAAATTAAGTACATTTCATATATCTTGAAAATAAATTTCTTTCCATATAGGTTACTATGAGGTTTAAGAAATATTTATTAGAATCTGTTATGGCCTCTGATAAAACTGTTTCTTGAATGTTCCCCAATGACTTATGACCAATACATCCAGGGGTCAAGACGATCTGGTCTCCCACAGAAGAATGGATAGATATTGAGTAAACTATCCAGTTCTATGTGCAGTAGTTTCTGTCCTATATAATGCACAAAATGTAGAATTTTTTATATTTCAGATAAAAAAAAGTCGTATTACGTAATATGTTACCTTCTGTGGTGACTTATGTACTATGGTTTATATGCTTCTACTGTTTACATGTATGTGAGGCTGCTGTTTCTACTATATGTATGTTCACTGTACAGTGGAGTGCGTTTGCAGGCACTTAATTAAAAAACAGATTATTATTATATTATTATAAAAATTACAAATTGCTACTGTGGAGAACCAGTGGCTGCTCTGACTTCCTTAGGGAGGCGCTTGGTGCTAAAAGTCTTCAACCAGTATGCGAGTAACCAGTGCCCCTCTGGATTGACGCCCAAACAGGTCCGGCTCCCGGGGTATAACAGGAGGAGGCTTCAAGAGTAACACCGCTATCCGTTATATTGTTTCATTTAATCAACCACAGTCGCCGACACAATGAGATTGCGGACATCAAGCAACTTCCAAACAGTACAAATCGACTACGTCACTCCTATCTAAAACTCAGTTGACAACTGAAGCGCACTAATCTACTTTAAAGCGAAATCACCAGTCACTCTCATGCAGCTTTCTGACCGAACCACTTGACTGTTCAATTATCATCTTCAAGCATGGCTGTTACTTCTCTCAGTCAGCTCTTCTTCGTTCTGTTCTCTCTTTCTTTTTTGCCTGCTTGGATTTCCCATTCAGTGTCACCATCTAAAAAGGTAACATTAAGCAGGGCCGTTTTAGGGTTGTTGACCCTAGGCATTCTTGCATTTGTAGACCCCCAACTCAACTGCAAACTGCATTAAGGCTAAATGCATTCACATTTTTTCTTGACGTCATGTTCACTCATGATTCACTAACGCACTCAGTTTTGATTTTAAATCTCAAGCTACTTTTCGTAACTTTGATTATTCAATATCCACTAATGGCATAATAGATTTTCAGACTTCATAGGCCGTGAAAGTTTCATAGGCCCTAGGCACAGTGACAGTTCCTA
Organism: Allolobophora icterica; assembly: GCA_963556255.1. Classification (NCBI taxonomy): domain Eukaryota; kingdom Metazoa; phylum Annelida; class Clitellata; order Crassiclitellata; family Lumbricidae; genus Allolobophora; species Allolobophora icterica. The sequence goes on along the minus strand of OY744607.1, from coordinate 32,744,593 downwards.
CTGTGATAACTGATAGCACACCTAACAGTAAAACATCTGATTGGGTATCAAAAACGAAAGTTGCAACATTACATGATAGGACACCATTAATCTTCAGTTTAATGACATGACAATATCTACCTTTATAATTATGTCATGTATCAAATACTAATTATTTCACAAACAGCATGCACGTTATATGAAAGAGGTTTTTACGAAGTTACTTTTTTTACCAAGGTACGTTTTTAAACTGTTCGAATATCTAACACACTCCACTATAAATTCAATTAGCTGACAACACATGCATGAGCATATATATGTTGACAATTCAGAAATAATTTTGAACTAAAGCGAGAAACTTCAAGCGTCTGAAAGACACCAATGAAAGGTGTCAAAAAGAGAGCCATACAATGTCACTAATGTCACATCATTTACAGCAATATCGAGCAGTGTCTATAACACGACGATTAAATGGTTTGATGCAAATTGAATAGTATTCCACAACAATTGTCCCACCCAAGAAATATTAAAACAACTTCAGTCATAAATGCACAATACGTACATATAATTATAATTATGACATTGATTCTTATTCTATTCTTGAAATTTTTAAGTGATTATTAGTGTTCAGTTTAATGACATCTTATGGCAATATCTACTGTTATAATTCTGTCATGTATCAAATAGTAATAATTTCACAAATAGCAGGCACGTTAAATGAGAGAGGTAGTTTACCAAGGTACTTTTTAAACTGGATATCTCATGCTGAACTATAAATTTAATTAGCTAGCAAAGCATCCATAAGCATATACATGTATTTTTTTACAATTGTTTAAAGTTTGGTTTCAGTGTCTTCAAATCATAATTACAGTGAATAGAATCCTTGAACTGACAGGTATCATATAAACATTAGAATGTAGTTTTATAATAGCCTTTGATTAGTATTTGCTGTCCGAGATTTCCTTATGGCTTTAAGGTTCTAATTATTTTATATCTGTACTTAAACTGGACAAATAGATTTATAAAATAACATCTATTATCATTAATTTGCGAATAGTAACCTTCAACTGACAGGTATCATATAAACGTTAGAATGTAGTTTTATAATAGCCTTTGATTAGTATTTGCCATTTTGGATTTCCTTATGCCTTTAGGGTTCTAAATATTTTGTATCTGTACTTAAACTGGACAAATGGATTTATAAACTTGACCTCTATTATCATTAATTTGCGAATAGTAACCTTCAACTGACAGGTATCATATGAACGTTAGAATGTATTTTTATAATAGCCTTTGATTAGTATTTGCCATTTTGGATTTCCTTATGCCTTTAGGGTTCTAAATATTTTATATCTGTACTTAAACTGGACAAATGGATTTATAAAATAACATCTATTATCATTAATTTGCGAATAGTAACCTTCAACTGACAGGTATCATATAAACGTTAGAATGTAGTTTTATAATAGCCTTTGATTAGTATTTGCCATTTTGGATTTCCTTATGCCTTTAGGGTTCTAAATATTTTATATCTGTACTTAGACTGGACAAATGGATTTATAAAATAACATCTATTATCATTAATTTGCGAATAGTAACCTTCAACTGACAGGTATCATATAAACGTTAGAATGTAGTTTTATAATAGCCTTTGATTAGTATTTGCCATTTTGGATTTCCTTATGCCTTTAGGGTTCTAAATATTTTATATCTGTACTTAAACTGGACAAATGGATTTATAAACTTGACCTCTATTATCATTAATATATTGCAATTGCCATTTATTTACTATATAAAGTTGCATTAAAGTACAAATTTCCTTAAATTCAAGGTAATTACTAGAATTTACATGATCAATACCCAGGGCTTCTTTAGCGAAAGTATCTGCTTGATCATTGCTTTTCAGTTCAATATGACTGGATCCAAATAAATCTTATTTGATTGGAATTTGGTCTGTTAATGAGAGATAATGAATCATTCAATAAAGCAGGTCTAGACTGAGAGTAAGACTTTTTAATGGGTGTAAGAACACTCGATGAATCAGAGAAAATTGCAAACTGATAAGTATAACATTCGCAGTTTGTGTTCCACATAGCAGTTTCTATAATTGCAATCAACTCTGCTGGATAGATGCTGGAATTATTACATGGTCTAAATTGTTTATCTATATTTAAACTTGGTATTGTAAAAGCAGCAGAAACAGTCATCTACATTTGACCCATCAGTATAGATATGTATGTAAGAGTCATAATTAGAAATTAATTCTAAAGGAGATTGTTTTAAACATTCTGGATGATCAGTTTTCTTACTTGTTAACTTATTCAAAGTTAAGTCAACCTCTACTTGTTTGTTACAAGAAACTTTGGTTAAGAAAAACATTGCTTCTTGTAGCCCCATAAGTAGTAATTCCTGCCCTATGACTCAAGTTGAGGTTGAGGTTTCCTAACCATGCATAGGGTATCTAACATTGTCTATGACACACATCATGATGAAATGGTTTGATGCAATTTAAACAGCATTTGCAACAATTGTGCCACCCAAGAAATATTAAAAGAACTTCAGTCATAAATGTACAATACATATAATTATGACATTAGATTCTTATTGTATTCTTGAAAATTTAAGCGATTATTGGTGTTCAGTTTAATGACATCTTATGGCAATATTTCCTGTTATAATTATGTCATGTTTCAAATAGTGATAATTTCACAAATAGCATATGAAAGAGGTAGTTTACCAAGGTACTTTTTTTAAACTGTTCAGATATCTAACACACTCAGCTCAATTTAATTTGCAAACTAAGCATGCACAAGCATGTATATGTTGACGACAATTCAGAAATGATTTTGAAGGAAAGCGGAAAACTTATCGCGTCTGAAAGACACCATTAAAATGTGTCATTAAAGAGTCGTACAATGTCATTAATGTCACAATATTTAAAGCAATATATCGGACATTGTCTGTGACACACATAGCAATAGAACGGTCTGAAGCAAATTAAACAGTATTCTGCAACAATTGTCCCACCCAAGAAATATTAAAACAAGTTCAGTCATAAATGCACAATACATATAAGTATAATTATGACATTAGATTCTTGTTCTATTCTTGAAATTTGTAAGTGATTATTAGTGTTCAGTTTAGTGACATCTTACGGCAATATTTACTGTTATAATTATGTCATGTATCAAATAGTAATAAGTTTGCAAACACCAGGCATGTTAAATGAAAGCAGGTTTTTTACTAAGTTACTTTTTTAAACTGTTCAGATATCTAACACACTGAACTATAAATTTAATTACCTAACAAAGCATCTATGAGCATATATATGTATTACAATTGTTTGAGGTTTCAGTGTCTTCAGATCATAATTACATGTGTATTTCTTCTATGGCAAGTACAGAGTAATGCAGCACTACGCAATGGAATAGTTACTGCAATACATAAGCCTACTCAAACCGTATGTGATATTTAAGAACCAAATGTTGGAGTGTTGTAACATAGATACTCATTAACCTATGTGGAATATATGTAATATACTAACATCAGATTCTTCTTATATATATAATATAGCACAACATACCCAAGATTCAACTATTGAAAAAAAAATGGTCATGTGTTCTCCAGCAACCAATGTGTCTAAAGATATAACTAGGGTTGAGGCATAAGAGTGTTATTATAATAGGCGCATTATAATAGTGTAATAATTAATACAATAAAGTAACATGCACAAGTAAAAGAGTAATTAAATATTTAGGGATTTAACAAAGATATAAAACTATTTACAGTAGCAAACTTAGGATTTCTATTTACAAAATTTGACCTTTAGTGATTTGGATAACTAACCTAAACACTCGTTTCGAAATATATGTACCGTCAAAAGAGTTGTAATAGAAATTTCATTTTTACACAATTGACATTTATCTCGCAACAACTTAGAGATATCTTCTTTTTCACATTGAAGTTGGAGACAGTGAGTAGTCTCCTTAAACTGACATGTATCATATAAACATTAGAATGTCATTTTATAATAAATAGCCTTTGATTAGTATTTGCCAGCTGGGATTTCCTTATCCATGTAGGGTTCTAAATATTTAATATCTATACCTACAACTGGACAAATAGATTGATAAAAATTACCTCTGTTATCATTAATATATTCTAATTGCCATTTATTTACAATATAAAGTTGCACTACAGTAAAATTTTCCTGAAATTCAAGATAATTAGTAGAATTTACATGATCATACTCAGGGCCTCTTTAGCCAAAGTATATGCTCGATCATTGCTTGTCAGTTTAATGGATTTTTGAATAAACGAAGATATTATAATCCAAATAAATCTTATTTTATTGGAATTTAGTCTGTTAATGAGAAATAATAAATAATTCAATAAAGCAGGTTTAGACTGAGAATGAGACATTTATCGGTGTAAGAATACTCAGTGAATCAGAGAAAATCGAAACTGATAATTATTATATCAGTTTAAGATCCACGTAACAGTTTCTATAATTGCAGTCAACTTTGCTGGATAAATGCTGTAAGTATTACATAGTCTAAATTGTTTCTATATTTAAACTTGTTATTGTAAATAGTGTTCAGTTTAATGACATCCTATGGCAATATCTACTGTTATAATTATGTCATGTATAATTTCACAAACACCATGCACGTTAAATGAAAGACATTTTTTTACCAAGTTACTTTTTTAAACAATTCAGATATCTAACACACTCAGCTATAAACTTATTTAGCTAACAAAGCATCCATGAGCATATAATTATATGTATTACAATTGTTTAAAGTTTGGCTTCAGTGTCTTCAAATCATAATTACATGTATATTTCTTCTATAGCAAGTACATAGTAATGCAGCACTACGCGGTGGAATAGTTACTGTAATACATAACCCAACTCAAGCCGTATGTGATATTTAAGAACCAAATGTTGGAGTGTAGTAGCATAGATACTCCGTAACCTATTTGGAATATATGTAATATATTAACATCAGATTCTTGTTACATATATATTATAGCACAACATACCCAAGTTGCAACAATTGAAAGGAAATGGTCATACAGTATAGCAACCAATTTGTCTAAAGATATAACTAGGGTTGAGGCATAAGATTATTATTATAATAGGTGCATTATAATAGTGTAATAATTAATGCAATAAAGTAACATGCACAAGTAACAGACTAATTAAATATTTACGGATTTAACAAAGATATAGAACTATTTACAGTAGCAAACTTAGGATATCTATTTTCAAAATGTGACTTTTAGTATTTAGGCTAACTAACATATACACTCGTTTTGAAATATATTTATCGTCAAAAGGGTTGTAACAGAAATTTCATTTTTATACAATTGACACCTAGCAACAACTTAGAGATATCTTTTTCACAATGAAGTTGGAGACGGTGAATAGTCTCCTTGAACTGACAGGTATCATATAAACATTTGAATGTCATTTTTTAATAAATTGCCTTTGATTAGTATTTGCCGTCAGGGATTTCCTTATGCCTATTGTGTTCTAAACGTTTAATATCTGTACTTACAACTGCACAAATAGATTTATTGAAATGACCTCTATTATAATTTATGTATTCTAATTGCCAATGTACTATATGAAGTTACATTAAAGTAAAAATTTCCTTTAATTCTAGATTATTAGTAGACTTTACATGATCATGTCTAAGGATATAACTAGGCTTCAGTCATGAGATTATTATTAGGTTGGTTTCAATGTCTTCAAGTCATATTTAGATGTATAGTTCTTCTATTGCAACACAGTAATGCAGCACTCCGCAGTGGAATAGTTACTGTAATATATAAACCCACACACATCGTATGTGATGTTTAAGAACCAAATGTTGGAGGTAGTAACACAGATATTGAATAACCAATACGTAATATTCTAAAATCAAAATTGACCAATGCGTAATAATGTAATATACTAACATCATATTCTTGTTATATATATTTATATATATTTATGATATTACACAACATTCCTAAGATTCAGCAGTTGAAAGGAAATGGTCGTATATATTCTCCAGCAACCAATATGTCTAAAGATATAACTAGGGTTGAGGCATGAGTTTATTATTTTAGTAGGTGCGTTATTATAATGTAACTAGCTGTAAACCCGTGAAAAATCACGGTATATAAAAAACAATTATTATTACAGTGATAACAATAACGTCATATTATAGGCCTATAGCCGTCGTCAAGACAACCGTCAAGACAACCTTCGCTAAGGCGTCAGTATAGTGACGTCACAATAGTGTTTGTTTACGGGACAGACGTACAACGGTTATTATGTAAGTTGATTATTAATGCAATAAATTAACATGCACAAGTAAATGAGTAATTAAATATTTAGGGTTTAACAAAGATATAAAACTATTTACAGTGGCAAACTTAGGATATTTATTTTCAAAATTTGACCTTTAGTAATAAGGCTAACTAACCTAAAGACTCGTTTTGATATATATTTATCGTCAAAAGGGTTGTAACAGAAATTTCATTTTTATACAATTGGCACTTACCTCGCAACAACTTAGATATATCTTCTTTTCACATTGAAGTTGGAGACGGTGAATAGTCTCCTTGAACTGACAGGTATCATATAAACATTTGAATGTCATTGTTTAATAAATTGCTCTTGATTAGTATTTGCCGTCAGAGATTTCCTTATGCCTATTGTTTAATATCTGTACTTACAACTGAACAAATAGATTTATAAAAATGACCTCTGTTATAATTTATGTATTCTAATTGCCAATGACTATATGAAGTTACATTAAAGTAAAAATTTCCTTTAATTCTAGATTATTAGTAGACTTTACATGATCAATTTTCAGGACATCTTTAGCCAAAGTATTTGCTCGATCATTGCTTGTCAGTTCAATATGACTTTGGATCCAAATAAATCTTATTTAATTGGAATTTAGTCTGTTAATAAGAGATAATAGATCATTCAATAAAGCAGAGCCGCACAATGACATTAGATTCTTATTCTATTCTAGAAATTTTAATTGATTAATTACTCGTCTTTAGTTTAATGACGATTTTTCGCAATATCCACTGTTAGAATTATGTCATGTATCAAATAATAATAATTTCCCTAACAAAATGCCCCTTAAATGAAAAGAGGTAGTTTACCAAGTTACTTTTTTTAAACTGTTCAGATATCTAAGACACTCAAGTGTAGATTTTATTAGCTAACAAAGCATGCATTAGTATATATGTATTATAATTGTTTAAAGTTTGGTTTCAATTTGTTCAAATCATAATTAGATATATAGTTCTTCTATTGCAACACAGTAATGCAGCACTCCGCAGTGGAATAGTTACCGTAATACATAAACCAACTCACATCGTATGTGATATTTAAGAACCAAATGTTGGAGGTAGTAACACAGAAATTCAGTTACCAATACGTAATATTCTAAAATCAAATTGTTTTATATGTATATATATGAGTGATCAATGCGTAATAATCTAATATACTAACATCATATTCTTGTTATATATATATATATATTTATGATATAACACAACATTCCTAAGATTCAGCAGTTTAAAGGAAATGGTCATATATGTTCTCCAGCAACCAATATGTCTAAAGATTAGGGTTGTACCGAATATTCGCTTCGGAGCCGAATAGTGGGCCAAACAACTATTCGGTATTCGGCCGAATAGTAGCGGTCGGACCGAATACGAATAGTGGTCACGTGACATCTGTGTCTGCATATGCGGCTGCTATAGCGAGTGGAGTGAGCGTTAAGTAAGTGACAATTTCTAAGTTTAGTTAAATTAGTTCCATTTCTAGTTTACACAGACTGGCAGAAGGATTCAAAAATTGCACGTGGTTGACTGTTCACTTTTAGTTCATGTATTAAATTTACTTTACTGAAACTTTTGCTTACATTTGAAATTTTGAATGTTGTCGGTAGACTATTTTGTACACTATTCGTATTCGTATTCGGCCGAATAGTTGGTCCAACTATTCGTATTCGGCCGAATAGTGATAATCAGCTATTCGGTACAGCCCTACTAAAGATATAACTAGGTTTGAGGCATGAGTTTATTATTATAGTAGGTGCATTATAATAATGTAATTAGTAATGCAGTAAAGTAACATGCACAGGTAAAAGACTAATTAAATATTTTAGTGTTTAACAACGATATGAAACAATTTACAGTAGCTAACTTAGGATATCTAAATTTGACCTTTAGTAATTAGCCTAACTAACATATACACTCGTTTTGAAATATATTTATCGTCAAAAGGGTTGTAACAGAAATTTCATTTTTATACAATTGACACTTGCCTCTCATCGACTTAGAGATATCTTCTTTTCCACACTGAAGTTGGAGACGGTGAATAGTCTCCTTGAACTGACAGGTATCATATAAACATTTGAATGTCATTGTTTGATAAATTGCTTTTGATTAGTATTTGCCGTCAGGGATTTCCTTATGCCTATAGTGTTCTAAACGTTTAATATCTGTACTTACAACTGGACAAATAGATTTATTGAAATGACCTCTGTTATAATTTATGTATTCTAATTGCCAATGTACTATATGAAGTTACATTAAAGTAAAAATTTCCTTTAATTCTAGATTATTAGTAGACTTTACATGATCAATTTTCAGGACTTCTTTAGCCAAAGTATTTGCTCGATCATTGCTTGTCAGTTCAATATGACTTTGGATCCAAATAAATCTTATTTGGTTGGAATTTAGTCTGTTAATGAGAGATAATAGATCATTCAATAAAGCAGAGCCGCACAATGACATTAGATTCTTATTCTATTCTACAAATTTTTGATTGATTAATTACTCTTCTTTAGTTTAATGACGATTTTTGGCAATATCCACTGTTAGAATTATGTCATGTATCAAATAATAATAATTTTCCTTACAAAATGCACCTTAAATGAAAAGAGGTAGTTTACCAAGTTACTTTTTAAACTGTTCAGATATCTAACACACTCAAGTGTAAATTTTATTAGCTGACAAAGCATGCATGAATATACTATTTCTATTCCAAATGTTGGAGGTAGTAACACATATACTGAATAACCAATATGTAATATATGTAACATACTAACATCAGATTCTTGTTATATTAATATATATGATATAACACAATATTCCTATGATCCAGCAGTTGAAAGGAAATGGTAATATATGTTCTCCAGCAACCAATATGTCTAAAGATTTAACTATTGTTGAGGCATGAGATTATTATTAGTTTGGTTTCAATGTGTTCAAATCATAATTAGATGTATAGTTTTTCTATTGCAACAGAGTAATGCAGCACTCCGCAGTGCAATAGTTACTGTAATACATAAACCAACTCACACCGTATGTGATATTTAGGAACCAAATGTTGGAGGCAGTAACACAGATACTCAGTAAGAAATATGTAATATATGTAACATACATAGCATCAGATTCTTGTTATATTAATATATATATGATATAACACAACATTCCTAAGATTCAGCAGTTGAAAGGAAATGGTAATATATGTTCTTCAGCAACCAGTATGTCTAAAGATATAACTAGGGTTGAGTCATGAGATTATTATTGTTTCATTCAATGTCTTCAAATCATATTTAAGATGTATAGTTCTTCTATTGCAACACAGTAATGCAGGACTCCGCAGTGCAATAGTTACTGTAATATATAAATCGACTCATATCGTTTGTGATATTTAAGAACCAAATGTTGGAGGTAGTAACACATTTATTCAGTAACCAATACGTGATATTCTAAAATCGGATTATTCTTTTATATGTCTATATATGAGTGACCAATGTGTAATAATGTAATATACTAACATCATATTCTTGTTATATATATATATATATATATTTTGATAACACAACATTCCTAATATTCAGCAGTTGAAAGGAAATGGTCATATATGTTCTCCAGCAACAAATATGTCTAAAGATATAACTAGGGTTCAGTCATGAGATTAAACTGTTCAGATATCGAACACACTCAAGTGTAGATTTTATTAGCTAACAAAGCATGCATGAGTATATATATGTATTATAATTGTTTAAAGTTTCGTTTCAATGCCTTCAAATCATAATTAGATATATAGTTCTTCTATTGCAACACAGTGATGCAGCACTCTGCAGTGGAATAGTTACTGTAATACATAAACCAATGCACACCATATGTGATATTTAACAACCAAATGTTGGAGGCAGTAACTCAGATATTCAGTAACCAATATGTAATATATGTGATAACCTAGCATCAGATTCTTGTTATATGTATGTATATATATATATATATGTTTGATATAACACAACATTCATAAGATTCCGCAGTTGAAAGGAAATGGTCATATATGTTCTCCAGCAACCAATATGTGTAAAGATAAAACGGGTTCAGTCATGAGATTATTATTAGTTTGGTTTCAATGTCTTCAAATCATATTTAGATGTATAGTTCTTCTATTGCAACACAGTAATGCAGCACTCCGCAGTGGAATAGTTACTGTAATATATAAACCAACTCACATCGTATGTGGTATTTAAGAACCAAATGTTGCAGGTAGTAACACAGATATTCAGTAACCAATATGTTATATACTCACATCAGATTATTGTTTTATATGTATATGAGTGACCAATGTGTTATATATGTAATATACTAACATCATATTCTTGTTATATATATATATTTATGATATAACAAAACATTCCTAAGGTTGAAAGGAAACCAATATGTCTAAAGGTATAACTAGGGTTGAGGGATGAGTTTATTATTATAGTAGGTGCACTATAATAATGTAATTATTAATGCAATAAAGTAACATGCACATTGCACAAGTAAAAGACTAATTAAATATTTAGGGATTTAACAAAGATATAAAACTATATACAGTAGCAAACTTAGGATATCTATTTTCAAAATTTGACCTTTAGTAATAAGGCTAACTAACCTAAAGACTCGTTTTGATATATATTTATCGTCAAAAGGGTTGTAAGAGAAATTTCATTTTTAAACAATTGACACTTACCTCGCAACAACTTAGAGATATCTTCTTATTCACATTGAAGTTGGAGATGGTGAATAGTCTCCTTGAACTGACAGGTATCATATAAACATTTGAATGTCATTTTTAATAAATTGCCTTTGATTAGTATTTGCCGTCAGGGATTTCCTTATGCCTGGCAATATCCACTGTTAGAATTATGTCATATATTAAACAGTAATAATTTGCCTAACGAAATGCTCCTCAAATGAAAAGAGGTAGTTACTTTTTCAACTGTTCAGATATCGTACACGCTCAACTGTAAATTTTATTCGCTAAGAAAATATGCATGAGTATATATATGTTTTACAATTGTTTAAAGTTTGGTTTCAATGTCTTCACATCGTAATTAGATGTAAAGTTCTACTGCAGTCTGCAACACAGTAATGCAGCACACCGCAGTGGAATAGTTTCTGTGATACATAAACCAACTCACATCGTATGTGATAATTAAGAACCAAATGTTTGAGGTAGTAACACAGATACTTAGCGACCAATATGTAATATATGTAATATACTAACATTAGATTCTTCTTTTATATGTATGTATATATATATATATGATATAACACAACATTCCTGAGATTCAGCAGTTGAAATTAGATGGTCATATATGTTCTCCAGGAACGAATATGTCTAAAGATATGATAATGTAATTATTAATGCAATAAAGTAACATGCACAAGTAAAGAACTAATTAAATATTTACGAATTTAGCAAAAATATAATACTATTTACAGTCGCAAACTTAGGCTATCTTTTCAAAATTTGACCTTTAATAATTAGGCTAGCTAACCTATGCACTTGTTTTGAAATATATTTATCCTCACAATGGTTGTAACAGGAATTTCATTTTTATACAATTGACACTTACCTCGCAACAACTTACATATATCTTCTTTTTTACATTGAAGTTGGAGACGGTGAATAGTCTCCTTGAACTGACAGGTATCATATAAACATTTGAATGTCATTGTTTAATAAATTGCCTTTGATTTTAGTATTTGCCGTAGGGATTTCCTTATGCCTATAGGGTTCTAAACGTTTAACATCTGTACTTACAACTGGACAAATAGATTTAGGAAAATGACCTCTATTATCATTAATATATTCTAATTGCCATTTATTTACTATATAAAGTTACAATGAAATAAAAGAAATTCCTGGAATTCAAGATAATTAGTAGAATTTACATGATCAATTCCGCGGGCTTCTTTAGCCAAAGTATCTGCTCGATATTCGCTTGTCAGTTCAGTATGACTTTGGATCCAAATAAATCTTATTGGATTGGAATTTGGTCTGTTAATGAGAGATAATAGATCATTCAATAAAGCAGAGCTGCACAATGACATTAGGTTCTTATTCTAGAAATCTTTAAGTGATTATTTATTAGTCTTTAGTTTAATGACGTCTTATTGCAATATCCACTGTTAGAATTATGTCATGTATCAAATAGTAATAATTTCACTAACAGCATACACCTTAAATGAAAAGAGGTAGTTTACCAAGTTAATTTTTTAAACTGTTCAGATATCTAACACACTCAACTGTAAATTTTATTAGCTAACAAAGCATGCATGAGTATATATATATCTATTATAATTGTTTAAAGTTTGGCTTCAGTGTCTCCAAATCGTAATTAGGTGTATAGTTCTTCCATTGCAACACAGTTATGCAGCACTCCACAGTGGAATAGTTACTGTAATACATAAACCAACTTACATTTTATGTGATATTTAAGAGCCAAAAGTTGGAGGTAGTAACACAGATACTGAGTAACCACTATGTAATATACTAACATCAGATTCTTGTTATATATTATATATGTATATATATATGATATAACGCAACATTGCTAAGATTCCGCAGTTGAAAGAAATGGGCACGTATGTTCTCCAGGAACCAATATGTCTAAAGATATAACTAGGGTTGAGGCATGAGATTATTATTATTTTGGTTTCAATGTCTTCAAATCATATTTAGATCTATAGTTCTTCTATTGCAACACAGTAATGCAGCACTCCGCAGTGGAATAATTACTGTAATGCATAAACCATCTCACACCGTATGTGATATTTAAGAACCAAATGTTGGAGGCAGTAACACAGATGCTCAGTAACCAATATGTAATATATGTAATAAACTAACATCAGATTCTTGTTGTATATGTATATTTATATGATATAACACAACATTACTAAGATTCAGCAGTTGAAAGGAAATGGTCATATATGTTCTCCAGCAACCAATATGTCTAAAGGTATAACTAGGGTTGAGGCATGAGTTTATTATTATAATAGGTGCATTATAATAATGTAATTAGTAATGCAATAAAGTAACATGCACAAGTAAAAGACTAATTAAATATTTAGGGATGCAACAAAGATGTGAAACTATTTACAGTAGAAAACTTAGGATATGTTTTAAAAATTTGACCTTTAGTAATTAGGCTAACTGTCCTATAGACTCGTTTTGATATATATTTATCGTCAAAAGGGTTGTAGCAGAAATTTCATTTTTATACATTTGACACTTACCTCGCAACAACTTAGAGATATCTTCTTTTTCACATTGACATTGGATATGGTGAATAGTCTCTTTGAACTGACAGGTATCATATAAACATTTGAATGTCATTGTTTAATAAATTGCCTTTGATTAGTATTGGCCGTCAGGGATTTCCTTTTGCCTGGCAATATCCACTGTTAGAATTATGTCATATATTACACAGTAATAATTTGCCTAACAAAATGCTCCTTAAATGAAAAGAGGTAGTTTACCAAGTTACTTTTTAGAACTGTTCAGATATCTAACACACTAAACTGTAAATTTTATTCCCTAACAACATATGCATGAATATATATATATATGTTTAATAATTGTTTATAGTTTGGTTTCAATGTCTTCAAATCATAATTAGATGTATAGTTCTTCTACTGCAACACAGTAATGCAGCACACTGCAGTGGAATAGTTTCTGTATTACATAAACCAACTCACATCGTATGTGATATTTAAGAACCAAATGTCTGAGGTAGTAACACAGATACTGAGTAACCAGTATGTAATATATGTTACATACTAGCATCCGATTCTTGTTATATTAATATATATGATATAACATTCCTAAGATTCAGCAGTTGAAAGGAAATGGTAATATATGTTCTCCAGCAACCAATATGTCTAAAGTTTAACTATTATTAGTTTGGTTTCAATGTGTTCAAATCATAATTAGATGTATAGTTCTTCTATTGCAACAGAGTAATGCAGCACTCCGCAGTGCAATAGTTACTGGAATACATAAACCAACTCACACCGTATGTGATATTTAGGAACCAAATGTTGGAGGTAGTAACACAGATACTCGGTAACCAATATGTAATATATGTAACATACTAGCATAAGGTTCTTGTTATATTAATATATATGATATAACACAGCATTCCTAAGAATCAGCAGTTGAAAGGAAATGGTAATATATGTTCTCCAGCAACCAATATGTCTAAAGATATGACTATGGTTGAGGCATGAGATTATTATTGGTTTTTTCGATGTCTCCAAATCATATTTAGATGCATAGTTCTTGTATTGCGACACAGTAATGCAGCACTCTGCAGGGCAATAGTTACTGTAATACATAAACCATCTCAGACCCTATGTGATATTTTAGAACCAAATGTTGGAGGCAGTAACACAGATACTCAGTGACCAATGCGTAATAATGTAATATACTAACATCATATTCTTGTTATATATATATATATATATATATATATATATATATATTTTGATAACACAACATTCATAAGATTCCGCAGTTGAATGGAAATGGTCATATATGTTCTCCAGCAGCCAATATGTCTAAAGATATAATTAGGGTTGAGTCGTGAGATTATTATTACTTTGGTTTCAGTGTCTTCAAATCATAATTCGCTGTATAGTTCTTCCCTTGCAACACAGTAATGCAGCACTCTGCAGTGAAATAGTTACTGTGATACAGAAACCAACTCACACCATATGTGATATGTAAGAACCAAATGTTGGAGGTAGTAACACAGATACTGAATTACCAATTTGTAACATACTAACATCAGAATCTTGTTATGTTAATATATATATATATATGTATATATATATATATATATATATATATATAATCACAACATTCCTAAGAATTAGCAGTTGAGAGGAAATGGTAATATATGTTCTCCAGCAACCAATATCTTTAAAGATATAACTAGGGTTGAGGCATGAGATTATTATTAGTTTGGTTTCAATGTCTTCAAATCATAATTAGATGTATAGTTGTTCTATTGCAACACAGTATTGCAGCACTCCGCAGTGGAATAGTTACTGTTATACATACACTATCTCACACCGTGTGTGATATTTAAGAACCAAATGTTGGAGGCAGTAACACAGATATTCAGTGACCAATATGTAATATATGTAATGTACTAACATCAGATTCTTGTTATATATCTATATTTATATGATATAACACAACATTCCTAAGATTCAGCAGTTGAAAGCAAGTGGTCATATATGTTCCCCAGCAACCAATATGTCTAAGGATATAACTAGGCTTCAGTCATGAGATTATTATTAGGTTGGTTTCAATGTCTTCAAGTCATATTTAGATGTATAGTTCTTTTATTGCAACACAGTAATGCAGCACTCCGCAGTGGAATAGTTACTGTAATATATTAACCAACTCACATCGTATGTGATATTTAAGAACCAAATGTTGGAGGTAGTAACACAGATATTGAATAACCAATACGTAATATTCTAAAATCAAAATTTTGTTTTATATGTATATATATGAGTGACCAATGCGTAATAATGTAATATACTAACATCATATTCTTGTTATATATATTTATATATATTTATGATATTGCACAACATTCCTAAGATTCGGCAGTTGAAAGGAAATGGTCGTATATATTCTCCAGCAACCAATAGGTCTAAAGATATAACTAGGGTTGAGGCATGAGTTTATTATTATAGTAGGTGCGTTATTATAATGTAATTATTAATGCAATAAAGTAACATGCACAAGTAAATGAGTAATTAAATATTTAGGGATTTAACAAAGATATAAAACTATTTACAGTGGCAAACTTAGGATATCTATTTTCAAAATTTGACCTTTAGTAATAAGGCTAACTAACCTAAAGACTCGTTTTGATATATATTTATCGTCAAAAGGGTTGTAACAGAAATTTCATTTTTATACAATTGGCACTTACCTCGCAACAACTTAGATATATCTTCTTTTCACATTGAAGTTGGAGACGGTGAATAGTCTCCTTGAACTGACAGCTATCATATAAACATTTGAATGTCATTGTTTAATAAATTGCTTTTGATTAGTATTTGCCGTCAGGGATTTCCTTATGCCTATTGTGTTCTAAACGTTTAATATCTGTACTTACAAATGGACAAATAGATTTATAAAAATGACCTCTGTTATAATTAATATATTCTAATTGCCATTTACCGGTATGTACTATATGAAGTTACATTAAAGTAAAAATTTCCTTTAATTCTGGATAATTAGTAGAATTTACATGATCAATACTCAGGGTTTCTTTAGCCAAAGTATTTACTCGATCATTGCTTGTCAGTTCAATATGACTTTGCATCCAAATAAATCTTATTTGATTGGAATTTAGTCTGTTAATGAGAGATAATAGATCATTCAATAAAGCAGAGCCGCACAATGACATTAGATTCTTATTCTATTGTGGAAATTTTTGATTGATTAATTTACTCGTCTTTAGTTTAATGACGATTTATGGCAATATGCACTGTTAGAATTATGTCATGTATCAAATAATAATAATTTCCCTAACAAAATGCACCTTAAATGAAAAGAGGTAGTTTACCAAGTTACTTTTTTAAACTGTTCAGATATCTAACGCACTCAAGTGAAGATTTTATTAGCTAACAAAGCATGCATGAGTATATATATATATATATATATATATGTATTATAATTGTTTAAAGTTTGGTTTCAATGTCTTCAAATCATAATTAGATCTATAGTTCTTCTATTGCAGCACAGTAATGCAGCACTCTGCAGTGGAATAGTTACCATAATACATAAACCAACAGAGTAATGCAGCACTCCGCAGTGCAATAGTTACTGGAATACATAAACCAACTCACACCGTATGTGATATTTAGGAACCAAATGTTGGAGGTAGTAACACAGATACTCAGTGACCAATATGTAATATATGTAACATACTAGCATCAGATTCTTGTTATATTAATATAATTATATGATATAACACAACATTCCTAAGATTCAGGAGTTGAACGGAAATGGTAATATATGTTCTCCAGCAACCAATATGTCTAGAGATATAACGAAGGTTGAGGCATGAGATTATTATTGGGTTTTTTCAATGTCTTCAAATCATATTTAGATGTATAGTTCTTCTATTGCAACACAGTAATGCAGCACTCTGCAGTGCAATAGTTACTGTAATATATAAACCAACTCACATCGTATGTGATATTTAAGAACCAAATTTTGGAGGTAGTAACACAGATATTCAGTAACCAATATGTAGTATACTAACATCAGATTATTGTTTTATATGTATATGAGTGACCAATGTGTAATATATGTAATATACTAACATCATATTCTTGTTATGTATATATATTTATGATATAACACAAGATTCCTAAGATTCAGCAGTTGAAAGGAAATGGTCATATATATGCTCCAGCAACCAATATGTCTAAAGAAATAACTAGGGTTGAGGCATGAGTTTATTATTATAGTAGGTGCACTATAATAATGTAATTATTAATGCAATAAAGAAACATGCACAAGTAAAAGACTAATTAAATATTTAGGGATTTAAGAAAGATATAAAACTATTTACAGTAGCAAACTTAGGATATCTATTTTCAAAATTTGACCTTTAGTAATAAGGTAACTTACCTAAAGACTCGTTTTGATATATATTTATCGTCAAAAGGGTTGTAACAGAAATTTTATTTTTATACAATTGGCACTTACCTCGCAACAACTTAGATATATCTTCTTTTCACGTTGAAGTTGGAGACGGTGAATAGTGTCCTTGAACTGACAGGTATCATATAAACATTTGAATGTCATTTTTTAATAAATTGCCTTTGATTATTATTTGCTGTCAGGGATTTCCTTATGCCTGGCAATATCCACTGTTTTTGCCTAACAAAATGCTCCTTAAATAAAAAGAGGTAGTTTACCAAGTTTCTCTTTCAACTGTTCAGATATCTAACACACTCAACTGTAAATTTTATTCGCTAAGAAAATATGCATGAGTATATATATATGTATTATAATTGTTTAAAGTTTGGTTTCAATGTCTTCAAATCATAATTAGATGTTTAGTTCTTCTATTGCAACAGAGTAATGCAGCACTCCGCAGTGCAATAGTTACTGGAATACATAAACCAACTCACACCGTATGTGATATTTAGGAACCAAATGTTTGAGGTAGTAACACAGATACTCAGTAACCAATATGTAATATATGTGACATACTAGCATCAGATTCTTGTTATATTAATATATATGATATAACACAACATTCCTAAGAATCAGCAGTTGAAAGGAAGTGGTAATATATGTTCTCCAGCAACCAATATGTGTAAAGATATAACTATGGTTGAGGCATGAGATTATTATTAGTTTGGTTTCAATGTCTTCAAATCATAATTAGATGTATAGTTGTTCTATTGCAACACAGTATTGCAGCACTCCGCAGTGGAATAGTTACTGTTATACATACACTATCTCACACCGTGTGTGATATTTAAGAACCAAATGTTTGAGGTAGTAACACAGATACTCAGTAACCAATATGTAATATATGTGACATACTAGCATCAGATTCTTGTTATATATATATGTATATATATATATATATATGTATGATATAACACAACATTCATAAGATTCCGCAGTTGAATGGAAATGGTAATATATGTTCTCCAGCAACCAATATGTCTAAAGATATAACTAGGGTTGAGTCGTGAGATTATTATTACTTTGGTTTCAATGTCTTGAAATCATACTTCGATGTATAGTTCTTCTCTTCCAACACAGTAATGCAGCACTCTGCAGTGGAATAGTTACTGTGATACAGAAACCAACTCACACCATATGTGATATTTAAGAACCAAATGTTGGAGGTAGTAACACAGATACTGAGTAGCCAATATGTAACATACTAACATCAGAATCTTGTTATGTTAATATATATATATATATATATATATATATATATATCACAACATTCCTAAGAATTAGCAGTTGAGAGGAAATGGTAATATATGTTCTCCAGCAACCAATATCTCTAAAGATATAACTAGGGTTGAGGCATGAGATTATTATTATTTTGGATTCAATGTCTTCAAATCATAATTAGATGTATAGTTGTTCTATTGCAACACAGTATTGCAGCACTCCGCAGTGGAATAGTTACTGTTATACATACACTATCTCACACCGTGTGTGATATTTAAGAACCAAATGTTGGAGGCAGTAACACAGATACTCAGTGACCAATATGTAATATATGTAATGTACTAACATCAGATTCTTGTTTTATATCTCTATTTATATGATATAACACAACATTCCTAAAATTCAGCAGTTGAAAGGAAGTGTTCATATATGTTCTCCAGCAACCAATATGTCTAAGGATATAACTAGGCTTCAGTCATGAGATTATTATTAGGTTGGTTTCAATGTCTTCAAGTCATATTTAGATGTATAGTTCTTCTATTGCAACACAGTAATGCAGCACTCCACAGTGCAATAGTTACTGGAATACATAAACCAACTCACACCGTATATGATATTTAGGAACCAAATGTTGGAAGTAGTAACACAGATACTCAGTAACCAATATGTATGTAACATACTAGCATCAGATTCTTGTTATATTAATATATATGATATAACACAACATTCCTAAGATTCAGCAGTTGAAAGGAAATGGTAATATATGTTCTCCAGCAACCAATATGTCTAAAGATATAACGAAGGTTGAGGCATGAGATTATTATTGGGTTTTTTTCAATGTCTTCAAATCATATTTAGATGTATAGTTCTTCTATTGCAACACAGTAATGCAGCACTCCGCAGTGGAATAGTTACTGTAATATATAAACCAACTCACATCGTATGTGGTATTTAAGAACCAAATGTTGGAGGCAGTAACACAGATGCTCAGTAACCAATATGTAGTATACTAACATCAGATTATTGTTTTATATGTATATGAGTGACCAATGTGTAATATATGTAATATACTAACATC
Organism: Allolobophora icterica; assembly: GCA_963556255.1. NCBI lineage: Eukaryota > Metazoa > Annelida > Clitellata > Crassiclitellata > Lumbricidae > Allolobophora > Allolobophora icterica. The sequence continues at coordinate 32,724,200 of OY744607.1, read as the reverse complement.
ATATTCTTGTTATGTATATATATTTATGATATAACACAACATTCCTAAGATTCAGCAGTTGAAAGGAAATGGTCATATATATGCTCCAGCAACCAATATGTCTAAAGAAATAACTAGGGTTGAGGCATGAGTTTATTATTATAGTAGGTGCACTATAATAATGTAATTATTAATGCAATAAACTAACATGCACAAGTAAAAGACTAATTAAATATTTAGGGATTTAAGAAAGATATAAAACTATTTACAGTAGCAAACTTAGGATATCTATTTTCAAAATTTGACCTTTGACCTGCTCGATATTTGCTTGTCAGTTCAATGTGACTTTGGATCCAAATAAATCTTATTGGATTGGAATTTGGTCTGTTAATGAGAGATAATAGATCATTCAATAAAGCAGAGCTGCACAATGACATTAGGTTCTTATTCTAGAAATCTTTAAGTGATTATTTATTAGTCTTTAGTTTAATGACGTCTTATTGCAATATCCACTGTTAGAATTATGTCATGTATCAAATAGTAATAATTTCACTAACAGCATACACCTTAAATGAAAAGAGGTAGTTTACCAAGTTACTTTTTTAAACCGTTCGGATATCTAATGCACTCAACTGTAAATTTTATTAGAGCTATACTAACATCAGGTTCTTGATGTGTATATATATATAGAGAGAGAGATAAAATCGCAAACTGTTAAGTATTATAACATTCACAGTTTGTGATCCACTTAACAGTTTCTATGATAGCAGTCAACTCTGTGGGTAAATGCTGGAATATGTATAGTCTAAATTGTTTATCTATATTTAAACGTGGTTTTGTAAAGGCAGCAGAAACAGTCATCTACCTTTGACCCTTCAGTATAGATATATATGTAAGAGTTATATTTAGAAATTAATTCTAAAAGAGATTGTTTTAAACATTCCAGATGATCAGTTTTCTTATTTATTAACTTATTCAAAGTCAACCTCTACTTGTTTGTTATAAAAGAATATTGGTTAACAAAAACTTTATTTCACGTAATAATTTTTTGTCAGTGCATTCATTATTTTCCCTTTAGTAACTTGAAACAGTTGGGTGATTTATGAAAATTAAAGGAATAACTTTGAAAGGCTAGTCACAATATGCCTGCAGAAACAATAAAGTTACTTACGGTAAATAGTGCCACTTTGAGTTCTACTCGGAATGGGTCTATTAGGGTTCACAGGTTATCCGTATTACAGGCTTTATTGGATAGATAACGGTGCTTTGCTCGTCTTTGTAGCGCATAGCATGTAATAAACTTCAGTTGTCTAACTTTTCTTCTTTTTCGTTATTTTCTTGACCATGGTAAATGTAATACTTAGTTTTATTATGTTTATTAAGCTCCCTTCTCGGAATTTCGGTACAGTCTTCGAGAAAGTGGTCTGTGGTTCCTGGTCTTTGTTGTGGTGAATCATCATATTACCTGTTCTTGATACAGTTTAGGAGAAAGTGGTTTGTTGTTCCTGGTCTTCCTTGTGGTCTACAAATGGTCTGTAATCGTAGTACCTCTTCATATGTATAAATCAGTGTTTATAATTCACAGAACTTTTCATTGATACTCGCTGCTTTGGAAAGTTACACTGATTGGGTTTTAATGCAGAGAATATTGTTCCAAGCATCCCCATTGTCCATCACCATCACTCGCATTGTCTTTGTTGGCTATATTCATTTGGATGTTGATTTTTGGTGTTGGTTATTGTCCATGTTCTTGCTGTTATGTCAGTGTTATGACCAGCTGTCTGCTGGCTTTCAAGACCGGGAAGGAAGTCTGGGGAATGTATTGGAGGGGGTGATCTTCAGGTTTAGGAGTAGGGCTAAATTTTAGGCATTATCTTCTGGTCCATTGTCTTCCACCTTCTCCATTTTCTGCTGGGCGATCTTTAGGTATAGGGCTAAATTTTATGCATTGTCTTCTGTTCCGTTATCTTCCACCTTCTCCTCTTTTGCACAGACGCTTTTGCTTTTCGCTGCCTTTTTCACACTAGAGGTCATCTTTGCCCCACCTTAATCAGTGATTTTGTTTTATTCAATAGATCAGATTAGGTTAGCTGTCTGGAGTATTGACTGATTCCTTATGCTTCGTGAAATTTGTATTAGTCGCATCAGAAAACAGCATAACAAGAATGAAGAAAAACATTACCACATTATGACATCAGTGACTTTTAGCTTGTTGGTTTGCTGTGTTAAGTCTTATATCTTTCCCACTTGTAATTAAATAACTGATATGAGTTCCAATGCAATGCTCCATATCTAGTCTGTTTCCCACGTTCCATTGTCAGAGATTAGTCTCACAGAAAGAACAGTTCTATTGTTCACTCTGTTGTTTGCAAAATGTTAATATTATTTGTGGTGTGTGAAAAAGTGTTGGAATTATTTATTGTTTTTAATGCAGTGCAAATATGTCTTCTGTTTCACATTGCCTGCTCTGAGATTCGTTGTTAGGTAAAACCGAATTACAATTGGAAAACTGTTAAACACTGTAATAAACAGATTTGGACTGTTATAGAGCTGTTTGTTCACACTGCTTATCTGTGCATGTAAACTGTTAATATTATTTATAGTGTGTGAAAAAATTTTGATTTATTGTTTTTTAAATGTTTGTTTTCATGCTCAATAACTGTTGTGAAAAAACTTGCTCACTTTGTCACATACGTGTTTCAATTGGTTAGCTTTAAATGTTTACAAACATAATTACAGGCTGTAGATAAAAAGAAATTGTTGTGGAATTTTTGTTTTCTGTGCATGTCATGATGTGATGTACATCTATTCTGTTAAGACTCTATCATTCTCTCTGTATTTCTTCCTTTCTTACTTTGTTCTGCCTTCCTTGCTGTTGTTCGGCAGAGTAGCCAAATGGATAGAGCAATTGGCATGTCATGCGGAGAGTCAGTGGCGTAGCCAGGTTTTAAAACCAGGGGGAGTGAGCACATAAAAAGGCCCCAACTACCAAAATAAATAATTTCAATTAATTACATTCAGTATTTTAGTACATTACTGATGGTCACTTCTTCGGCACCAGAAGTTTCCTTGTTGATAATACTGATTATTTCTATGTACATGTCTTTAAATGAAATAAACTCTTGCACAATTTCACTTCGACGTTCGATGTTATCTGAGTACATGTCAGCCAACAATAATATTTCTAGATTGGTCACATTATTGGCATTCACATTGTAAAAATGCTGGATCTAATTAAAACAACTAAATTTGGAAGCCACATTTGTAAAATGCTCAAATCTTCTAGTTGGGCTATTCAATCATTCATTCGGGTATTAATATATATATATATATATATATATATATATATATATATATATATATATATATATATATATATATATATATATATATATATCACCTCTTCAAGGGGGCTACTCGAAGGTGTTCCCGACTCCAGCATGGCCAAACAAGACAGTGTCAATCGAGTATAGAACGTATCACAGGGAGTTCTAGGGAACAGGCGCAGTCCGCGAGGGGCCCGTTGATCCCCCGACCAACAGGTCCGTTCCATGCCGTCGGGCCCACCACTTAAAAACACGGTTCTGCATGAATATCCCTTTGCCCGAAGATCGGAGGTGGCCACTGGTGACTAACCTGAACTCCCAGCATGGGGCGGCAAAGGACCCGCAGATAAGCTAGAGCACATCCCAGCAAGCACCTCAAGACCAGGGAAACAACTTTTATACTACATACTGGCTGACAGTTGGCTGGAGCCAATGCAGTACATCCAGCATATAACCAAAGACCTGATCAAATTTTGGTATTTAACCAAAAGACGTGCCGCAGAGCGTTGCATTCGATTGAGGCACGCCAAACGACTAGAAGGTAGGCCATATAGTAGAGTGACGAAAAGTAGTCAAGTCAAGATGTATGATACAATCTAGTGACACTAGGCCTATTATGGTTTCAACCATGAATCAGATATTCCATCATCCGCTGACATTTCCTCATGGAATCTCTTTCTTTTTCGAACACACTGTTGCGTATAGTCGGTAATAATATCACATTTTGATCCAACTCAGTTGCTTCATTCTCAATCCGTTCAAACTCAGATTTAAATTCATTTCGCATTTTTTAATATCGTAGTTGAATCAAATGAGAATCTGTTACCAAATCAATGCTACTTCTCTGTAAATATTTGGATAAACTGAAAGCCTTCTCTAGCATATTTTCCAGAATATTAGAAGAACTAAGAATTCGAACGTATCAATAGTTACAAGCATACCCTTTGCCTCAGCCAACTGTTTCGTCGTGCAGCTTTAATGTCACCATCCACGATTCTATGCAGGCAACTATTAGTGATGATAAATTCTGAAAAATCCTGATTGCCCATCTAGTAGGCCTATCTCAAAGTCTTTTTAGAGTCAAAGCGAAAGATTCTATACGATTGCAATGTTCTTCTTTTAATGTTGAAAAGACGAGGTAAACTGCCAGAAAAATGCATAGATACTTTCTAGAGTTCCGGAAAACAAATTCGAACGATTGGAATAAACTGTGAAAAGGCCCCACATCTGGGAAAATGGTCTCAGAGGGAGCGGCCGCTCCCCCTGCTCCCCCCCCAGCTACGCCTCTGCGGAGAGTATAGATTCCGACCTTCACTTAGGCACTATAACATGACAAAGGTTTGACGGTTATAAATAATTTGTTCTGTAACTAGCACAGTACTTTAACTCTTTCGCATCTATAGGCCTATTTGATGAATTTAACCATTATTAGGTCATATGAATAAAACACTTAAAATTCTGTAGATATATAGACATGTCCTATATCATTTTGTTTGTATTTTATTCCTCGGGAAAATTCAGTCTTGAAAGAGTTTATCAATTAATGTGTTTGGCTCAAAGTTTATAAATATATTAAACATTTTTAAAAATAAAACATAACATTAGAAATCCATAAAAATTTCTTTGAGCAGAATAAAACACAATAAAAAAACTTTTAAATGTAGCCACTTGTATGGCAAATTTGCAGCAGAAGTGCTAAAAAATTAGTGAATTTAGTCCAAAAATTAGCTTTCGTTTCTTTCACTCGATGATATGACATCGGCCCTCAGTTATTCCAAATGCCTGTTGAATTTTATAAAAACCAATTTGCTCAGAATTTTCTGACCAAGACTTGACCTGTGGGGCCTCATAAAAATTCTACCATGTGAAAAAACACGGTCTACAAGTGCTGAAATCGCTAGCACACAAAGCAGCTTTTCAAAAACCGGATGTAGGCTAAATGTACAAATTAATCATGAGTCTGTTTTGAAATCATTCCATGGTAAATAACCGGAAGTCAAAATAATTGTCCAAAACAACAGTGAAGCCTCATTCACACCGTGTAAATACTAAAGCAATAACTGTATGAGTAATTATTGGATAAATTTTTAAAATTCTTGCCGTTTGTTAAAATTAATGACTGTTCATCTTGACAAAAAGTCTTGGTCTTGGTCTTGCAAAACCAAGACCAAGACCTTGAACCTCAAGACCAAGACCTTTGGTCTCAAGACCAAGACCAAGACTTTTAAAAACGAACTCGAGTGCACTCGAGACCAAGACCATGGTCTCGAGGACAACAAGACTGCATAACAGCGAAAGGTTAACGAAGCTTCAGATCACTGGATCGTGTGATACGAGCAGGGGCGTGATAGTTATTTGTGTATCCATCCAACTTAGATGGGATACTTAAATGTACGCACACTGTTACTTGAACATAATAGTCTAGTCCATGGCCTGGAGGTGAGAAGTGGACTTTTGCTCTGCACTATAGTACATCCGATGTTGAGCTAAGGCAATTTCTCTGTTATGTGTTAGTGACACGATAGTAATAATAGTATGACACAGGAATGACGGAAATGAAGTGATGGAATGTTAGCGAAGTTCATGCAGGATGAGGTATATAGACCAGTGTCCAACAATGAGTAAGCTTCCCATAAATTCACCAGTGGCTGAAAGATTGTTGACCCGTTGCTTTAACTGACAGTCGATCAGCGCGCAGAGATTGAATGAAATGAAAGATTGGATACGTAGTTTTGAACTTGGATGGTAATTAACACTGTAGCCCGTACGTAAGTCCTTCCTCTGATGGCCACGCATATTGGGCCAGAGATGACCAATGGCCACCAATTGTCACCATGCAGCGGCACAATACACCCAGTTAGGGTGGCTGTCAGGTCATCAAGGACGTCCTTAAGTTCGCCAATTTGTAGGCATTTCGGAAAAATAGCAAATATTCTATGAAATGATAACTCAGTACACTGGGACTAGAGTCACTGTGTTTGGCTCACTCATAGTCATAGGCCTGTAATAGGAGTTAGTTCGCTTCACTGACACTCTCTGCCAGTCTTTTCTTTCCGCTGCTACTTCAATACCTTTCTGTGCTCCGGAGTTCCTGCAGACTTTCATTTTATATTTAATCTTACAGCGTTCATGTAATCTGCTAGAGATGAAAGAAAGAAAGAAAGAAAGACGAGCACAGATGTCAACATCTAGCAAAGGAATACCTGAGGTAAAAACATATTAGCAGTCGTTCATCTGTAGGCGATAGCATAGAAAGGTCGTAGAGAGATACTTCGAGAGTATACGCCTATAGCCTCTAACTGTGCAGCTGTTTTGCATCTTGAACCGGCATCGTAGACCCTTAGACTTAGAGTAGGCCCTATTTTACGACAAGACAGTTCTCAATAAAATGCATCAGTAGCCTACGTGTGGTCAGAATACCATCTGCTGTATCGTAAAATTATTTAATTAATTACTTGACAATAAAGGAAAGCAATAGGCCTATGTCTGACTGCCACGCACCTTTGCTTGACCACTGCAACCGCATCCGTTACATTTCATTATTCTATAGATTAATAATTATTATTAATAATGGCCTCAAATCCTGAAAACAATCCTAATCGAAAACTCCACATGCATCTATAAAGCGCAACTTGAAAGCCAAGCGCAAGAAACTCCGCCACTGTACTCTGACAGTGCCAGTCCCAACCCTGGATAAAGGAGGAGGGCGATGCTAATCAGCTTTGTTATGACACAGTGTCGTTAAACTGAAACCACCAAGCGCAAGACTGCAGCTTATTCACGAGCGCTTCGTCGAGTCAGAGGGGTTGTCCAGATATAGGCCTACCAAGTGAAGAACAAAGTCCGGTTGTCAGAAGACCAGGGACTTCCGCAGCGAGAGAGGGATGCGGAGAAGCTGCTACGACTTGTTTCGTTCAGGATGAGAGAGATTGGAAGGCAGAGAAATGGATGGATCAGAGTAGGAATTACGAATATGAATATCTCGAGAAGCGTTTTAATTAAGTTTAGGCCCCTGTGTATTTCATTCGGGGTTTGATATAGCGGCAGTAGGCTAACTGCGCAAGACCCCAAACCCAGCGGCAGTTCAGAGATCAAATGCAAACTTAAAGACCCAGAGAACGAACATTCTAACAACACTAGTATTTTATACTAGCAGACAGCACATTGTAGAGCAAAGACTCTTCAATGTCGTGTCATATTAGGCGTACACACACTTTTCACCCCAGTGCAGCTACGTCTAGTGGCTGCCGTGTGTAACTGAATGCATTTGCCTCGAACTGTGTGATCCGAGATCTGTTTACGTCTACAGATATTTAATCCATTTCGAGGCTAGTTCTGGTCAGAGCAAACCGGTTAGCGGTGTCCATCCAATATATAGAAACGCCTTACTCCACCCACCCACTGCCGGCAACCGACGTAGACTCAGATGCCACCTGCCGAGTATATTCAACTGTCGCAATGAGTGGGACATGTATGGACCGCGTCGTGTGGTCGATCTGTGCAGGTGGTCCTTGTTCTGTGTGTTGTTGTTCTGCAGTAGGCGCAATGCTCGTCTGCTGATGCTCCAATGGCAGTTCAGATGCATGCGCCCAAGGACGCCCTTGCGTGTAGCACTTAGAGCACATACGTATGTGTATACGTATGCATGCATATGATATTGTATGCGTACGTATACGTATACTATAGGGCCTAGGTCTAGATTATGTATGCAGCACGTTCATTGTGTAGATACTTATGCTGTAGCCTATGCAAAGCATGTGTGTAGATATGTGCCCACTCGCTCACGGAAAAGGGCGATAAACTTTTAAGGACCTTTTCCATCAGGGCATTGACAATGACCGACCACAGGAATAGTCACAGTTTCTGATGACCAGGGGCGTCTATCCCCCTAAGTCATTGGAGCAACCTCCCGTCCTTCCCGTCCTCTTCCCCTTCCCCTTCCTCCCCCCGTAACTGATGGCACATGCACTTACAGAGCTCCCCCCTCATTTCTTGGATGGAGCATTTGCTCCAAGGTTTCTATGGTGTAGAAACCCCTGCTGATGACCTGTTTAGTCGGTTTAAACTTCCTTATTATTATTCGTTTATTAGCTGCACACGTTGTCACACCGCAACATGGTACAAAACACAAGTTTAAAATAATGGAATGAAGAGTTGCTTGACTGTAAATAAAAATGAATTATGGAGAAGCCGGATTCTAATTTAGGGCACCGTAGAGAACTCTAGAAATAAAAATATTATCATCGTCCTTGGGAGTCAGGGCAGTCATGTGGGCGCGGACGGAGGCTATACTGTCGTGTGATGTTGGGTGGGAACAAATCACGCAGTACGTGGTACGGATTCTGAGACACCGCCGAGAGCAGACGCATATCAGCACTTTGCATTAACTGTTCAACATTGGCCGTATTGTCTCTCGGGTAACCAGCTCGTTCGACTTTCGACAAAAATCTACCAAGTCTCTTTCGGTCTTCTGCAGAAGTTCTGCCCCACCAAGCAGGTGCTGCATACAGCATTCGTGAGACTGCTAGGCTATTGCAATGGCGACCAAGTGCAGGGCCTCTTGTGGAAGGCTAGATGCGATTTTAAGATCGGCAGTGTGCATGGATGATGGATCCACTGCACGAGGCCACAACCGCGTCTACGTGGTCGACTGCCCGGAGATCGTCACGCACCATCACCCTGAAAATCTTCATTGATGTTACCCGCTCAACTCCTTCTATTAATAGTGGCAGTTCTACATTTCGGCGACGGGTAACTTGTGTCTTACGATGGTTTAGGCGGAGATGGTTGACTACCGCCCACCTCTCTACCATCGCAAGCTCCTCACCAATAGTTGATCTCATCGATGAACCGACCAACAGGTACGTATCGTCAGCGTATTTGATTATGATGTTTTTCTGATGTTTTAGATGGAGATCCAATGACATTGAATCATGACGGGCCAATTCCAGAGCCCTGCACAACACTGGCGTTTATGGCTGCAACGGTGGAAAGCAATCCCAGATAACGAGTGGCATGGCGCCGATCTTTGAGGAATTCTGCTAGCCAATTGCAGATGTTATCAGGAAGTTTTAGAGATGACAGCTTGGAGGCCAGTGTTGAATGCCGGACCATGTCGAAGGCTTTTGCGAAGTCGATCGACACCACTGTTACGCAGTCGTTGGTTCGGAGTAGAGACGTGATGTGGTGTGTTGTAAAGAGATCAGCGCCGCTGTAGTCGAACCTGTTGGCCTGAAAACATATTAGTCGGCGAGAAGACTGCGCATAGGAGGAACCATAAATGCCGGATATATAAAACGGTGGACCAGCTCTCTCTCTCTCTCTCTCTCTCTCTCTCTCTCTCTCTCTCTCTCTCTCTCTCTCTCTCTCTCTCTCTCTCTCTCTCTCTCTCTCTCTCTGTCTGTCTGTCTGTCTGTCTGTCTGTCTGTCTGTCTGTCTGTCTGTCTGTCTGTCTGTCTGTCTGTCTGTCTGTCTGTCTGTCTGTCTCTCTCTCTCTCTCTCTCTCTCTCTCTCTCTCTCTCTCTCTCTCTCTCTCTCTCTCTCTCTCTCTCAACCATCCTCGACTAATCTTGTCTATTCGTGCTTATGTACGAATGTTACGGAATGTATGTATGTTTATGTGTGCATGCAACTTGTGTACGCATGGACATACGTCTTCATGAATTTAATGAACAAATCTACAGTACAATACTATGTCGTGGTTCATAGTCGTCCAAAGAGGAACGAGGTTTGATGAGTCACTGGGTTGAACACCGTGGCTGAACTTCGGTGAGGGATTATTGCCAATAACCGATACTGCTTATGCTTAACCGAGTATGCCAAGTTATATCTATAGACTATAGCGGGCCCTGGCCTTATAAGTTAACCCGACCTTATACACTAATGATAGGCATCGATATAAGATCGGGTAAATAGTTCGACCTTAAAATCCGTCTGGCCAGAATGAACGACTTTCAAGAGCAGATTTCGAGGTCATTCAGTTTAAAGGTTGCACCAAATCCATCCGATACTCTTTATATGAACTCATTAATTTTGGACTAGATGTGGATGCGGCAATATCACGTATACCTGCATGCTCTCGCTAAGCATAATTAGTTTGCATTTCTTATATATATATATATATATATATATATATATATATATATGAGGTAAAAATACAAATTTGTGAAGCCAGTCATCAACTCCTTTCTTATTGTAATATGTAGGGTAAGCCGGAGTATAGGGCTTGGGGTGTGTACAGGTGCTTGCTTTGAAATTCTAGTGCTTTGCAAAATCTAACAGCAACTCAACACTTAACTGCACAATATCTAACTAACAAACAAGGAACTCAACTGCATGAAATAGCCACAGGATAATTTCAAGAAACAGGAACACTTAGCTTGCTATGCAAGTGCAAAGCATATAATATTATGGCCTACGTTCAATTTACATCAGTGCCACGCATGGGCGTCCGGAGGGGGCAAAGGGGCATTTACCCCCCGGATTTTGAAAATATTTTACAAAAATAAAATATTTTGATTATTACGATTATTCCAACAGTCCCAACACGCTTTTCAATGCTAAAAACACTTAATTATTTAAGTAAGTCAGCTATTCTATGCAAAAACGTCATTTTGCTCCCCCTAAAATAAAGTTTGCCCCCTATAAAATTTTGGCTCCCTAGAAATATTTGCCCGCCCCCCTAGAAAAATTCCTGCGGACGCCCATGGTGCCACGGGTCGTCGATTAAACCTGGCCCAGGCCCAATTAGCTACATCGGTAAGAGCGTTGGCTGCGCGTCTCATGCGACTCTGTGTTAGAGCGCATGCGGACCGCGGTTCGCTTCCCGAAGGTGGCTTATTTCTGAGATTTAAATCTCGGGCTAACACGGTCCCAACACGGGGACCTTAAATGGCGTGGCACCCATTCAAACGGGCAAGCGGTGGTGAAGGATCTCACCCGATCAATTCATTGAAAAATGAGCAGGGTCGAGGCCATATACGGTCGCTATAGAAAATCGCGAACATTTACATTTACATCAGAGAATTTATATGGGACTAAACTCAACTACTCAAGTTTATAATGATGATCATAACATCAATTCACGACACTATCCATGTAATGCGACGGCCACAACATTCATAAAAATATAATTATAACAATGAACAAAATAATTAATTAGGCCTATACGTAAGACTCTAAAAGCCGATATACAAAAATCGAAAAGCTTCAGTTTTTTTGTCCAACTAATAATTAACCAGTCATTAGGTTATTTGCGGTAGTAGTGTTTACTGAGTCCGGTACGTAGTCTACTGTTAACTTTTTCTTCTGTAAACTAAGTGTCTAGCCGACTCTAGCGCAATTGCAATGTGACAATTATAATTGGATATAATGTATTGCAATGTAGTCAATTCTTACCGACAGAGGGCTACACACAGCATCCGTTGTAATTGTAATTATAAGCATTTATTTGTATAGCGCCTCTTCAGAAACTGAGGCACTCATCATCAGAGGTGCACCCGATCTGCTATTAGTCCCCGGCGCCGCTGCCATCCGCCGTCGCCGCCGCCGCTAAGCCCTCAAGTCGAAACCAGTCGCAAAGCTATCGACTGCTAGCGACTTCGTTCACTTAATATTTTGCCTGTTGTTTTAATCGCGGTTTCCAAGTTTCGATTTGATGAAGACATCAGCAGCAGGACATGAGCAGCATTTACTATACAGTATATAATATAATATTCGTTTGTGGAGGAAAACAGAGTCAGAGTTCCGGTTCTTCTTTGACGACCGGAACGCCGTACTGGTTCTTTCTTTGAAAAACATCCTAGCATCTAGAGCGCCTTTTCGTTACTTCGTATAAATTTCTCGCTGATTATTATGAGCTCAGACTCAGCTTATTAGTTTACATCGTAAATAGACAAATAATTTTTATTGACGATTCATTATGTCAAGCGGACCCAAAAGACCCAGAAAAGAGTAGACGCAAATGAAGCTAAACTTTGCTGAATCATCGAAAGTAAGGTAAGTGCGAAAACGGTTTTCACTTTCTAGTTTTTATTCTGGTATTGACTGCGAGCGGTGTTCTTCTAACACCTAAAATCTCATTTCCCTCACATATAATATAGGCCTAGTTAATTTTTTTCTATTAAACTCATACTTCAATTAAAAAGATGGCTTGTTTTACTGACACACAAATTAATGAGAATACTGGCAGGGTATAATGTGTCCAAAATGGTCTCCATGCGAACAGCGAAAGTGGAAATTGGTACCCCCCTTCACTTTTAGACCAATGATAGTTCGTGAGCTTCATGTCTTGAGAAGCGAGAATAACAGGTACGCGTCGATTCAGTTCTTAAATGAATAAAGCTGAACGCCCAGCAGATCGGTTTTCTTATCTATAGGCCCTACATCAATAGCCTACATAGGCCTAAGCATATACGTGCGGTTGGAGATATGGCGGATATCTCAGTCAGTTTTTGTCAGTCAGCCATTCAGCAAGTCATTCATTCATTCAGTAAGTCATTCATTTGTTCAGTCAGTCCCTCAGCCAGCATAATATATCTTGTTTTAAGAGACAACCAGACAGATACAGGCCTATGACATGTAAATGCAAACATATGGAGACAATCCGAGGCAGCGGATGGTGAATGAATTGATATCAATAACGCTCTTGTTCTGTCGGTCATATTGGCCTACATATATATCCTGGATTAGATTTCTTCTCATCCATTCAGCTTAATCGGAAATCCAGCCCCATACCCTGCAGAGGCCTATTCGCCATCTAATATTAGGACTATATAAAATATATTTATGCACGTTTCTATGCCATATAGAGGTCTACGTATGTATACATGAAGAGATGGGGTCTTTAGGCCCTAGTGAGCGACTATAGGCGACATCTGGCGATCGAGCTGCTACTGCTGCTGCAAGAGTTTGAGCAAAGTCCGGTTGATTGATGGTGTATTTAAACGTCGACGTCCTCTGAGTCCTTCATGCCAGACTTGTCCAAGTGGTAGAAAAAGCTCCATCATCCGCGGCGGATCTTAAGCGGCAAGATGTCCAGCACTAAGGTAAGACAGACATTGAACTTATGATGAATGACGATTGAAAAGTTAGGCATGCCTTGAAACCCGCTTCCGGCTTCGACTGAAAATCACGACCAACATATTTCTATGGATAAATCTAGGTCTTGCCTTGGTTGAAACTGGGAAGTTGGAAGTCAAGGAAGACTTTCTGCTCTCCCGCAGGACACGTGGCATTTGGCGTTAAGCTAATTTTAACAATATTAATCTTCAAGACAGATGACATCAGTATAGATCCTACATGCGGCTCGGAATCAAAGATCAGCCAACAAGGGTCAAACCAAAGAACTTATAAGCTTTTAATGAATGTACTACAGTAGTACACTAGAGAGCATTATTTTGCATTTGATGATATGCATTGTCTAGGACGTTTATATTGCGCAGTTACAAACATCAGTAAAAAACTCACAGAAAAACCGTGTTACATAAATTCCGGTGATTCCGTCTAAGAATAACAACAACAACAGAACACAGGCCTCGTGCAAAGACCGTTGTTTATCTGATAATAGCCTACGTGCAAAGACCGTTGGTTGTCTGATGAGAGGAGCACTGGATATAACAAATGATCGACTAGATTAGGAATCGTTTATTCGCACCCTTCACCACCAAATGGCTGAGGTAAGCAACTGATGATGGTAATGACTAATGATGCTAATGATGATGACGATGAGCCCTTGACAGGTTGGAGACTGGAGTGTGCGATATACAATGTTATCTTCTATCTTCACACACGGTACGTGTTGATCGCTTACACTTACAGCGGCTAACATCGCATTAAAAATCAACCGGGAAAACCAGCGCAGTTAAAGTAGAAGAAAAAAACTCGAAAAAATTGAGAGAACAATATAACACCATAGAAAACAATATAATACCATAGAAAACAGCACACTGCAGCGAATTAAGCAAATACATTATACGGCATTTCTTGTAAGCCAAGTGGGCCTATTCTTCAAGTGACAAGCAATTGGGTCTATATGCACGAACTATCAGGAAGAAATGCACCTTTGATCAATGCTTGAAAGTGTTCCCTTTCGCCGAGGCTGTTGCTTGGAAGTGTTTCAGAAGAGGCGCTACTCGGATTTCTGAATGAAAGATGGATGAGTGTATAAAAAGCATGAACTCTATAGAGATTTAGATGCGTTTTAAATTGGTCTTCTGTTGCTTCTATGTACATTCGACCATTTCTATTTGTTTCATCGTGGAGAGTCTTTTCTGAATATCTCTTCCACTTGCTAGTCATATTTATAGGTTTCCGTAGCTTAACATTTTGTTGACAACCTCTGTTAAGATTATCAGATCTGTCTCGAACCGCGTGCTTTTCTTTTAACTAACTTAATCTTAACGACACTTCAACAACCCTATCTGTTTTAACCTATGTCTGAAAATTGAGGTTGTTATTTTCACAGACCGGCTTTTACCTTCGGATTCCTATATGTAATTGAGTAATACAGTCCTGTAGCTGAATATATACCGGTTTAGTGACCTTTACAAACATCTCTATAGAGAGCACCGTGTGTGCATGGTTAGAAGACAGATCAGAGAAGACCGCTGGAGAAGTCTCTCCGCTTATGTTTAAGTAGGCCCAATACAATCCACAAAAGTAATTGAATTTTGGGTTGAGACATTGGCATCGAGACTCGGTGCATCGTATGTACAAGACTGCAGACAAGTCTAGTAGTATGTAACTTATCTAATTCATATAGAGTAGGGCTTACAAGTCGTTCTAGACTTAAGCACAAACACGACATTTGTGCTCAAGTCGAAATATCCTTCAAATATTCCACTAACACATCTTTGAAGAATTTTTGATAAAGGCATTCTAATTCTAAAGAATTATTGTTTAATTTACGTTATATTATGCGAAACATAAATAGATTTTCCATTTGTTTTTGCATTCAATTTCCTCTCTTCTGAGTTTCTTTTAACCTCTGATGAAATTTCCCTTTTCCTGTTAATCAAGGACTTTCGAGGAATAGCCTAATTGATCGCGTCTGCGCCTGTCTTTAGTCAGAGGTGAAAAAGTTTTCTTTGCTTGTTTAAAACAAACAAACCAGAAAACCACAAAAACAAATTTTTTAATTTTTTTATAAATTTGTTATTCTTGAAGAAATTATTTTAATAACATTGATTTAATGATTTATAATTTCGGAAATTGCAACTAAATTAAACTGAGTTGGAGCTCTTATTCGTGCCACTTTTTATGATTTTTATGATCCGAAATCCGAAAATCTGAAAACGAAAAACAAAAACAGCAAAAAAACATACAATCCATAAAAAGCCAAAAAACAAAAAACAAAATTTTCATCTTGAAAAAACTTGTTTTTTTTGCACCTTTGTCTATAGTTCATCAGAAGTAACAATACGACTTCTACTTTCTGACCTACCTACTCCTTTCCCTCTTGCTTTTGTTCCGTTTCTCCTTCTGCTTCTCCTTTTCACCTAGTCCGTTCCCTTCCTCTTTCTTCTATGCACATGAAGTCCTGGGTATGATCGTTGTTGTTGTTGTGGTGATCACAGAATACGCGCGGATATGAACTGGCGGCCACAGAGGACAAAGACTATTCCAAGGCCAAGATGCAGGACAAGAAAAAGAAGAAGTCGAAGAAGGACAAGAAGGTCGAACTGGAGGATCTTAAAAGAGAAGTCGAAATGGTCAGACGATTTTCATCGATCACATTTCTGTCTAATGTGGCCTCCGTAATATTTAGTAACAACATCGCTATTATCATCGTCATCGTTTATATAGCCCAACCTTATTGCTAATTATTGTTATTGTATTTTCTTTGTTTCATGTGCCTCTTTTGTGCGTAGCATGTCTGTTAGCCGCAGTGCGTTTGCAGGTGGTTCATTAAAGAACATACTTACTTAATTACTTACTTACTTAATTACATTGTTAAGTGCTTAACGACATCTTGTGGCTACCAAGGCAGTTGACTTCAACCTCACCTTGGCTTACATTTTACACATGATTTGTTACTATAATCGTATAACTTATACGATTTATAAGGGCTCCAGGGCCGTTGACTTTGAATTTATCAAAAACATCTATTTTGTTATTCAGTCAAACTAACTGTAAATAAAGATATCTCAAATCATTGACATAAAATGTCAAGAAACTAAGAAGAAGGTCTGGACTATTACAAATATTGGAGTCTCAGTTAACTCAATGAATGTTCCAGATGTTAGAGTCAATATTACTTAGGACTATTGACAGCCGCTATTGATAGCTGATAGATTGATAGAGGTTTATTAAATGAAAGAAACCTTACCCCTCTTTACCTTAGGCCTAAGTTGTAGAGTTGTAAAGCAAACCGTGCAGCTGTTCGAAATCATCCATAGGGCCTATATATACATGTCTACTGTACTGCCTGCTCCAAAGTTTAGAGCTCGAATTCCGATTCCTGCTCTCTAAGCGAAATCTGACATGAGAAACTAACTGTGTCGTTCAGAAAATGTTAACATGACGTTGGTGCCTGTTTTGAGTGGAATTTTGGATTGATTTGAGTGAATGGTAACCTATTTTGGACTATTCATTCAAGATATCATATAGTAAACCGCCGCATGGTGTCAAACGTGTTATTGACAATTAAATCACTGACGGGTGAAGTGCGGTCCACATTACTTCATCCAGACTCTCCTGTTGCCCACATCTTTCATGCTTCGCTCACTCTCAGGTTGTGCAGTATACAATGTGGGTTAAACCCAGTGATTAACAAAAAGTGTTTGCCATAAGGCTGCTTTGGATGATTTTTTCATTATCAGACTAACAGTAGGCCTATGTATGCTTAAAGTAGGGCTAGCTAAACTACTGCAAATGTAAATATAATTGTAATCCTAGATTTTTATAGCACCACTCAAGATAAACTCACCAAATTGCACTCAGAGGCGAACCTAAATTTTTGGGCCCTGACGTTTGAACTGTTATGGGGGCCCCTTCGTAAATTGACACGGAAGACACTTAAGTCTACACTCTACACTCTACAGTCTGAGTCACTTCTGGGGGTTTGGGGTCGGGGCCCTTCAGCTTCCTGAATTTCATGGTAGATCCGCCTCTGGAAGCACTCCAGATCTGACAACACGAATCACGACCGTACAGAATGATCTTTAGTCGTTTGCGGGTCATGTCAACTTATTCCAAAAAATGGGCCGATCCCAGCGAAGCATCTATGATAGATAGACTGTGCACGTTCGTGTCGGCGGTCAACCAAATAACCTTGCTCAGCAGCCAGAGAAATCTGCAGCCAGGGATGGATGGAGGGGACCGAGATGCACATAACATCCTTAAGAAAGGATCGAGATCAGCATGGAAGACAGTTACGCATAAGCAATGCCACCATGTGCAGCATCTTTCGCACGATACTGGATACACGCGTGCCAAAACCTAAGTCTACCACCAGTCAACCGAACCGCAGCATTTAAAACAGATTGTACTGATTGATACGGGATATTATAATTGTTATTAATGTTATTACTATCAACATCGTCACCATCATCATCATCATCATCATCATCATCATCATCATCATCATCATCATCATCATCATCATCATCATCATCATTTTACGCATTTATTAGCACCACTATATAATGACCAAGCAGCAATCGACGGCGCCGAGCAAATGTGAGTGAAGGACTGACTCAAGGTCCGTGTATACACACATGCAGTAACCGTCTCAGAGAAGGCTCGTACCCATACCATACTCCTTGCATTGAAAGAAGTTATGCCTGCATAAATGGCATTGCCATAATCAACCATGGTGCATATGCTGCACATATTCATTCACTGTAGTCTCTGTTGCTGGCAGACGTTTGTCAAGAGTAGGCCTTAATCGAACATAGCAGATACTATGCTAAAAAGACAACATGATGCGCTTTGGTCTAAAAGGTATAGGAACCCTGTTCTATATTTTAATGTGTTTTCTAGGTTTATGCACAAGTCGCTTCAGATTAGGAGTAGGCCATAATTATAATTAAATTATCATTAGTAATATTCAATGCAGTGCAATTTTTACAGGACGAGCACCAGGTGCCGATTGACGATTTGGTTCGTCGCTACGGAACAAACGCAGAAAACGTAAGATCACTGTTTCATTAAGGGCACAACTTCCGCTGCTCTATCATACCTTAACTGTCGCTAGATGGCAAATGGCTCAGCGCTTGAGACGTCTAGTTCGGAAGTAGTTCTTTGTCTGCTGAGGCTTGTAGACGATGGATTGTTGAACCCATTGATCAAAAGATAAAGACAGGAACTGGGACACTCAGGGCAGGACATAATGGCTTTACATTGAGTAATGCGCCTATATTATAATGGCTTGCAGGTAACTTCTCTGCCGTTAGGTAAATTGAGTTATGATATAGGCTCCTATATATATATATATACATATATATATATATATATATATATATATATATATATATATATATATATAGGAGCCTATATCATAACTATATATATATATATATATATATATATATATATATATATCACGAATCACGACCGTATATATATATCACGAATCACGACCGTACAGAATGATCTTTAGTCGTTTGTGGGTCATGTCAACTTATTCCAAAAAATGGGCCGATCCCAGCGAAGCATCTATGATAGATAGACTGTGCACGTTCGTGTCGGCGGTCAACCAAATAACCTTGCTCAGCAGCCAGAGAAATCTGCAGCCAGGGATGGATGGAGGGAACCGAGATGCACATAACATCCTTAAGAAAGGATCGAGATCAGCATGGGAGACAGTTACGCATAAGCAATGCCACCATGTGCAGCATCTTTCGCACGATACTGGATGCACGCGTGCCAAAACCTAAGTATATATATATATATATATATATATATATATATATATATATATATATATATATATATATATATATATATATATATATATATATATATATATATATATATATATATATATATATAGGAGCCTATATCATCACTCATATATATATATATATATATATATATATATATATATATATATATATATATATATATATATATATATATATATACAGGGCATGCATATAACCATAGGATGCACACTGTTCAGAGATAGGCGAATGGTGGTGGTGGTGGTTTCAGGGTCTGACCACTGCGAAGGCCAAGGAGATCCTCGAAAGGGATGGACTCAATCAGCTGAGTCCTCCGAAGACCACTCCTGAATGGGTCAAATTCTGTAAGCAGTTGTTCGGCGGTTTCTCCATTCTTCTGTGGATCGGAGCCATCCTCTGTTTCGTCGCCTACTCCATCCAGGCCACGACTGCTGAAGATCCACCTGGAGACAACGTACGTTACAAATCAATCAATCGATCAAAATCGATTGATTATTTATTCTCTGGTTTGTTCTTTCGTTCGTCTGGTCTGTCAATCAGTCGATATTTCTGTTGGTTGTTGTGTCATTCTGTCAATCATGATATACTAGTTCGACATAAAATGATCTTAATGTATATGGCATTATCATTACAACCGTCTCGTGCGGAGTGTCCTTGAAGTCATCGAACACAAAATAATTCCAAATGGATACGGACATGCGGACTTCTATCTGTCTATTCAATTTATTCTAACTCGTCTGTTATTCATCAATTAATTCAGTCTATATCTTCTGCATATTATATTTCTTCTACCTATTGTTTATCTACTGTAAGTTTTTTATTTTGGTTCTCTATACCTAACTAATCCATTCAGTCTATTTATTCTCATTTCCCCTCTATTCATTCTACCTAAATGATCTATTATATCTGTTACATATATCATATATGATTATTATCTTCTATCTATTCTATCTGCCCTACTTATTCTGTCTACTAAATCTGAATCTGATTAATTATTATACAATTATTATAATATATTAATATTATTTAATATTAAATGATAATCTTATTCTATCTTTCCTATTTATCATTTTCCTTAATTTATTTTTTTCTATCTTAAATATTTCATCTATTCTGCTTCAAAACTATTCTGTCCATCTAATCTATTCTGTCTACGATATCTATCCTATCATCAGTGATGGGAAGTATTTTAAATACCGGAGTACTTGTATTTAAAATACTACTTTAAGTACTATCTCGGTATTTTGTACCTGTATTCAAAATACTTTGAAATGACAGTATTTATCCTTTTACTTAAAATACTTTTTCTGAAGTATTTTGTACTTAAATTGTAATGTTAAAATACTTTTTTAAATACTTTTATTTCTCATTAATAACAATTAGCAAGGCAATATTGCATGCACTAGGCCTGCAATTTCTAGTGGGATATTTTTATTGGGCTGGATCATTCAACTGGTGGCTGGCACTACCATCGATATCTGTATTTGACAAGAAACCAGTATTCTTTCTCCGAAAATGCGCTAAAACTCACCTACATCACCTATTGTTTAGAATTCCACAATTTTTGGGAGGAGGACCCCGGATCCCACTTTAGGGAGGGGAAGGAAGGGGAGGGTGGGGAGGAGAAGGGAAAGGGTGGGGAGGGGAAGGGAAGGGAATGGGAAGGGAAGGGAAAGGGAAGGGAAGGAGAGCAGGGATGGATGGAAGGGAGATGGATAGACATGTAGAGAAAAAGGGGTGGGTGGGGTGAGGGTGGGAAGCCAGGGAAGGGAAAGGGAAGGGAGGGCGAGGGAAGGGAATGGTTCTTATATCCATACCATGATACCAGCACCTATTGTTTCCCACTTCGAGCCCTGTATTTTAAATACTTTTGTGAACAAGTATTTATGCTTGTACTCAAAATACTTTTTAAAAGTATTTCCCCATCACTGCCTATCATTTCTACTTACCTGACTATTCCATCTATTCCGTACTTCCATTCCATGCAACCGGGCTTCGTTCTTTACTTGGTATCAACAACTGAATGGACAACTGGACAATTCTGGACATCACCTCTGACGCGACGCAGCGCTTATCAATAAGCTGGTGTTCTTTGCTTAGCTTCTAAATAGCGCATCAGTAGTTGGAGTTTACGATTACAATTACTGTTTGCTCTCCATTGACTGTATTCGGTCTAATTAATTTATTAGAACTTCTGTAACAGCCGAGCAGTGATGCACAAAGGAGCTATTGTGAAGGCGATAGGAAATCAAACTTTGGCCTACGAATAGACAGACAGAAAGATAAACAAACATATACTGAAAGACAGACAAGCAGAGAAGCAGACAGATAGACAGGAACATAAGCTAAACGACAGATACTAACACAGATGCAGATGTTCGCAGTGAATTCGGGCGGAAAATTTTCTCTATATTGGAAGGTCAAGCGAATGGCGTCGGTGGGGGGAGTCTTAGAATTACGGCAGTTGAGTTTTACAAGAGCAAATGGATCGTATTACAACTAACAAGGACAAGGCAACATAGGTAAATGCTATTCGCTGGTGGGTGGCTTGGTTCATCCGGGGAGGAGGCGGGGGTCGGGTCTTTTCTGGCGGAAGCGCTGACAGGGTTGACGTTGAACCGTGAAATGAAGCGTCAGTTTGATGCAGATCCTGCAGCTGGACAAGTTCCAACCAGTTAAGTAAACGTCGTCGCCCTAACTGGGCCGAGCGAAGGGTCTTCGAGCGCAGTAAACATAGGCGCTGATGTCAGCTTAAATGTTCCTAGTCAGCTCCATTTCCAGTCGGGGTCTCCACGCTGACACGCGCTAACACTAATTAAATACAGATCTACATATTAAATACAAATGTATATAATGCTATACGTCCAGGCTAAAGTATAGGCTGGATTCATTCAATAAAACATAAATGAAATTTGCCCGTCTATAAACTGTTTTATACTATACTATACTATACTATACTATACTATACTATACTATACTATACTATACTATACTATACTATACTATACTATACTATTGTCGCAATCGGAGGTCGCCCTGTCGTGTGTTTTCCGTGTGTTGATGTCGACCCTCGACTGCTTGTTCTTTTACTTGCACTTTTATTTAACGTGCCTAACTTTTCTATAGAAGATTCACGACGAACTTTGTTTAATTAATAAATGAATTTAATTAAAGAAACAAATATATATGCACTAACTCTACGGGAGCTTCCACGTAGTATTAAAGCGTTTAGATATTAAATCGGACTATCTCAAATGTTGCTTCGTACAGCCTAACTACAGATCGTTCTTTCGCGTCAGTCTCTGAATCTGACGGACTATACTCTGCCGCCCCGCTGGTCGTTCCTCCCGATGTTTCTCGCTCGACCGATGTTCACACGTCGCGTTCGTCAGCAGTACAAGTCCCGTGTTCTCCTTTTCCTTCCGTTAAGTAGGAACTTCAGCGTGCATCGGTCAGCCCCCCTCCCCACGTCAAGCTATCGTCAATTAGTGTCAGATTGCTCCTCGAGACGCGGGTCGTCGCTCGCCTGCAGCGCGGGCGGTGTCTGGTTACATCATAGCCGCGAGGTGTCCTATTACACCTTGGCTGTGTGGTGTCCGATTACACCCCGGCCTAGCTGCCTTCATTGTTGACCCAGTGGAGACTGGCTTTCGTCCGTCATCGTCCTATCTCGACCGGCAACGACGATTACATCATGATGATAATGACCTCTCGTCGTTGTCGTCGATCTCCTCACGCGACAACTACACTATACTATACTATACTATACTATACTATACTATACTATACTATACTATATGCTATACTATGGTATGCAATACTAAATCCTTATTTCATACCATACTATATTATGCTATACTATGCTATTTGCTATACCATGCTACACTATATGTTATCAATCCTTTCTTTATCAATTCTTTTATTGATCCTAAAATGTAACATATAAAATTTACAGACAGTATACATAGTATACAAAATTACAAATACTTTAACTATACTATGGGAGTATGCTATGCTATGCTATACCATACTATACTATACTATGCTATATTATACTATGCTATACCATACTTTGCTATACTGCACTACACTATACCATACTATAATTGTAACCGGTCGATCTAACTACTTGCGCACTCGATCACTCACTTAGTCGCTCACTCATTCAATCACTCACTCTCCCACCCATGCATCCACTCAGCCACTCAGCCACCTACACACATTAAATCAGATGACGATGTCATCAACATTAACATTGGTTGTGTGAATGTTTGTCTAGTTGTACCTGGGCATAGTGTTGACTGGAGTCGTCGTTGTCACTGGGTGTTTCTCCTACTACCAGGAAGCGAAGAGCTCCAGAATCATGGAATCTTTCAAAAATCTTATACCTCAGGTACACTATAGGCCCTAACATCATTCCTTGAGCGATATCAATCTGCACAATGCTCACTTGCAGATTTTCCTTATTTTGTCACAATATTCAAGATGTTAAAATTCTTACCTTAGTTTTTTGTGCAGTTGAATTCATGAATTTCCATGGATTGCAACAAATCTAAAATCAGCTCAAAATCTGTGTTTGTTATAGATAATATCTGGTACCAGGTCCTAAATTCAGAAGACAAACGTGCTTCAACGGTTTAGAATTTCCACAACGATGACTGTGTGCATTTATTTGAAAGCAGCCTAGGCCTACGTAGGCCATATATAGCCTAAAGTCTATAGTTACACTTTAACTGAAAGGCGCTGGGGCCATTGTGGGGCCAGAGGGTTTGGCTAAAAGTCCTGCGAAGTCTGCTGTATGGGAAAGAAAAAGGTAAGGTTATAAGCTAAGTCATCCAGCGAAGTGTTTTAAGTTACATTTTAAATAGAAGGTGTGTGATTGGTGACTTATTGAACCTAAAACATTTGAAGAGCAAATAAGATCATGGGGTTTAGAAGACTATAGGAAAAGGCCGTCTAAGTCTCGACGTTTAACAAGGTTGTACAAAACTTTAGGAACAAACAACAATCTTACTTACTTACCCATTTTCTAAACTTAAGCATCCGCCAGTGACCCGCCACTCTCAAGACTGTGTAGACGCTCACGCTGCTGATAAAGAAAATGGCGCGAATACGACAGACCTACCTGTAGCCTACATGGAAAATGTGGATTTTCACTCCGTTTGGCCTAAAACTGATCTTACCTACCAAATTATCGAGCGTTGAACTACACAGAAGTCTGGAAAATACTATACTGTAGAATTAGCCTCCTCTCGCGTTAGGCATCTCGAGCTAGTTCAGCAAAATGTCTCATTGAAAAATTCTCTGTTGCTCCCATGTAAAGGGGCCTACATAGCTGTGTATCACGAAAGCAAATACCAAAATCCCGTCCCAATTTTGAGGACTTCACTACTGTACTCCGCCTTTCCTAGACAACCTTTCTGTTGTCACATTATTTGCAAGGTACCGGCCCGCTATTCCGGGGGTCCGCTATTCCGGGGCCCACTATTCCGGGGGTCCGCTATTCCGGGGGTCCGCTATTCCGGGGATTAGCCGGAATATGCATAATACAACATACGTACATACATACATACATACATACATACATAGATACATACATACATACATACACACACACACACTTACATACATACATACAAGTATGTACATACCTGTATGTACGTACATAAATACACACATACACACGTACATATACATGTACATATACATGCATACATACATACTTATATGTATTCACATACATACATACCTATGTATATACATACACACACACGTATATACATACATACATACACACGTACAAATATAAATACATACATGTATGTACATACATACATACATACATATGTACACACATACACACGTACGTACATACAAATATACATGCATGTACATAAATACATATATGTATGCATACAAGTATGTAGATACATACATACATGCATACTTACATACATCTCTATACATACATGCATATGTACACACATACACACGTACGTACATACATACATGCAAAGATATATGTATGTACATAGGTACATGTATGTCCATACATACATGAATGTATATACATACATACATACATACATACATACATGTATATACACACATACAAATGTACATACATACACATGTACATGCATATTTGCATGCATGCACATGGATACATGTATGCACATATATACATGTATGTACATACATGCATACGTACATACACATGTACATACATACATACACACATACATATATACGTACATAAATAGATACATGTATGTACAATGTACAATGTACATACATACACACGTACGTACATATATAGATACATACATACACACGTACAAACATACATACATACATCTATTGATACATCAATACATAAATGCATACATACATACACTCATGCATGTATGTATGTATCAATGTATGTAAGTATGTATCTATGTTCATACATGTATACTATGTACCTGCATGTATCTATGTATGTATGTTTGTACATACATATGTAAATACATGTATGTATATACATACATGTATGTATGAACGTGTGCTTGTATGTATGTATGTATGTATGTATATATGTACATAGATGTATGTACATATATTTACATACATACAAACACACGTACATGCATGTATGTACATACAAACACACATGTTCATACATACATGTATTTACATACATGTATGTATGAACGTGTGTATGTATATATGTGTGTATGTAACTATGTATGTATGTATGTACATACATGTTTCTATGTATGTATGTATGTATGTATGACATTGTATGTATGTATGTATGTATATATGTTCATACATGTATGTATGTAGATACATGTATGTATGTTTGTATGTATATACATTCATGTATGTATGTACGTGTGTTTGTATGTATGTATGTATGTATGTGCATACATGTAACCATGTATGTATGTATGTACGTGTGAATGTATGCATGTATGTATGTACATACATCCTTGTATGTATGAGGACACTCACAGCTTTAATAGATTGCATCACTTGTATGTACATACATGTATGTGTGTAGATACATGTATCTATGAATGCACGTGTGTAGGTATGTACATATCCTTGTATGTATATATATATACGTGTGTATGTATGTATGTATGTATGTATTTTCATACATGTACTGTATGTATTTGTGAATGTATGTATGTATGTATGCATATTTCGGCGGATCCCCGGAATAACGGACCCCCGGAATAGCGGACCCCCGGAATAGTGGGCCCCGGAATAGCGGACCCCCGGAATAGCGGACCGGAACCATTTGCAAGATATATGTGCTAGCATTCGCCATCACAAACGCCCGGATACTGCCGGACTATGCAGGCGTCTAAGGCTAGTATTGCAAAGTGTTAATGGATGGGAATAATTTTGATGGTCTGTGTGTTGTTTATAGTTTGCTACAGTTGTGCGCAATGGAGAGAAGTTACACATACACGCAGAAGAAGTTGTCGTTGGAGACATCGTTGAGGTTAAGTTCGGAGATCGTATTCCCGCTGACTTGCGAATCATCGGCGCACATGGATTCAAAGTTAGTTTCAACAGAACCCAACTGTACATCAGCATCTTTCGACTGATTATATTACCACGTTTAGTCATTTTCTGTATGCGTACTATAGGCCCAGTCTATCCAGTGCACAGCATCTGCGTGATGATAATTCGAAATGTTTCTTCCTATGAAGATTTCTTATAGCGCCGCGTTAGTTAAACTTTTTTGTTCTCATATTATTTGCAAGATGGCGCCGGCGTTATGCCGCTTTTTCTAAATGTGCAAAATGGACCACAGACCATGCATGTAAAGTATACCATATCAGCATCCTCACGTGAGGTCCATATGGGACCTAGATTGAGATTCACATATGGAACCCGAGTATATCCCATATGGTTTAATCTAGTGTTCTTAGGCATGCTATAAATGCATGAATCTGTACATATGCATGGAGCCCTTACAGAACCTCTCTTATATTTGTTTGAACTTTAATCTGTTTTATTTAGCTTCGTATAGGCCTGCTATATATAGCACTAGGGATTATTTGATGACAAGGTATCAAGTGATAGTTTGAATAGCTTAAACATTTGGCATTAAATAGATCATAGATGGTTGAGGTCCTGACACAATATAGCCTGCGCACAGTAATCTTTACAGAATCTTGTAATCTTACTTCTACATCTA
Organism: Allolobophora icterica; assembly: GCA_963556255.1. Taxonomy (NCBI): domain Eukaryota; kingdom Metazoa; phylum Annelida; class Clitellata; order Crassiclitellata; family Lumbricidae; genus Allolobophora; species Allolobophora icterica. The sequence goes on along the minus strand of OY744607.1, from coordinate 32,696,793 downwards.
AGAATCTAACTGTAACCATGTAAGCTATTCAAATGCTTAATGTTTAGTTGTGTATAGCTACTCGTCAAAGCCCACTCCTATCATTATTGTAATCACATCTTGTGAGGAGTTGGCATTTAAAGATAATCTAAAACCTTGCAAGTCAGCTGCCACCCGCTTTCACACACCATTCAAATGCTATAAGATTATATAAAACTTGTCGTCGTCTTGGCCTATGACTGATTACGATTCCTTGACTGCAGGTGGATAATTCTTCGCTGACCGGAGAATCTGAACCGCAAAGCAGATCGCCAGAATGTACAAACGAGAATCCGCTGGAAACAAAGAACTTGGCGTTCTTCTCAACAAACGCCGTCGAAGGTAAAGAAATCTCTCTTCTCAGTCCACTCCTCCCTTTTTAGGTCTACACGTATAGGCTTCAATAAAGTTTGCTTTCCAACGACGGCAGCCAAAGCCTGAACTCACGTGTACATGTACATCTCAGACTCTGGTAAGCGCACAATATACGTAGATCGAAAACAAATTGTCGTGAACTTTATAGAGGCGATTGACCAGCGTTTTTTTTAGATGCAATCGGAGTCGCTCAGTTGACGGATTTATAAGAAAGAGGTTTTGTCGATTTGCTGCAGGAACGGCGCGAGGTATTGTTGTGTTTACGGGCGATCGAACAGTCATGGGTCGGATTGCCAACCTTGCCTCTGGTCTGGAGATGGGGGAGACTCCAATTGCCCGTGAGATTGCCCACTTCATCCACATCATAACAGGAGTGGCAGTCTTCCTCGGCGTCTCCTTCTTTATCATCGCTTTCATCCTTGGCTACCACTGGCTCGACGCCGTCATCTTCCTCATCGGTATCATCGTCGCCAATGTACCCGAAGGACTTCTGGCCACCGTCACCGTAAGACTAAATTATATCAATTTTGTAGTCGTCATCATCATCATCGTCATGGTCAAATTTGATTATATTCATCACATTCGTCGTTATCATCATATTCTATGTCATCGTGACTGTCATAGATATCGGTGCCATCACCAGCAACAGCAAAACAAGTGCGATACAATTAGAGAGAGGCATTGTATTCAAGTTAGTCAGGCGTTGGACTCTTTTGTTGCTGCGCTCATATTAATACGAATCGTCAAACAATATTTTGTCTATACTAACGCTCATCATGTGTTCCAACAGAACTCTGACTCATTTTTGGATAGATACAATTTATGGCAGTGATCATCCTCAAGTGTACAAAACATGCCAATCGCACTCTATATTATACATGGCTATCTCTGTGCACATGTGTGTGTTATCCAGGCAATGTTTGGGTATATGCATACAGTAAACTGATATTTGGAGCACGACAGCCAATTTCTTATACCGTTCAGCTCGTAACGCAGCGAAGAGAGTCTGGTTCGAGCCTCCCTTAGCATGCAGCGACAACTGCGTATGGACCTTGAGGAAGTCCTTCAAGCACAGTTGTTCAGAGCCATCGATTCTCTGTTATATGGTCGGCGTGCACTTCTGAGCTTTGGAAGGAGGACAATATCAATATCAGCTGTATTTTGTAATTGCATTTGAGATGTGCTAGGGCAGAAATTTGGTTCGATATTTCTGGCCCCTCGGCCTCCGGGGTCCCCTAGCCAACTCAGCAATGATGAGTACACTGATAGTATACACTATCGATGGGAGATGAGACGGTGAGGGAGAGGATTGGCCACCCACCATCATATACCGAGGCTAAGAAATTGAAGTCGCTAACACTTCATGGCTATCTCTGGGCTAGCTTAAGGGACTGCTCTTTTCTTTTTCTTTGAGATGCATATAAACTGTTTGGCTAAATGTTGTCCAGGTGTGTTTGACGTTGACTGCGAAGCGAATGGCGAGTAAGAACTGTCTGGTGAAGAACCTGGAGGCAGTGGAGACCCTCGGATCGACATCTACCATCTGTTCCGATAAGACTGGGACCCTGACGCAGAACCGGATGACGGTCGCTCACATGTGGTTCGACGAACGCATCGTTGAGGCAGACACCAGCGAAGATCAGTCCAGTCAGTTCCTCACATCGTAACCGTAACCTCAATCGTAACAGCACATTTGTATAGCGAGTCTTCGGAGTAGGCCTACTTCTCAGAGGTGCAATAAACCCAATAGCACAAGACCACAGTCGAATATAGAATGGTCTTAAGCCGCTGGCGAAACAGAAGCAGAAAAAAGAAAGTCAGTTCATGTTGCTGATTACTTGGTGGCTTGTTATAGAAGGAGGGGGGCCGACCACAGCAAAGCTAACACGTTTCAATGTGCAACCATATCTACACACCTTACTTCATTAATCCGTATTTACTTGAGTTTTGCAGATTTCTTATAACACGATGAATGGCACGCGCTAGCCAACCGTTCGTTATAAGGATGAGCCTAACATCTATAGATCTATAGTGAGTAGGCCTACTAGTAAACGTCAACAGATCACGATCTATTGTGGCCTATAGGCTAACCATGTATAGGAACCATCAAAAGAACATGTGTAAGCTGAGACCAAAGCAACCAACGCCCGCTTTTTAACAAAGAAATACATGGACTGTGGGATATTACAGCCTGCAACATCTACACGGAATTTTCAACAATCGAATAAATTATTACTGTTATGCACTGGCGTAAACTTGTCCAAAATATTTGGGGGGTTATTCATTCTACACTTGTTGCACTGGGTGTACAGTCCATCTCAATTATTGGGGGGCACGTGCCCCAGCTGCCTCCCCAGAGTCTACGCCTATGCTGTTATGTATGCAATTATTATTACTATTGTTGCACATTTATTAAGCGCCACTACATAATGACTTAGCATCAATCAATGGTGCTGAGCAACAGTGAGTGATGGACATGCTCAGGATCCATATACACAGTAACCGTCTTAGAGGAACCCGACTCATGGCGTTGCAAAACGAGAGCTGTAGCCAATTGCCTACCTTGTCCCATATATATATACACCGTGTCTCAAAATAAACTGTGCAAAATTGTTTCTGTCAGAACTTCGTCTAATTTCCACCAATTTTAATAATTTTTGGTAGGTAGATGGAAAAATAGCTGATTTTATGCTATACATAAATTTCCCACCTCACCTGACTCATGTCACCGCACTACCTTGTTAAACACAGATGTACCAATTTCTTATATAACGCTCAAATTTGGTTACATGCAACAAACTATCTGACGACTTAATTAGCACGCAGTAAAGTAAAATATGGTTTACTTAGCAGAGTTTTTAATTGTTATGACAGATCTGCTTAAAAGTGTTAGAATTGGTGCTCGAAATTTGCCCCGCTTACACGGACACAAGCGCTTAGACGGCGACTCCACTGGCCGATAGCAGCATTAACGAGCGACTGGTCAAAGCGCGCCTACTCGTCGATCAGACGCGTTTTGAGTTCGTCGACGTTGGCTATTCTGGAGCTGTAAACCTTTTCCTGCAGCACACTCCATTATGCTATAGTCGACTGGGTTAAGATCCGATGAATTCGGCGGCCACAGTGTTGGAGGTATGAAGTCGGGCGTTTCTCGCTCCAGGAAAGAGACTGTCGCGTGCTCGATGCGCCGGGGCGCCATCCTGTTGAAAGACAAAAACCTCGCCCTGGGATATCCGGCGTATGTCTGGCAGTAGCTTCTGGGCAAGAAGGTTGTCGCGATAGTAGGCCCAATTCACTTTGACACCCGGCTCGATGAAATGGATTTCAGTGCAGCCAAGTTTCGAGACGCTAGTTGTTAAAATTTAAGCGTTATATAAGAAATTAGTACATCTGTGTTTAACAAGGTAGTGCGGTGACATGAGTCAGGTGAGGTGGAAAATTTATGTATAGCATAAAATTTCAGCTATTGTTCCATCTACCTACCAAAAATAATTAAAATTGGTGGAAATTTGACGAAGTTCTGACAGAAACAATTTTGCACAGTTTATTTTGAGACACGGTGTATATACACACACATATATAATTATATATATTTCGATATCGCATTTGTATTGATAAAAGAGCGAGGTCTGACTTACTATAAGATCTGTGCTTCAGCAGTTCAGGGTAAAGATTCTGCAGCCATGTAGAGAGACATTTGACCATTGACCTTGTGGATATCAATAAGGAGGGCGTTAATAATGAGGATGTTAATAATGAGGATGTAAAATAATGCTTGTGTTAATTAAGGCGCCTAGTAAATGTTCGCGTATACGGGTAATTTAATCGTTTTCGTCCACTTTGTTAATTCGTAGATGCAACTTACGACCGAAGTTCGACGACCTGGATGTGTCTGGCACGCATCGCCATGCTCTGCAACCGAGCAGACTTCATTGCCGGTCAAGAGGGCGTTCCAGTTCTCAAACGGTAGGAGGCAAATGAAGACGATTCTTTAAGGGCATTATACAAGTGAAGCAAGCTCTTGTCACCATTAACCCCTTCTAAATCCCCAATCGAGAGACAACGTATACAAGGTTTTCGACCTCTTCGCTTGAGTCTTGAGCCGACTGCGGGCGAAATCCCATTGTCCTCCACACTCAACAGTGCATCATGGGCCTAAATTTCAACATAGCTTAGCATGGGAACTTAATATGACGTAAATAACACGAGTTTTCAGTCGTTCAGAAGACTTTCATCAGTATTAAAAACTGCCTCAGTTTCTGAGTTTCCTTGTGTCCACTGAAAACGGCCAGATAGACTAATCAACACAATTTGCAGCTAACGTCTTTATCATTCAACTTTTACTGTTTATAGCGACAGATCGTACAACAACAACTTACATGTGATTCTGCTGTAATTCGTGCATTGTAATACGTACATTGTAATTCGTACATTGTAATTCTTACATTGCAATTCGAGCATTGTAATTCGAACATTGTAACCCGTACATTGTAATTCATACATTGCCACGGGTGTGTAATGCGCAGTGAGTGCAACGGAGACGCCTCGGAATCTGCTCTGCTGAAGTGCGTTGAACTGTCGATTGGAAAAGTTCGAGAGTTTCGTCAGCAGAACAAAAAGATCAGCGAGATTCCTTTCAACTCAACGAATAAATATCAGGTCAGACAATCATCAAACTATCCTGCAGAAGAAGACGGTTCAAACTAGAATACGGTCGTCATTCAACAATCAATAACTCAATCGACCAATCAATCAGTCACTCAATCAATCACTCAATCAGCCAATCAGTCACTCAATCAATCACTCAATCAGCCAATCAATCAGTCATTGGTCCTGTATACTATGAGGCATACGTTCATTGATTGATTAATACATTGATAGATTTGTTCATTGATCCATTCTGTGATCCTTTGATTTATCGATTCATTGATCTATCAGTTCATTAAACCAATCCCATCAATCGCCGTCTTTCGATTTATAAATGTTATTCAGTTATAATATAGCACCACCAATATAGAGTAGAGTCATTCCAATTCAAACTCGGTTGAGTTTATGGAATCTTGTATTTCACTTATGCGAATTGATCACTATTGTATTGTATTTTATATTCGTTTATTCATAATTAAACATTGCTGTCAGAACGCATCAATTTACAATCGATTCAATCGATTATGCCAGGTATCGATCCATGAACTGCAAGAGGGCAAGAAGAAACGCAACCTGCTCGTGATGAAAGGCGCTCCTGAGCGCATCTTAGAGAGATGTGCTACAATTATGATCGACGGTGAAGACCTTCCGATGACGGATGAGCGACGCGATGCCTTCAACCAGGCCTACCTGGAGCTAGGAGGACTGGGCGAGCGGGTGCTCGGCTTCTGCGACTACTTCCTTCCAGAGGAAGAGTTTCCCGTCGGGTTCCCTTTCGACGCGGACGAGGAAAACTTCCCTCTGACCGGTCTGCGCTTCGTCGGTCTCATGTCGATGATCGATCCACCGAGGGCGGCTGTTCCAGACGCTGTGTCTAAGTGTCGTTCGGCTGGAATCAAGGTCATCATGATCACCGGAGACCATCCGATCACTGCCAAGGCCATCGCCAAGGGAGTCGGAATCATCTCCGAAAATAACGAAACGATCGAGGACATCGCTGCTCGCACAGGAAAACAGATCAAGGAAATCAACCCACGGTAAACACATTTCAACCATATTATCTCTCTCTCTCGCTCTCTGTGTGCGTCTCTCTCTGTCCCTCTGTCTCTGTGTCTGTCTCCTTGTCTCTGTGTGTCTGTCTCCTTGTCTCTCTGTCTCTCTGTCTCTGTCTCTGTCTCTGTCTCTGTCTCTGTCTCTGTCTATGTCTGTCTCTCTGTCTCTCTCTGTCTCTGTCTCTGTCTCTCTCTCTCTGTCTCTCTGTCTCTCTGTCTCTATCTCTGTCTCTGTCTCTGTCTCTGTCACTGCCTCTATCTCTGTCTCTGTCTCTGTCTCTGTCTGTCTGTCTGTCTGTCTGTCTGTCTGTCTGTCTCTCTCTCTCTCTCTCTCTCTCTCTCTCTCTCTCTCTCTCTCTCTCTCTATATATATATATATATATATATATATATATATATATATATATATATATATATATATATATATATATATATATATATATATATATATATATATATATCTTTCTCGGGTAAATTAGCGACATCTGTTAACACATGTCATAATATGTCCATCAGCTGAACGAGATTAGCTCTATTAACAGCAGACATTGATGCAACTAAATCTTTAGAGAAAGCTAGAAAAGCCTGGCTGTTTAACATACCAGGTAAATTGCCGTAGCTCTAACAAAGATGGAATGTCTTCTGAATCACTAAGAATCCGTTTTGTGCTAGAAAAGTATATCAGTTGGCAGTGCTATAGTCGTTTTGCATTACAGTTAATTCCCTTACAACCAGTCAGGTAGTGTAACATTTTATGATAAGCAAACAGAAGTGGCTGCTATCTATATACGCCTATTTATCTGCTATATTAGCAGACAACTGATGCCTATGTGTGTGCTGGACACAGTTTGCGACTAAACGAGTATAGAGTCACACATGTTCGCGGGTTCGCTCTAAGCAGACTACTTGATTCACCCTAAAATCAAAATACATACCAACTAATAGGCAATTGTTTTACTAATGCGTGCATATATTAGCGCACATACAGGATGTATACGAGCGATTTTTACATATCTTTATATATCCACCATGCAAGTCAAATAATCAGTTTAAATTCTAATCTGATTTTAATTAAATTGTTCGTGTGAAAGTCTTCTTAAAACGCAGATGAAACAGCTTGAAGTTAACCTAGTAGAGTATGTTCGTATAATAGCGCTAGATAACCAGCTGTCTGCGTTGCTATAGAGACGCCAAGGCGTGCGTGGTGCATGGGTCTGACCTGCGTGACATGGCGCCAGCTGAGATCGATGACATCCTGTTGAATCACACAGAGATCGTCTTCGCCCGAACCTCTCCTCAGCAGAAGCTCATCATCGTCGAGGGATGTCAGCGTCAGGGAGCCATCGTAGCAGTCACTGGCGACGGCGTCAACGACTCACCGGCTCTCAAGAAGGCAGACATCGGTACGAAGAACTCTCATCTCTTCTCATCCGATCTTATCCGATTTTATCTGATCTTATCTGATCTTATCTGATCTTATCTTGTCCGTTTCCCAACAGCAGCGTACGTACGACATGTGAATTCAGTATGACAATATTCCGATGTGGGCATAATAAAATTATGTCATATAGATGGGCCCGCTTGTTTGGCATAGGCCTAATTAAAAAGCCTATATGGGAAATCATTTTCATATGCGTTTTATTATGTCCTACATATATGATGTTGCCACTCAGAATGACACTTTACAGTCTGAGGTAATGGAAACTTTCTTTCGCATTCGCTGTAATTATTAATTAATTATCAATCGATGGCTAAGTTATGATTTTATTTATTTATTTTATTAGGGACCTCAAGTGTGCATTTGAGAGGTTTAAACGGTGCTGTAGGCCTACAAAGATTAAAAACGATACCCATACATACGACTGACGAACAGCGTTGTAAGCAAGACCAACATTTCAATGCAAGACCACATTGTTCGAGGACAAAACCAAGATCATAGCGTGCAATAGTCAATCTTAAGACCTAAGCCTCAGCTTCAAGACCAAGACCGAGTATCCAAGACCAAAACCATGACCATAAAGTTATGGATTTCACGGCAATCTTCTTATCTGAATGACAAACCAGTCAGTGGTTACTATGTAGGACGTACACGCACAAAACTGAATTGAAGTGCAACAAATCAATCCCATTATTCGTATTAGATGTTCCTTACATTTTTAAATATTAGATCACACAAGATTCTGTCCCCGAGTCTTGACGTATACGAGGTCTCATTAAGAGTTCACTGAAGTTACAGTCACTCATCAGTCACAAATGTCTTTGGGATGCAAAAAGCTTTCTAGTTGTAGAAAAGGTGCACTAAATCATTGATCTACAACGCCTGCTGTACTGTTGGTGCGAAAAACCGAGAAACTGCATCGATGTAACAGGTCATTAAAGCATCGGCAGAAGAGGTTGACTGTGTCTTTGTCTTGTGGCTTCTCGTACGAAGCAAATCGAGGACCTTTGTTTTACATCAGTAAATGCAAAACAACGAATATTCCATTGGTGATCAAATCACACGTTCAAGAGCAAGGCCAAGACCAAAGGCGCAAGACCAAGACCGACATATTCCAGATAAAGACCAAGACCGCTGTCTCGAGACTCCATCACTGTTATTATCTTTGTCTTTTCGATGGTTAGAACTTGGAAAGAAGCCTGCACGGAAAACTAGATTTTCCAGGATAATTTAACCCCGTATTTATAAGACGTCACCTATAATTAAACGAAATACCCATGAGATCCTTGAATGCGCCAATTGAGTGGTCTATAAAGAAACTAAGATGTTTCACTTGTTTACTTGTATGTCACTCACTTTTCTCGCGTTGCCGTTGGTCGTGGCCTTAACGGTTGTTATATTTACGTTACTCTTGATTTATATACATTACATTTGAGTTGTATCTCGTGCATGTCTAGGAGTGGCAATGGGAATCGCTGGGTCGGATGTGAGCAAACAAGCGGCTGACATGATTCTGCTCGATGACAATTTCGCATCAATTGTGACCGGAGTTGAAGAAGGTAAACGTCGTCAATTCATCTTAGACCTATAGCTCTGTTAACGACTTCTGGCTTCCATTCCGTTTGACTCGTCCCTTTGAACTCGCCCGCATATGAAATCATTGCAAACTTTCCTACTACAGTATGTTACATTTTTAGATGTTTGTACATATGTACGTATGCATGCATGCATGCATGTATGTATGTATGTATGTATGTATGTATGTATGTATGTATGTATGTATGTATGTATGTATGTATGTATGTATGTATGTATGTATGTATGTATGTATGTATGTATGTATGTATGTATGTATTTATGTTTGTATGTATGTATGTACTGTATGTATGCATGCATGCATGACATTGTATGTATGTATGTATGACATTGTATGTATGTATGTATGTAAGTATGTACGACATTGTATGTATGTATGTATGCATGTATGACATTGTATGTATGTATGTAAGTATGTACGACATTGTATGTATGTATGTATGCATGTATGACATTGTATATATGTATGTATCAGAGCACTTGTATAGCGCCTTTTAAGTAACTCACAAGGGTGCTCCGGCACGGTTACCTTGGAATAATGATGACGATGATGAATAGGAGGAGGAGGAGAATGAGAACAACAACGACGACAATAAAGATAATGGTGACGACAACCACGACGACATCGAGGACATTGATGATGAGGAGGATGAGGAGAAGGAGGAGCAGGAGCAGGAGGAAGAGGAGCAGGAGGAAGAGGAGCAGGAAGAGGAGCAGGAGGAGGAGAAGGAGGAGGAGCAGGAGCAGGAGGAGGAAGAGGAGCAGGAGGAAGAGGAGGAGGAGGAAGAGGAGGAGGAGGAGGAGAAGGAGCAGGAGCAGGAGGAGGAAGAGGAGTAGGAGGAAGAGGAGGAGGAGGAGGAAGAGGAGGCGGAGGAAGAGGAGGAGGAGCAGGAGGAGCAGGAGAAGGAAGAGGAAGAGAGGAGGAAGAGGAGGAGGAGGAGTAGTAGGAGGAGGAGGAGTACTTAGATGATAGTGTTGGCGATGATTTCGACATTCCTTAGGTCGGTTGATCTTCGATAATCTGAAGAAGTCGATCGCTTATACTTTGACGAGTAACATTCCGGAGATTTCTCCGTTCCTGCTCTTCATCATCGCCGATGTTCCGCTGCCGCTTGGAACCATTACGATCCTGTGCATTGACCTCGGAACCGACCTCGTTCCAGCCATTTCACTCGCCTACGAACAGGCCGAGAGTGACATCATGAAGCGGATGCCACGTGATCCAATTCATGACAAACTCGTCAATGACAGGTAGGCAAACACATACATGTAGGTCTACGTCCCACTCACACTAAGACGAGGAGAGCCCTCGCCTTCTGATGACAAATTCTCGCTCGAAAGTTAACACCCTAACTAATACCAAAATGAGTGCCCTCCCTCTGAAACAAATGCACTGCAGTAGGGTACAAACGAGTGCATTTCTCTCTCTGTCTGTCTGTCTGTCTGTCTGTCTGTCTGTCTGTCTGTCTGTCTGTCTCTCTCTCCATCCCGACATCTCTCTTGCTGTATCTGCCTTTTTCTAGACCTCTGTCTGTCTATTTGCCTGTCTGTCTGTCTGTCTGTCTCTATCTATCTATCTATCTATCTATCTATCTATCTATCTATCTATCTATCTATCTATCTATCTATCTATCTATCTATCTATCTATCTATCTAAAGGACCTTCGGATAAGAGATGATGCAAATCTTATGTTTCTCTTTGGCTTTTTTTATCAATATAGCATTTCAGGTGAAAAATTTTAACTCTGAAACTTGCTTCGTTTCTCTTATTTATGACAACATGCCTACTTTCCGTCTGAAATGTGAAATATCTTGAATAAGCATTGTGCATAATTTATGTTATATAGGACCCACTTTTATGCGCATGAACACTGTAATAATATATTGGTTAACCTGTATTTGGTAATTTTATGTATATAATTTATGATTGTGTCAACGCGTATAATGTGATTCAGATTGATCGGAATGGCTTATGGTCAGATCGGAATGATCCAGGCTTCCGGTGGATTCTTTACCTACTTCGTCATCTTGGGTGAGAATGGGTTCCTTCCAGATCGATTGTTCGGACTGAGGAAGAACTGGGACTCGAGGGCCATCACCAACCTTGAAGATTCCTATGGACAAGAATGGGTCAGTATATAATCGTCATTGTAATCTCCAAACGAAACGTTGGGGCCTTTGAAGTTATTACTTTGGAATTGTTCACGATGAGTTCATACATGCAGTGTAAATTAGTTCTATAGTTATTAGGCTCCGTACAGAAGCCCTTCGATAGTGTGGTAGTGGAAACTGGTGCATCTTTTGGCTGAAAATACTACATCAGAAAATAGATATGGACATTGGACAACCTATTCGCACATGTTGGACAGAACGATAGGGCGTTGTCTGCTACATTTCGTTGCACTAGTTAGAAAATGTCGATTGGGTTAACGCACTGTTTCCTTCATATTTTGTCTCTAAGTTTCCTTGCTTCAAATTGGATCTTTGAACATTGTTACATTTCAGTTGTAGACATACTGAACCATATTGTATAAATTTATTGTTAAAGCGTTTTGCATACTACTTATTAGGCCCTATGTGCACTTTCACACATTCCGACATCATCATGTAATTTAGTTCAAATGTTGTTGATATCATGAGTACATCACGGATGTGCACACGAATGAGTGTATGTCATGAGTGTGTACATAATGAATTTTGGGCATAATATATAGATGTGTTGGTGTGTTGAACAATGATGAATCGATGGTTTCTTTGTGTTTCTTAGACGTATGCTCAAAGGAAGGTTCTTGAGTATACGTGTCATACGGCGTTCTTTATGTCGATTGTGATCGTTCAGTGGACAGACCTCATCATCTGCAAGACTCGAAGGAATTCCGTCATACATCAGGGCATGCAGTAAGTAGGTCGTCCACCTCTCATCTAAATGATAATGTTGATCGTATACTCTCTGCTTTATATGCAGGACTACACTACCGAGCAAACTCTTACTTAGTTACTGTGCAGAGCAGCATTTCGCAAATTTACTATGCTGTGTAATAGGTCTATCCTACATTCCTTTCTTAAGTCCGCTGGGTCGACTGCATGCCTCACCTCTTGTCATTAGGGCCTATACACTTGTTTGGCTATATGACATTGTGTCTTTTCTATCCCACACATACATTTATGGAGAAATAGTCTGGTACAATTTGACAATGGACATTTAATTGTTTCCATTCACACCTTCTCGTCGTCGTAAGTCTGAAAACTTTCTGTAGCATAGTCCTTTTATGCATGTATGAGATCGCTTAATAATGGACGAATTATTGTTTCGTCATGCTTCAGAAACCACCATCTGACGTTTGGATTGTTCTTTGAGACATGCCTCGCTGCCTTCTTGGCTTCCTGTCCCGGATTGGACAAAGGATTGCGAATGTATCCACTCAAGTAAGTCATGTGATAATTAACTATAGTTATTTCTTGTCATCTAAGCCAGATCAGTGAATGCTTCATATCAGACAGATTAAGCCAACAAATCTATTCAGTTGACATAGTCATTGTTGGAACCTATTCAACCACATTTCCTGTGTGGTGACAAAATTGACAGTTAACAGTTTATGAACTAGGAAACGTTTAGAAGAAAAGCCTGTAGGTAACAATTGAAAAAAATGATACCATTACGAAATTGTCAATGTGACTTAGAGCGTATCTAGGCCTATATTCTATCCATCCGTGTAGCAGTCTTGATGGTATCCAACCATTCTGTTCTAACATTCTCTACCACCAACACCACCCTCACCCCCAGCATGGGCGGCGATCCGGGGGTCGAAGGGGACAAGAACCCCACCTTTAACAGAGGGGGGACACACCATACATTTGTCCCCCCCACTTTTTGAAGAAACACCAAAAAAGGTCTCGCGCGCGAAAAACTTTTTGGACCCCTTTTTTGAGCAGATCAGTTGAAAACTCTTTTTTGACCAGATCAGTTCTAAATTGTTCCCCCCGCCTGTCAAACAAAATCGCCGCCAGTGACCCCCAGCGCTGCCGAGGCCACCGCCGCACTACCATCACCTCCGTCTCAAGTTCCTCCGCATAGAAATGATCTACATAAAACATTAAAATTTTTCTAGTTACGAGATATTGTCACATATTACACAGCCCACTATTGTAAATTACCTTGTAGAGATCTTTGAAGTAGTCCCCTGCAAGACAGTAGCACAGCTCAGAGTTAAGGTGATAATAGAGTGGCGCGGTAGTTAATCTAATCTCAACCGATGACTAGACCTACTAATAGTCTACTCTAGTATATATTTTATTATAATTTATATACAAAACTGACCAGGAGACTTGGATCTTATAATATAATATATATTAATGCAAAGTGCAGCAATAGATGCTGCGCACCAGATAATAATCGAGTGAACTCCATTGGTTTGGAGGACTGATAAAGCCGTGCGTGAGATAAGACATGCGGAAGCAGAGTTTATTTAGATGTGCAAATTTGTTATTAGGCCTACTACACTATGCTATTGTTTGCGTTGGCAGGTGGAGCTGGTGGATGGCACCAATGCCGTTCATGTTGGTTATCTTCATCTACGACGAGAGCCGTCGTTATCTGATGCGAAGGAATCCGGGAGGCTGGATAGAGAAGGAAACATACTACTGACACCCCCATCCGATGTCCACGGACTACAGTGCAAAAGGGAGTGGCAGTCTGTCAGCATCAGCATTCGCCGTAGATGCGATGGCAGCCTCCGGATGCAGACGCTGCTGCTGCTGCTACTCGTGCTGCGGTTGGACATTCATCATCATGATCATCAGTATCCGTCCCCATCACTTTCAGTTGCAATTTTGCGCAATTAATTCGCGTTTAGTCTTAGTTTTCTTCTTTTAATCGTTCCTTTGTTGCTGAAAACTTACAACAGATCAATCGCTAATGAAATAGCCATATATAGGCCTATACTCTGTTCACCGCGTGTCAATTCGCATGCCGGATTTAATCAGTACCGGTACATTCTTAGATTTACAGTTCTTACTATCCATTCTCGCAGCTGAAATAACAAGCTCTTTCTCCTAGGTTCTATACACAAAGTATAACCAAATACTTTAAGATGAGTTTCTTTGGGCACGAATTCACTTGAAAATAGTAAAGACATGTGGTACTGTATTTCATCTTGAAATTTAGCTGCCTAATAGCTTTCAACTTCTGTTGATCTCTGAATAAAGTTTAGACTTTGTATTGAATGTAGAGTGAATTGAACTGAAACAAATCCTGACGCGCTGAACATAAAGTCTATCTTGAATGTAAACAATTTTTATATAGACCTACGTAGGCCCTATAGGCCTACCTTGCTAATGTGACCATATATATAGCAGATACAATCTGCAGGCATAAGATTTCATAAATGGCTCGTGCAATGTGCAATGTTCTTGGTTCTGCATATATATTATACTGTACAGCTGCATGTGTAGTCATACGAACAGTAGGCCTACTGCTCTTTTACAATCTATAGGTAGTTCAGCAATATTATTGATGCAAATCTTGCAAGACTGCAATTTTTTTTATTCATATCCAATTTAAAGAGTGCACCAACAAGGCTGCGCAAGTTCGATCTCCAAACCTTTGAAACCACTAGCCAGAGATCCAAACTCTGGAAACCATTAGAATATTTATTACTTAATGTTTTTGAACGTTGTTTGCCTGTTATTTATACCTGTTGACATTAACATATATAAGCTTATGCTTCACGAGACCTACACTTCCGTTGTGCATAACTTTGTTTGAAGTAGGCTATTCCTACTCTGCCTTTCGTAGAAAATCCAATGCTAGGAAACTAATAATGCATGCTATAAGCACCATAGTAGTTTACTGTTAAGCACCATGTAGTAGTTCACTGTTAATGTGATAATGAAACATGTCTGACGCTCTTTTCCGGAAAAATACTAAATGGAGGTTGCTTCTTATGGGTAGGACTACGATCGTTGTTAAGTCGTGACGTTTCGCGACTACGTACAGTAAGCTAGAGAAGGCTCTATTTCTTTCTTAAGAATTGAATTCATGTTTAGAGCCTATAATTAGAGGTCAGAATAAATCGTTTAAAGAAATGATTCCTCCTTCTTAATGAGGGAATTTAAAAAAAAGAATAGTCTTATCAAGAAAGATTAGATAACTGAAACGTAGGCTTAAGTGCAACCTTGTTGAATACAAATCTACCGTTACTATTTGTTCAGTTACAAATTACAATAACACAATTTCCGTGATGTAGTTAAAAGTCACAGAACGACTGCGTTTGTGTTAACATTATGCTCTTCAGTGAATATCCTTTCAACGAAAGTTCATTGCAATAAGTCTATATAATCGATTTCAATAGACGACGCATAAACTGGAGCCTATAGGACAACACGGTAATTTAAGAGGAATCATTCGGTGTGACACAGTGAAAAAATATTGACAAATTTCACTCAAATATCCTCTTCTTCATTTGCTTTTGAAAAGAACGTTGTATGCAGAACTGTTACAAGACCTGTACATGCATACCTATTTTCAATTGCGAAGCCACAGACGTGAGTTAGGCAAACAAACAAGCAGACAGACAGATGTCCGATAGAGACGACATAGTTCACGTGATGACTGATATATGCAGAATCTACATATATATGATTCAGAATAAGACTGCGTTGCTAGTTGTCAATGACTGCAGACAAGGCTGCTATGGTAATCTGCACGTTTCGTGATTGGGGATTTCAGCAAACCATAATCACTGAGTGAAATTTATCTGTCTATCGAGGGTCAGTTGCAGCTTAACACTTGTAACATCAACGGAACTTTGAAAAAGATTTAATTAAGCCTACATAACCGTGTTCGCTTTCTACATCCGAATAGTAAGCCTATTCGCGTGTCCTATAAACGCCTGTAGCATTGCTAATGCGTTTGATGTAGGCCCCTATACTGGCCAAAGGTTCACAGTAGAGCTTCGCATACGAGTACATACGACTTAAAGCACTGTAGTAGACAAATAATTATATGCGTCTACAAGAAATGGCGTCCATGGACGAATGTGAGCACACTTAACTACAACTAATAGCGAGAATAATAACATGCATTAAACATCTGTCAGAGAAAAGAGGTGACGTATAAAGTTAGAGAACTGGCGTTTCTCTGAACTTGTTCGGACGGGTAACAAGAGTGCGAGGGTTCGTTACTCGTGTGGGGGCTTTAAAAAAATCCGAAGTTCAACCTCCCCACCTTTTCTGTCTGCGCCACAGGCAGTGGAGCCAGTTACTGCATGTGTGGCCAGCAGGCAGACAGTTTTGTATCGCTAACAGTCGGTAATGCTCATCCGTAAGCCAGAATGACCACATACTCCATTATCACATGATCAGTCTAAGCGCAATCTGGTCATATAAAGTCATACTTGTAGTAATGCGTAGTAGTGACGAGTGCCGATGACAAAGGTCTTTTCGGATCAGACGATGCTAATGTAAATGATGAAAACGATCAAAGCAGCCATCGCTGACAGCGCGAACAGAAACAGAATGAAGCGCTTTGCTGAATTCATCGCTGCTGCCTTGGACGAAGCATGGCTCTTGTCCGACTCCATCTGTAGTTGGCCGTCGTCGGCAACTGGCGCTTCGGCCACTGCAACTTCAAATTTATTGGTATATAAAGCCGGTGAACATACGTAGCATCGTCATTAAAAGTGTATTTATATTAACATCGTATACAGTAACAAACATAATAACAGTTGTTCATAACTTATGCAGTGCATAATACCTCAATGAGAAGAAGCTTCGAAGCTCAGAGACAGTGGTTGTTGCCACGGTTCATTTACAGTGTTTTGCGAATGGAGTCTTTCATATTTGGCCATTCGTTCCGGTGCAATAGAATACGCATTGCCAGGTAGCCTACTGAAAGTTATGGACGTTTCGTTTTATTAGAATTTGCCATTTGGTTGAAAGACAAAATCCGGTTTACGTTCGAGAATTACATAAATAAATAAATAGCAAATCATGTAGTTGATATGCGAGGCCTACACGTCGGCCTATATAAGACGTTCAAAGGCTTCAAGATAAGCTTTACGCTTTTTATAGGTAAATCAAATTATAATTCAGCTTTCAGTGTACCCGTCAATATAAATAAATAAATAAATAAATAAATATATATATATAGATATATATACTAAATTTTACAAGTCTGAATTTTTTCAAAATCGTAGTATTGAAAATTTATCGAACATTCTACCAATATAGCCTCTAGCTGCTCCGTAAAAGTGTAAAGCCGCCACGATGTTGCGCGGAGTTCATTAATCGGCTCCATGATGTCTTTATAGTCAATTCCAATAGTTTAATCTCACCTTGAATACAGGTAAAGAGACCAATGCACTCAAGCGCCAGTTCAAAGAAGAGAAGAACAGCCACTGAAACGACGATGATGACAGTCAGATTGTACGACAAATCATGTGGCAGCAGGTCCATCTGAGCTCCAAGAATCAGAGTGGCCACTGTGAAATACCAGCATTTCATATATTTCATATATTTACAATTTTTATATTACATGTATATATAGTATTATGCACTCGCTCTTTTACCATCTTGTCTGTTAAGTATATTCATGATTTCAATATATAGGGCTTATGACAGTGTAATTATTTGTCATGTATCGTACCCCAATGGTGTATACGAATTGAGATTGTCCCTAGACTCCTATTTTATTGCTGTAACAGGTCGCATTAAACAACAATCTTATCTGATTGCTACACAAGTTCTCATCACAACTGTCTGTGCACGTCACAGTGGTTCGGAGTTACAAAAGACAGCGTATGCCTATACAATAGTCGACATCCACAGAATCTCCTCTGATTAGTATACACAGGTATGTTGATAGTAGCCTTTAGTAGAGTTCACTGTAGAAATGGAGCTAAGATTGTTTCGGCAAAAGTGAAAGAAAGTGACCAAGAAATTCACTGTAACGCTGCTCCTATGAGGTTCACAATATTTTCCCTATTTTAGGATTACAGAAAACACACACATTATCAGCGCTTCTGTGAGGTACTTAAAAGACGCTGTGTTGTCTAGATATATACACAGACGTCTTATCTATTTCACACTAACTCCCAAGTAACGGTCAATTAGCCTATACTGCGAACTTGCGCTGGGAAATCGTTTAACTGACAAATGACTTACAGTAGCCTAATCTACTGTGAAACAGTAAAATTCATAGTGGTAATCCAGCTGCAGAGTGACTTGCTGTTATATGTTTAGTAGTGTCCTATAGAGTCTTTGAGTTTACCTGCGAGTGACTGAGCGCCAATTGCTATGGTTCTGTGAAAGTAGTTGAACATTGGACGTCGACTGGAATCTAAACCTGGACGCAGCATTCCGAAGATGATCTGAACCACTGTGAGACCCGCTGTCGTCAGACCCAAAATGGCGTGAATGGTCGCTCTCTGCCAATTAAAACATCGATATTATACTCTGGATTTGCTTCCCCGTTATTGAACCAGATTGCTCGTCTTCTCGGCAAAACAGTTTAAGACGCGTGATTTTCCACTTTAAACAATGAGTCCAACCCACTATACACGAAGTCCATAATCTAATCTAATCTAATCTAATCTAATGATTATATTAGATAGTAAAGAATCCTACTGTAAACGAAGCGCATGATAAGAGTCAAAAGATTAGATTGACTCTTACCCTACCATTGACTCTTATCCTACTCTACACTTCGTGTAGGCCTATAGTAGGATGAGTCACTATAGATTAGATGAAATATATCTAATCTTATCCACATCAATAAACATCTAATCCAATCTCTTGACCATGTAATGCTAATGCTAAGAATTCTGTGGCGACGTTAGCGTAGTAGGTCGTATACGTCGCGGTCTAAGTATTCACAATCTGAAAGCACTTGATTGCTTCAAACATAGGGTTCTGCATGATAGAAGAAAAACGGAACAAAGCGATCTTGAGATCAGCTTCTGCTTACCTGAGACCATTTGCCAACTGATGCAAAGATGACGATTATCAGTACAGAAGTAGCTACGGCTGCTGTAAACATGAATCCGCGATGCAACTGAAACAACACAATGAAGCCAACTGATTATGTCAGCTTAGTCAAGTTTTCGTTCACGTACCTTCTATAAGAGCTCTGCCATGAAACCAGTGTTTTTGAGAAGTCACTAACAGGCGCTATTTAAGTGCTTTGAAAGTTTGTTACATTACATTGCATCATGTGATAGTTGTATGTCAAAGATATTTTTGTGAATTAATAAACGGTTTCAATTTCAAATCATCTATATCCACTTTCTGCTATAGATCAGATGATAACTAAAATCGAAACAACTGTGACTTGACTTCACATCCTGCTTCAGATTTATCATCCGTACAGGTGACTTCTTAAGATTGTCTTTTAACAAGCCTGTACCTTATTTCCGTTTTAAATTGTCACTGGGAAATTTATACATCCACTAATTTCAAACTTTCCTTGTATTGACACGATTGCCTCCATATCAACAGTTGAGAAATTTGGCATTATAACGAAGTTAGCTGTTACAGTAATGATCGTTGCCAAGTCTTTATGCATAAATGTCCACAGAAACGAATGCACGTGTGAATCGTAACTGATGCGTGACAGTTTACCTGGAACCAAAGGGCCGTTCCGGCGACTTTGCTGCTCAGTATCTGTCGACAGTGACGCGCTACAATCATCGCGCATCCGGTTAAGAAGACCCAGGCGAAATAGCCAAGGATCGCTGCAAAATAAAAGGACATATTCTCATTGGTTGTTCTTTCAGCAACTTCAACTGCACCTTGTCAATTAAGAGGAAATGTTTAATTGTCCTTTCTAATTTAATCTAATCTTAGAACTTCTATGGTGCCATTGCAGCAATGCATTATATGCATCAATCGATGGTGCTTCAAAACAGATTAGCAGTTCCGTCAATTCCAAGGGTTAGTCCGATGAGAAAAAACAGCCTATGATGGATAAGTCTGTTGGAAGGAAACCGTCTTAGTTAAGGGCAGAAAGATTCCAAGGACCCTGCAGCAGTGTTGAAATTGAAAGGACTGAGGCTGGTGGATTTTGCTTACGATATTCAGTGTCCATAATAGGAGTTAGTCTACATCCGTTAAAGTAATGGAGTCAAGCATGCCATGACCTAAACCCTATAGGGTCACATAATAAAGGTCACGAAGTAGAGGTCATAGCGTACGACGACGCAATGGTCGCAGAAGAAACGTCGTACATACAGGCGAAAGGTCAACATAGTCTGCATCCACCGTATGCGAAATACTGCCAGTGGAAGGCGGTGACATAATCCTGACTGAACAACATGATTAAATGAACCTACATACGTACTAACCATGTAAAGCTAGTAGCGTTTAACTACTGGACAGAGAATCGAAATACCATGAGCTTTGATGAAAGCGGGAATTCCGACACCATAAACGACTTCCTGTTGAAAGAGACCAACTGCACTGGGAGTCACTAATGGCGACTCTATGTGCTTTCTTATGACCATCGCTCCTGCAAATAGACAAGATTATACAAGCATATTATTTTGTTATTCTGCGAGCAGTTACACACACACACACACACACACACACACACACACACACACACACACACACACACACACACACACACACACACACACACACACACACAGTTTTCATGACGTTTTAAGAAATGCTTTTCATCTGCTCGTGGCCCATAGACGTGACTATATAGAAACTTCAGCCACACTATGATGACGCGTATGTCACATTACATCGAACTATAAACTGATTGCACACACATTCAAGAGGGTTTTGAGACTCTACTAAGGGTCTAGCAATCATTTCTTAACAAAATAAGTGAAGGCTACGACTACCGTTTTCCATTTCCAGGTCATTTTCCATAGCAATAATCTGGTTCCGCAACTAAGGAACAATTGTACAATGCACTACTACGTTACATTGATTACCAGAAAAGCAATTATATACTGTAGGCTTAAAATTTACAATGGAATATCACGCAATGGCCTTCCTTTCAATGCACTACAATACAATGAACTTGAGAAGTGTATACGATGCAGCCTACCTTTGTAGACCGTGCCCCACACAATCTGAATAAACAGCTGTTCCGAAAGGTCAAAAGTCTTGACCAGATTTTCGACGTTTCTGTAGTCTTCTTTCTGATTGTCGATGATATGTGTGATCGATGTATTCACAGGTCGAACGAACGAACAGAAGATGCGACCATCCATTCGAACAACTTGTTTTTCATACAAGTCAAACTGCGTGATGACAAAGAATCTCATGTCTATACGCACATTACGCGGTCCTTCTTTACCCATAATAGTCTTCATTTCTCACGCATGGTACCACCCGCCATTGAGTGCTTTTAGGCTACCGAC
The DNA here is from genome assembly GCA_963556255.1 of Allolobophora icterica. Taxonomy (NCBI): domain Eukaryota; kingdom Metazoa; phylum Annelida; class Clitellata; order Crassiclitellata; family Lumbricidae; genus Allolobophora; species Allolobophora icterica. The sequence continues at coordinate 32,675,293 of OY744607.1, read as the reverse complement.
TAACTATTCTCGAAACGACTACCAAAGGTTTGTGAATGAGATTGGTCAACGATTGGTCAACGTTGGCCTACATTCAGCGGCAGATTTAGTCAGATCCGTAAAGAACGTACACCGTAGGCCTATAGGCATAGAAACTGGGCAGATTAGAGGGCAGATTTTGTCTGACCTGAACTCCACCTCGCGTTCCCCGAATTAAAGTTTTAAAACTGAAACTTGTACTTGTAATTGTAATAACGGCAATACATATAGCATCGTCAGTAAAAAGCTACTTCTAGGATGCTTTACACAGTTAACTGTAGGCACAAATACTATGAGTTAGAGGGTAAGAGCCTACACAGTAAGTACAATTTTAAATGTTTGTCTGAACTTTATTGATGTCTATGTATCCGATACTAACACTGCGATGGTGATCGTTGTGATGGCTTGGGTTGTAACCGTGTTGAATTGCATTGCGATTGTCAGTTGTCGAAATACACGTGACCGTCTCATCTTCTCCCTCAAAATAACAGCAAAAAACATTTAAAACTTGATCTAAAACACAGACCAATAAGACTAAGTAAACCGTAAGGCGCAAATAGTACTCGATAAAAAACATAGGCCTATCTAATATCGCAGTGCCGGGATTAGGATATTTCGGGCCCCGTGCAGAGTATACTGTACGGGCCGCTCATGACACAAGTCAAATTGTTTTTCATTGATAATCATGTTACTTTAGTAGATTGCTAACAAATGCAACAAGTCGATTTTAACTATACACGAGAATTCTTGGATATGGAGGAAGTTGAATTTTATTTTATTGACAAAAGAGAAGATTTAATCGAAACCACAGTATTAGTATTAGGGTGCCTTTGTATGTTAATTTTCTGTAACATTTTCTGGCCCCATAAGTTGCGGGCCCCGTGCGACCGCACGGTTCGCACGCCCCTAAGGCCGGCACTGAATATCGATTCGTCTTGACTCTGCCGTTCTTGAAAGTCATTGATAACAGATAACAAGATAATAGTACTAATTCAACAATGATGGAATAGCAACAAAATCAAAGGTTCCAAAGTTTAGAAAGTTATAAGCTTGTATAAAAAGGATAATCAATAAATAAAATCAACAGAGCAGATAGAAAGAACGTTGTTTCACTGCTAGTTGTTTCTTTTTCAGGAACAAATACTTAAACCTAATTCGAATCTAGAAGATCATCCATTACCGATAATTTGATAATTATCAGATTATCTCTTTTTGAATTATCTTTTACTGAACTATTTCTTATTGAATTATATGGCCTAGCTCTCGCTGAATTGCGATTCAGTCGGCTCTTCCTTCAATCCTATAAGACAAAAAGGTCAGGCAAACGAGATAGCTGCCCCTATTGTTTGTTTTCTTGCAGGGACAAATAGGCTAATAGCCTACACTTTCAAGGAGCGAATCTCCCAATAAATCCCAAGTTCGAACACCAACGTTTCGTGTGAAATCAACTTTGACGAATAATGTAGGTCTAGCAAGTAAGAAAGACTAAATGAATTGCGGTTTCGTCGATTGTTCCTTCAACCCTCTAAGACAAGAAGGTGCCCTTGCTTCATACCTTCATGACCTTCGTTGCATCATGTTACCATGCATTGTCTGTGTACCTTACCTATATACATGTATGTACCTTAATTACCTCAGTGCTCGAAATGGACCGGAACGCACCGGAACGCCGTTCCGGTTCGTCAAACGAATTAGCGTTCCGTTCCGGTTCGTCAAATAAATTATTGTGGAAAATACTATGAAATTAACGTGAATGTATTGTATTGTATTGTATTGTATCTAAACATTTATAAAGCGCCTCTCACAGTATTCGCTAATCAGAGGCGCTCCCAGTGCGAAAGACCCAGTGAATAGAAAGAGGTTTTAAGACAGCGGAACGAGGCACTTGGGCCACCAGCTAATAAAGAGGCACGTGTCAATGGAGGAAGTTGATTCCATAGAGCAGGACCAATGCAAGAAAAGGCTCGAGTTTTGGCCATAGAGGTCCTGGCTCGTGGTACAAGAAGATCATGTCGATTAAGCGATCGCAATGGACGGAGGGAAGTAGCTGAAATTGGCAGACGAACAATGTCACAGAGGTACTTGGGTGCTAAGCCTGTACAGGACCGAAGGACTAAAGTGAGAACCTTCAGCTGAATCCGAGCAGTAAGGGGAAGCCAATGAAGATGATCGAACATGAAAGAGGAAATATGAGACCAGCGAGGAAGTCGGGCTATTAATCTGGCTGCAGCATTTAAAACAATCTGGAGGGGGGAAAGACGGACTTTTGGCAGCCCAATCAAAACAGAATTACATGTAGTCAATTCTGGAGCAGATGAAGGCGTGGATGATAGTGGTAAAAACGGAGGAGGAGACAGAGCGTCGGATTGCTCTAAGCCGTCTCAAGTGAAAGTAAGAAGAACGGGTAAGATTAGCAATGTGTTCAGAAAAGGTGAGCATACTGTCAAGGACAACACCAAGGTCACGGACACTAGAGAGAAAAGTGAATGACGGGAATTTCTCAGAAAGAAGTGGGAAGTCTAGTTTGAGGAGCTGCTGACGAGTACCAAACCATATAAGCTGCGTCTTAGTTGGGTTCAAAGAGAGACGATTAGAAGACAGCCAAAGGTGTAAATCACGTGAGAGAGCATCAATACGTCCAGTTAATGCAAGCTGTGCAGAGGGAGTGCCATGAACGAGCGCTTGGGCATCATCTGCATAAGGATGCCAGTTGATAAGTGCTTAGCAAATATAGCGGAAATGTCAGCCGTGTATATGAGGTAAAGGAGAGGGCCTAAGACAGAGCCCTGTGGCACCCCAAATTTAACTCTGACCCAATGGGTTCTGGAGTCTCCTCAGATAACCATTTTGCTCCCATATCTTTGACTAGCGTTCCGTTTCGTAAAATTTTCCATTTCGAGCACTGCCTTACCTAATCTAACAGTAGGACCTGCTTTAATTTATCGAATACCTGACCTTGCAATATACCTAACAGGCTACTTATAATGTGGAATTATAGCTATTGCTTTAAAGATTTTCCATTCATCGACACGCATAATATAATTAATGGGGACATTAATTAAACCTATGAGGATTAATTGTTCTCTCACCATATACTGATCGGTCGACAGAGCCAGACTCACGTATTCATCCGACCGTCCAATCATTTCGAATCGAATGGCGGCCTTCGCGTCTCCCAAATACTGATATGTGACACCGAAACTACAGTCGTCATCCGAACAGTCTTTCGGATAGAGGAAGCATCCTTTCGATCGATGGCAGTTGGCCGTCGAAAACTCAGCTACGTCTCCAGGATCAGACGTCGGCTAAAAATTTTTAATACACAGCGTCCAGATTGCGGATAGGCAAATTATGATTCTGTTGTCATCGTTATCTTTAGAGTCATAACGATGATGATGAAACAAGGCTAATTATGAAAATTAATTATGATTAGGCTTACTATTGATGTCATTATTATAACATTATAATTATTGTTGCTTTATTGCTGTTGTTGTTACTGATGTTATTATTATCATCAGTGTTATTGCTGTTACTCCACTGTTGCCATTAATGTTATTATTATTATCATCATCATCATCATCATCATCATCATCATCATCATCATCATCATCATCATCATCATCATCATCATCATCATCATCACCTTCATTATTATTATAAGGCCTATTCAAGCAACTCGTATAACCCTAAGTTCAGGGGCGTAACTTTGGTCTAAAAAGTGGGGGGTACCAATACTTTGGTCTAAAAAGTGGGGGGTACCAATTACTTCTCAAATTTCGCTTTTCGCATGGTGGCCATTTTGAACATATTCCCTCTCAGTATTCTCAGTAATTTTGGCTCTCGGTTTACATGTGTATAAGTACATTGGCGGAGACTGCATTCTCTGGGAAGGCACAATAACAAAAATATTGATTGATATTGTTTAAAAAGTGGGGGGTACAGTACCCCCCAGTCCAAAAAGTGGGGGGTACGGGTACCCCTCGTACCCCCCACAAATTACGCCTATGCCTAAGTTTGAATGGATCTATGAAATGCAACACCGACCATGCATTGTTTCAACTGTACGTCTCGTAAAACTTCATGGACCACAACGCTTTATTCTTGCAGTGATGCAGTCAGAAATTTGTAATCATATTCTTCGGATATCTTCAGCGCCCAAAGAAGCCAATTCATGGGAACAAACTTATACACAGCCGCTCGGCCAAAATGAAATACCGCGAAGTGAATATGTTCAAGTTCGGGCCCATGTCGAAAGCCAAGGCGGACAGTCAGACGAACGGCTGATAAGGTGGATGAAAGGAAAGCGAGCGGTGATCTGTTCAGCATTTCCGAGCATTTCTGAGCATTTGCGACGCTCGCTTTAAGTACTAATGGAGCTCCAGTCGAAGGGACCGGATCTGTTCGTTTATCGAATGATGCTTCTTATCATTTCGTGCATCTGAAGACTGACGATGGTGAAGCTCACCGGACACACGACGACCATGGTCGTCCTCAGTTGGGCAAGTATGCGAGGCCATACTTAACTGACGTGGTTCCACCCTAGCATAATGCTGTCTCTTAGGCTTGGCACCCCAGATTTTGACTTGGCTCCGAAGCCGACCACACAGTCTGGCTCTAAACGGCCTTGATTTTATGTATCAGTGGTGACGCGATCTCTATGACGAGGCGTTTGTTTGTCGCTGAGAAATTTCGGATATTTACATTTACATTACATGCAGCCAAGTACAACAATCGTCGATTCGGCTGCTCTTACATCAGCAGAGAGCTCTCCGTCTCTCAAGGACGATTTTGTGTCATTGCCAGTAGCTACAAACACTCTGTAGACTTGTAGAGACTAAAAAGAGCAGAAGCCTTGCATGATTGCAGCAGCTGAGAATATACGAACCATGTTATGCTGTTTTATTTTCAATTAGGAAGTCTGATCACGTAAGGCTAACATGGGTGTATTTGTAAAACAGATGTCTGTCTTTTAGCCTTAGTCAACTAAAAGGCAATGGAACCTTACCTTAGTCGTCGCAGTTAAACTGCTTTGAGACCTGATGATAGGAGATTCGACGCCAGACCAGAAAGTATCAAACTGCTTCACGAAACCAGATCTAAAGGGATGACAATGAAACTAAGCGCCTTCAGAAGAAATTATGCTACATATAAAACGTTTGTAACAGTTAAAACCCGAGTATTTTTCGAAATATAATCTATAAACGCTTTCTACTTAGTCAATGTGAACTTTTAGAAATCTAAATAACGCATGTGATTAAAAGAAAGTTAATGGACATTGTTAGAGGGATGGTAAGCCCATATATGGTCATTGTTGCTGCTGCTGTTGAATATGATGATGGTTTTGACAACGACGACGATGATTATATAGTTTCTCTGATGATAATAATATCGGAGGCTCGAAGCTCAATTGTGTAGCTTAGGTCCATACACTCTTTCCCTCCCTCTGTCTTCCTGCCTTTCTCTCTATTATGTATAAAATTATATATGTATATAATATACATATGCTACCTGAAGACGATGTCTCCGACGTTTTGACTGGGAGCCCTCCAGAGTAGAACTATTTGCTCTTTATCTGTTTGGTTACGATGAGTGGCGCAATTCTATGCAATCAAAGAACAAAGCTGTAGACCTTGCCTACTACGTGCGACCAGACAACAAGGACGTCATTTCAGATTTTTCCTGGTGGGGGAAAGAGGTGAAAAAGATTTATCGCGCTCACGCGCAAAAATTTATTTTTTCACCATGTGGAGGACAACAGTAACTATGTCCCCCACTGATAAAGGTGGGGTTCTTGACCCGGGATCGCTCCCCATGTTTGTGTTTAGTCTACACTTGTAAAACTGTAAGCCAATGCTGCAAATGAGTCTCTTTCTTCCTTTTTTATCCCTTTCTTTTGTCTCCTTTTCTTTTTCACATCTTTTTTCTTTTTTCCCCAAAATTCGTGGGGGCGGGGGGAAATGCCTCCTTGCCTCCCAAATGACGTCCCTGTCAGACAAGTTCGTACGTTTGTATGGCTTCAGATACGTTCAGAACATCACCATAGAGCTAGAATATCATAAAGCTACTTATGTTGATTGCAATCGGCACATAATCAGACTAGACGCCATTTATATTCATTCCAACCAACGCACGATTGGTTACATTTATTAGATCGCAATGCTTCGACGGTTCCTTAGATGTACGAAACTTTATATTCGAACTATGCTTAAATCCACTGCCGCTAACTCACTCATGCAAAGCCGAGAGTGGTTCCGCAATCCGCATGACTCGTCGTTATGCTATTAAAGATTTGGATTCAATCTAAAACGCCTTAGTATTTTAACGCAAGCTGCTCGGAAAAACTCATGCTTTCACTAGCAATTCCGTTACATTAACGGCTGTAAGAGGACTTTTAGACGTTTTAGGTACCGTTGCATGCATGTATATATCCCTCGATTCACTGTGGTAGCTTACGTGCGTGTCATGTTTGTCAGGGTACCAGTACTGGAGTCGCGTCGTTTGATCGTCGTGGGCAATCCATTCGCCTAGAATTACATCGGTGTCTTCTCCGAATGATGAAGACGATGACGACGAAGAGGATGAGATGGAGGAGGATGCGAGCCGAGCACCGATTTGGAAGCCACGAAATTTCGTCTGGTCCTTGGACCTAAGAGTCACTGCCGTAAGAATTAACAAAGTTTGCATGACAGACCGACGTTAATTACAACCGATGATAACGGCCATTTTGTATTATATTAGCCTACACTGGCCAATGGCAATGGTCAATGATTGCGTCTGTTGACCATGTTTCTTGTAGAATCAACATTTGGAGTTTACGTGCGATTACGAACATTTAAATTTAACTTTCCATGCAGAAGCTATAGGCCTATAGTCAGTGCGTGATTAGAGTTCAGCGATTCCATTTGATGCAGCCTTTATGTTACGCTGTTCAAAATGTCCAATTACATCTATATACAGTGGACTGACTGACCTTGAAGGACCTGCAACGGTCGGTACGTGGACTCATTGACGACGATTTCAAAAGGAGGCTGAGTCAGTTGCTGATCTGATCCAGAGTGCTTCGGAAATCCGTTGACGCAAGTCTTGTATGGAGCGCCATTTGGCCATGACCACACTGCAGCGGGCATTACAATCGCATTCATATTATTATTATTCACCTTGGTCCTGTAATCAGACATGGACGTCATTTGGGGGGGCAGAGGGCATCATCCTCCAATTTTTTGAAAAAAAGGAAAAAGATGTAAAAAGAGGAGACAGAAAAATGGGCAAGAAAGGAAACAGAGACTCATTTGCAGTATTGGCTTACAGATTTGCACATGTAGACTAAACACAAACATGGGCAGCGATCCCGGGAGTTTAGGGGACAAGAATCCCCATCTTTAACAGTGGGATTCTCCCCCCCCCCCCGGAAAAAGCTGAAATGACGTCCCTGTTATCAGAAGTTAGATCTCGACAGGTAATTAGTTTTGCCTAATTAAATTAGACAGACTAGTTAGATGCTGCCCATGGTCACCTGCATCAAGATGTTTGAAAAGTATTGGCTCTGCGTCAAGATCAATCAAAGACAGACGCAGTCTTGTTGTCCTCGAGACCAAGGTCTTGGTCTCGAGTGCACTCGAGTTCGTTTTTAAAAGTCTTGGTCTTGGTCTTGGTCTTGAGGTTCAAGGTCTTGGTCTTGGTCTTGGTCTTGAGGTTCAAGGTCTTGGTCTTGGTCTTGAGGTTCAAAGTCTTGGTCTTGGTCTCGCAAGACCAAGACCAAGACCGGCCGTTAATATGAACAGTCATTTAACAGAACTCAAGAATTCTGTATCAGGCCTGCTTGCATCATATACGACCAATATCTATGGATGGATACAAGTCATGTTGCATTGGCAGCAGCAAGTTATTCTGAATAAACCATGGGAAGATTTCAAAAGGACTCACTATCTGTACATTTGCATCCAGTGCTTGAAAAGCTACTCTGTGTGTGTCAGCGACTTCAGCACTTGTAGAACGTATTTTTTCACATGGCGGAATTTTTATGAGGCCCACCAGGCACGTCTTGGTCAGAAAATTCTGAGCGAATTTTTTTTTATAACATACAAACAGGGCCACCGACAGAAATTCCGGGCCCCTAGGTATAGCAGTCACGGGCCCCTAAACTATCATTAGGCTTTATGAGAAAAGTTGATTGCGGGCCCGACCCGGGCCCCTAAAAATCGCTGGAAAATCGCCGGGCCCCTGGGCATTTGCCCCCCTTGCCCTCCCCTCTCGGCGGGCCTGCATACAAAAGGCATTTGGTATAAGAGTTTGCATGAAGGACTTTTGAATACAAATTCGGATTTCGCTGCAGTTCGCATTTAAAGTTAATTTGCTTGAATAAAATAAAAGACTCATGTTTTCATTAAAATAGCGAATATTTCGACTTGACAATTTTTAGAAGTCTTGACCTGATTTCGATTTTTTGGGTCTTGGTCTTGGTCTTGGTCTTGAGGTTCAAGGTCTTGGTCTTGGTCTTGGTCTCGAGGTTCAAAGTCTTGGTCTTGGTCTTGGTCTCGAGGTTCAAGGTCTTGGTCTTGGTCTTGGTCTTGAGGTTCAAGGTCTTGGTCTTGGTCTTGGTCTTGAGGTTTAAGGTCTTGACAACAAGACTGGACAGACGATAAAAGATCAGGATTGAACTACAGGTAAAGTAGCCCTACTACGCTCGAGCACAGACAGTGGAGTTTATTTGACCCTCTGAATATTAAATACAATAAGCAGACTCAGTATTTACTGTAGATAAACAGAAAATGGTAATCTAAAAGCGCCAATGCTTTCCAACCTTTAGGCTGACCGGATGGTTTACATGACCAGCATGAAATCTGGAGGCATGATTCCTTGACCAAAGAATGACTGACGCATAACATCTGCCGTTTCACATGTATCATTTGTCTGTGTAATATGCCGCTAATAGTCATTCTTAAACTATAGACCTACAGGTTTTACATTAATTTATAACAACAAAATCATGACAAAAGGCAAAGTCGGATGCGTTTAAGCACATAGACTTTTCAGCTTAGGCGTATGGAAGACCGTCTGTGTAGACGTGGACCCTAAGCCCTGTTTGCTCCAGCCAAAGAAGACAAACCATATAATAGACCTATAGGAGGACATACAGGGAATAGATCTAAAGGTAGGATAACAAATCGTATACAGCATACCTGATTTGATGGTCACAAGCAGCAGAACCAAATCAGCAAGTTTTGAAGTCATTCTGTTTCGTCTGCGCATCTTACAGGTTGTTCATCATCTACAGAGTAACAACCGTGCACTGTCAAGAGTCAGTTTGTGTTAATTGGCGACCACTCAGATAAGAATGATATGCTGTAACCTAAAGTCCTAAACCTAAGGTTAGATAACCGTATGACGAAACAAGACAAGACAGAGGAGTAGTATACGGGTTTCTGACATTCCTTCTATATTTACTAAACACCTTACCTCTGGTCACCTCTATGCAGACAACGTTCAGATCTTTGTCCAAGGCTCATCCTCTCAGCAGATCTCCCTTGTTGGATCCGTTGATTCCCTGTCACATGATCTCCACTCTTGGATGTCATCAAATCGACTTAACCTTTACTCTTCTAAGACCCAACTGATCTGGTTTGGCACTAAGCAGCAACTTTCTAAACTTGATATCCCACTTCTGTCGCCAATATACCCTGATCTTTCATTTTCATCCACTGTTCGGGATTTGGGTGTCACCGTTGATAGTACCCTCTCGTTTTCTGAACACCTCTCCCACCTGAAACGTTCCTGTTTCTATCACCAGCGTTTACTACTATGGTCCATGCCTTCATTTGCTGCCACATTGACTATTGCAATTCATTGTTTGCTGGGCTCCCTAAAGCGCGCCTTTCATCTCTGCAGTCTGTTCTGAACGCGGCTGCCAGGCTCATTGCCCGTTTTCCTCGCTTCTCTCAAATAACTACCTTTATGACTGATGTACTTCACTGGCTTCCTGTTGCTTCCCGCATCCAATACAAAGTCCTTCTCATGGTCTCTAGGACTCTGCTGGGAAAAGCTCCTAAATACCTTTGTGACCTACTGCGTAAACCTCTATCTGCTGTCTCTTCCCGCCCTCTCCGGTCTGCTGACCGCTTTGATCTACTTGTCCCTCGCGCAAGGACTTCGATGGCTCAGCATCGTTCTTTTGCCATCCTTGGCCCTTCCTTATGGAATGACCTGCCTCCCTCTCTCCGTAGCAAGATATTGCTTGGGGTCTCGCCCTCTTCTCTCCGCTGCCTAAAGACCTTTCTTTTCCCTCGGGGCTGACACGCTGGGAGCGCCTCTGAATAGTCTATACTGTGAGAGGCGCTTTATAAATAATCATATAAGATAGTCATGTAGTCAAATCATGTAGTCAAATCATGTAGTCAAATCATCAAGACGTCGGCATAGAGGCTGACGGATTTGAGGAAGTACACGGAGGTCACGGTTTCGGTAGAAGAAATGAAGAAGGAGACAGATTATTAGAAGCTGCACAGGGATTGGATCTGGCTATTGTAAACACATACTTTAGAAAATCAGATGAACACCGAATAACATACCGCAGTGGAAGAAATGCAAGCCAGATTGACTACTTACTGGTGAGGAGGGAGGATAGAAAGCATATACGTGATTGCAAAGTTATACCAGGAGAGGCAGTGGTCAGCCAACACAGGGTACTGATCATGGACATGATGGTGCAAACTCAACATCAGAAAAGAAAACAGATCAAGCAAAAGGAACGTATCAGAACTTGGAAACTGAAGGGAGATATAAAAGATGCTTACAAACTGGAGGTGCAGGCACGATTAGCTGGAGCAGAGGAGGTGACATGGGACAAACTGAAAAGCGGCGTGCTGGGGGCGGCAAAGCAGGTGTGTGGAACAACAAAGGGACAAAAAAGGAAGGAGAGAGATACTTGGTGGTGGGAGGCAGAGGTGCAGACGGCAATACAAAGCAAGAAGACCGCCTATAAGAACTGGCAGATGAATCGACACGATGATGGACGGAGAGCAGAATACAAGGCAACCTGTCGGGAAGCTAAAAGGTCTGTGGCAATAGCCAAAAATAGGGCGTTACAACATATGTACCAGGAGCTAGACACCAAAGAAGGGGAGGGCAAGATATATAAAATAGCAAGGGCAAGACAAAGAAGTCGACAAGATAAACAGTCAGTAAATGTTATTAAGGACAAGAATGGTAAAATACTCATCGATGAGGAGGCAATCAGATCCAGATGGAAAACATACTTCGAGGAACTGCTAAATGAAGAAAACCCAAGGGAGCCTCTACAGGAGACCAACCCTGTAGCAGGACCAGAGATGGAAATCACCTATAAAGAGATTGAGACAGCAATTGCAATGATGAAGAACAACAAGGCACCGGGGCCATCTGGAATGACGGCCGAAATGTTTAAGGCACTGGAACAAAATGGGGTTGAATGGTTATATGTCATCTTAAACAACTTCATGAAGCAGGAAAAACTACCCCAAGATTTGAAAGAAAGTGAAATACTAGCGTTATACAAGCAGAAAGGAGATGTGCTGGAATGCGGGAATTACAGAGGAATCAAATTGTTGGAGGTCGTACTCAAGGTGTATGAAAAGATCATTGAGAGGCGTATCAGAGAGCGGGTTGAGCTACATGACAACCAGTTTGGCTTCAGGCCAGGGAGGGGTACAACAGATGCAGTGTTCATACTGAGACAGGTACAGGAAAAGGTTTTAGAAGGAAACAACAAAAGATACTGGACCTTCGTGGATATGGAAAAAGCTTTTGATAGAGTTCCAAGGGATGTCGTTTACTGGAGTTTGAGGAAGAAGGGAGTCTCGGAGGTAATTGTGCGCTTGGTAAAGTCAATGTATGAAGGTGCAAGAACAACAGTGAGGAGCAGTATAGGCAACACAGGAGAATTCGAGATACGAGTGGGTGTACATCAAGGATCGTGCCTGAGTCCTCTACTGTTTATTATTGTGATGGATGCAATATCAGAACATGTAAGGAGAGAGGTACCTTGGGACATGCTGTATGCGGATGATCTTATACTGGCGGACGATGCAGAGGCGAAGATGCAAGCACGTTTTACAGACTGGCAGATGGCAGTGGAGAGCAAGGGTCTTAAGATAAACATCAATAAAACAGAAACCATGGTCTGCTCAAAAACAACGGAAGCAATTGAGATCAGAGACATTGCAGGAAAGTCACTGAAACAGGTTGAAACATTTAAATATCTGGGATCGACCATGAATGCACAGGGTGGCTGCGAGCATGACATCAGGAACAGGATTAAGGTGGCTTGGCAGAAATGGAGAGAACTAACGGGAGTGTTGTGTGACGCCAAAATGCCAACTCAACTCAAGGGAAAGGTATACAAAACAATGGTAAGACCGGTGATGCTATATGGAGCAGAGGCCTGGGCGCTGACAAAAAGGGATGAAGGGTTACTGGAGAGAACAGAGATGAGAATGCTACGATGGATACTTGGGATCTCACTGAAGGACAGGAAAAGAAATGTGGACATCAGAAAGAAGCTCGGGGTGGCATGTATAACTGACAAAGTACGAGAGACCAGGCTGAGGTGGTATGGACATGTAATGAGAAAAGAGGATGATAGTTGTGTGAAAAGAATCATGAATGCAGAGGTATACGGACGCCGCAGCCGGGGACGACAGAGGAAGAGATGGGAAGACACGATACAACAAGACCTAAAACTCCTAAAACTGAAGAAAGAAGATGCTCAAGAAAGAAACAAGTGGAAGAGAAGGATCCGAGTGGCTGACCCCTCTCCAAAGAGGGATTAATTCGAGCCTGAAGGAAAAGAAGAAGAAGATATAAGATAAGATAAGATAAGATAAGATACTCAATGTCTATGTTGGTTTAAGAAGCAGCTTACCATTTGAAATACGACGGAGACCGGCCTGAAAGGAATGTTAAGCATCACAGGAATGAGCTACTTTAGGCCTGAATCCGAACCATTCTTATCTCATTCGCTAAACTGCATGCCACAGGAGAAAAGTAAGTAGCCCAGCTCGCTAGTGATATGCACACTGCTGGACTAAACTATCGTCATGCTGTAGGGAGGGAGGCAGTGACGGAGAAATGTGGTCGTATAGTGTCTACCCGTCAACCGCGAACTGTGCCACGTTCTCGTGAATTTCTAAATGCTGTTTACATAGGCATAGACTCATAGTGGAAATATGCCAGGCACCAACCTTTTGAATAATGTAATTGTTGTGAATGTACATATTTTTAGAATCGAATATTATCAGTTTGTGGGCGTTTGGGACAAATGTAAATGTAGGCCTACAGGTTTTCTGTAGAGTCGACCATATTGCCTCGACCCTGCTCATTTTACAATGAATTGATCGGATAGGATCCTTCACCACTGCTGCACGTTTGAATGGGTGCCACGCTTTTTTAGGTTTCTATGCACGGACCATACTAGTCCGTGATTTAAATCTCTGAAATAGGCCAACATCGGTTTTCGAATCAGCATCCTCCCGCAGAGAGGCGTCTTAACGTACGCTCTAACCAACCTAGCTAACCAGACCATAATAATCAACTGGCCTGAACAGCTATGTCTCTAACTCAAAAACGCATCTACAGCCTCCGATGTGTTAGTATTATAGAGATTTCTATAACCGGCAAGCGTGGTCCGTAAATGGAGATGTAAAATGGCGTGCTGCCCCATTCAGAGCACCGCGGCGCTGCTGAATCTCGCTTTATAAATTCGTACCAGAAAAAGGAGACGGTCAAGTATGTAACGCCTACGATCGCTGCAGAAAAACCCCGAGGACCTAGATACACCAGTAATCCTGTTTCGATGAAACCATATGGCGTTCACGAACACCGTATACTGCGCATAGCCTATATCGTTCATCGGCAGACACAGACACTAGCTCCAGCCAATAAACATCTTCAGATGATAAGAATAAGAACAATGTGTCCACTTACGCGCGTCTGTTGTAGGTTCACGTAGCTTAGTCTGAAACTGGGTTCCGTCGTACGTCAGTTACTAGCAGAGTAAACCCTCGTCTACTGCTTCAGCCGCTGCAGCCGCTCTTAAGTGGCTGCCTGTGAGAAGTCGGACTATTGGGTGGGATGTTCGGTCGAGATAACCAATGGCCCAGATATATCATCCCTGATAGGGAAGCTGGCAGATGGCCTAATTCTACAGCAATCCTTGCTGGCTCCCTATAGACTCCGCTGCTGTAGCTAAGTGCTTCCTCTCTTTCTGTCTGTCTGTCTGTCTGTCTGTCTCTCTTCCTCTGTCTGCCTCTGTCTATCTCTGGGTGGAAGAGAATAAGAGCTCCACTGTTACAGTTCGCTAACAATAATTAACGCAACGAAGCTTAAAGTTACGCGGTGTAATTAGCTGGTCATTGATATAACAATGATCTCTGTGTTCAAATGCACAGTAAAGTATTCCTACTAATAACAACGCAGACCGAGGTAATTAGGCCCTCGCGTGTGTTTATCGGTCTAACACTAACGCTACATGTTTATATGTTTATAATGTGCTTTACGCTTATATACATCGTTATTACAACAAATAATGTCTGCTGATGGCAGCTATTGCTATCAGAACGACCACAGACATAAACTGTCTGGTGTCAGCCCACAGTTACTGTAATCTTTAAACACCACTTACTAAGCAGTTTCTCTCGTTAGGCCTGCTCGTTAATAAAAGTCTACAACGCTGTCTGCATGGCTATTGTCTGCAGCGTTGTCTGCATCCTAAGCCAATCGAAGACTGGATTTCTGCTACTGGGCACTGGATCCACAGCAACTTTAAAAATCTGAACGGCTTAAGTCTTTGAAATTGGATGACTAAATTGTTGAACTGGCAGACGCTGCTCGTAACGTAGGCGCCGTTCTCCTGTTCAGCAAAGAATTAATTGCAGATTGGGGCTCGTTCGTTGTTTATATTACTTTGAACTCTGGCTATAGTTGCAATACTTAGAATCAGTTCTTATTCCCAGACTTTTCATTATTCAACAAAGTTATCTGATTTTCTTTTCTCTGGTCGTACCAGAGACTAGAACTGTTTTTGATGAACGAGCTTTTCCAATTGCAGGACCTAGATTTTGGATCTCTCTCGATCCCTGTTCTGCTCAGTCGCTTATGTCATTTCACTCTCAATTTTAGACTTACCTCTTTCAAACTGCTTAGGCCTATCCACCATATGGCTACCTCTCTGTCTTACGGACTGATCTTCTGAATATTGACCCGATTACGGCTTGGTTTTGGTGTGCCATCGGTTGATGCCTTGTGGATTAGACACCGGCGCAATAGAAGTTACTAAGTATTATTATTATTAACTAATATTTCACCTATGTTCTTTGCTGCCAGACGATGGTTGCTTTCTAGTCACGAAAGTGTTTGCTGCTACCAGACATGTCCTGTACAGAAAAACTTCTTTTAAATACATAGGCCTACGTACATACATCATACATGCGTACATATGTGCATGTGTACATACATACATAAATATATACATACATAAATACATACATACATACACATAACAGACACATAATTCTTCTTCTTCTTTTCCTTCCGGCTGGAATTATTCCCTCGTTGGGGAGAATCAGCCACTCGGATCCTTCATCTCCATCCCACTCGATCTCCAGTATCATACTTTTTCAAACTGAGAAGCCGGAGGTCCAGCTTAGACCAGCTACATAGGCTTACACATAGTATTTGTACCTAAATCCCAACAACTGATAATATGCACTGAAGTGATTAAAGTTTCATTGGATGTGCATGCGCTGCGTGGTCTATCCTGAATAGAGAGACCACATAATTATGGTTTGGTGGTAGGCCTACTATGCTTATCACCCTAGTTCGTATACGGCCTTTGGACCAAAGGCTTAAGCCAATCTAAAGGCCGCCCACAGTTTGCACAACTACTGCAGCAGTTCAGCAGCATTACAGTGCGTTAAGGCGATATTAGAAATTGATGCACGTATGTATATATGTATGTATGTATGTATGTATGCATGTTTGTATGTTTGTATGTATGTATGTATGTATGTATGTATGTATGTATGCATGTATGTATGTATGTATGTATGTATGTATGCATGTATGTATGTATGTATGTATGTATGTATGTATGTATTTTTGTTACACAGAGCCGAATGCAATAGAGCGTAAATGCAATGGAAGATTGCTCCAGGAGGATGATCCAATACGTAAGAAGGCACGACGGGATCGAGCCTCGAGTTGTGGTGCGGAAGCGCGGCACCTACATATCCCGAGAGCTATGGCAGAGCGCAACGAAAACCGACCAGATTGACTCGAGATCACTGATTGAATTGCTCAACCAGAGATGGCGGATCTCCAATTCTCAAACCTAAGCGTATAAGGCGAAGGCGAATCTATAACCGATAGGTTAAAGATTCGCATTTTGAATAACAAAATGCCATCATTGATTACTGCTATCAAAAAACAGTTAGGTGACGAGTCTTCTCTTTTACGTGGAGGATCTCATAGGTCAGGTGGCTGGTCTCAAACCAGAGGCGCTGGACCTCAGGTCCGCGGTCATCCGGCTGAATGTAGCCACTGCTTGAGACTGGGACACAGAGCTCCCTGGTGTATGCCCCAACAGAGCCAACAGTGGAAGCCCGTGCCAAAAGCATGATCTCAAAGGAAATTCGCTCGGCAACGGAAAGCCAGTGAGAAGTCAGATAAGTCTCTCGCATATATATAGCGATATACGCCAATATTTCGGGTTGTTGGCTACTTGGGCAGAACAATTTAGGACGGACAGGACATAGCGCAAGCGGAATCCTAGGAGGCCCAGAAGGAACTTTCGAACTTAAACATTTGCCACAATTTGTTACTTTTAAAGGCTTTGCAGGCTATTGATAACTTTGGTTGGTTTCCGTAATGTGCTTTTACTGTGTTTTAGCAAAGCATTTATGCAAAGCATTTAAATACTGGCTGCCAAAAAATTACTTCATATCATGACAACTGAAGCAACGGTTTTCACCGATAAGTGAATGTTGACAACAATCGCTGTCAGTGACATAATCCACGAAATTCACAAGCAGCGATTGCTTCCAGTCTTCAACCTAGCTTTCAACAACAAAGACGCAGTGATCTTTTGAAAAACTAACCAACCTTGCACTGCCAACATGAACGTGAAATCGTTTGGCCTTGCTAATCCATCGCTGTTACCTGTATAGGCCTATCGTCCAAATGTTGTTTGGACTTGTTTCTTCATATTTTCAACATATTTTCTTGAAGCACACTAAGATATAACAGATTATAATGTAATATATATCTCCGAAGTTTCTCAGCGCCACAAAAGCCACGTCAGGAAGACCAGCTTATCACCGGCCCTATATGATCATATCAAGTCCACAATAGCCCGGTTGTTTAACTTGTTTTTTCCAATCAGGTGTCAGGTCAGAATCCGGGGAGGTGAAGCCGAGGAGATAGCTAGAATGGTGCTATAGGGTGGAAATCGGTGATGGCAGTGGTCGTGGGGTGGCGCAGGAATAGAATCAGGACAGGATAGCTTGAAGAGTTCGGCTTTCAGTCGTGAGCTGAAAACTGCACGAGAGAGGGTAAACAGAGGACAGCTGAGATTGAC
This sequence comes from Allolobophora icterica, assembly GCA_963556255.1. NCBI lineage: Eukaryota > Metazoa > Annelida > Clitellata > Crassiclitellata > Lumbricidae > Allolobophora > Allolobophora icterica. The sequence continues at coordinate 32,657,670 of OY744607.1, read as the reverse complement.
GGACGAGAGATGAGGATGACCAAACAAAGATTGTGACACTCAATGCATTCTGTCATCCAAGGCCGTCACTTTTAATTTTTAAACAGCCAACCGTCTGACGGCTCTGCAATCGACAAAGATGAGCGCTCAGTCAACAAGGTCGTATTTCGAAGGTGCCTAATGAACTTGGCTGTACTATGACCTGTATGACAACTTCCGCCAGAGACAAGGCTGTGTTGCCTTGTTTATTTCCACACATGCAGGTTACATATGGCCCATAGACAGTGAACGATCTTAGTATACTATAAGATCTTTGGTTTAAATCTTCTTCTAGTCAACAGCTTTAAACTGATTTGGATTGCATCACTCTAAATAGTATCATAAAAATCCGGTCAAGACAGAAAACAACAAAAATGCATACATATATACATACAAACAAACGTAGGCCCTACAATCATACACACATACGTGCATACATACAATACAATCATAAATACATATAATGATACATAGATATGTAGATACACACATACGATCATACCCTCATACATACATACATACATACATACATACATACATACATACATACATACATACATACATACATACATACATACATACATACATACATACATACATACATGCATACATGCGTACATGCGTACATACATACATACATACATACATACATACATACATACATACATACATACATACACACATACATACATACATACATACATACATGCATACAATGAAGCATGGATAGTAGTTTCTCCCAGGTAGTAGACTACTAACCGAATTCTATTTTTTCTGTTGCTCCCAGTTATACTGGGTGAATCACGATACTCACTTCCACAGCCAAAACTTGTGCTTTCAAACATATGACACATTTAAAATCGTACGAGGTAATAATCCAGAGCTGTCTACGAGTCGACACAGGAATCTTCCTTCAATGATAATTATCCTAGATAATTGAGTTGAAGTAGCCTATTATATTCTAACCTGTGGTTCTTAATGAACATACATGTAGGCCTACACTATGTATATCCTGAAGAACGACATAGAATGACTGCGACAGTAGGCTACTGCACGTAAGTGGAACACGGGCCAATTGTGATACGCGAAACTCGAGAAGCCAGACTGGCTAGTCGGTCCAGAGGCTGCATCACAGGAATTCACTGCTGCTGGCAATGGGCGACTCACAATCACACACACACACACACACACACACACACACACACACACACACACACACACACACACACACACACACACACACACACACACACACACACACACACACACACACACACACACACACACACACACACACACACACACACACACACACACACACACACACACACACACGTCCCACTCTGGCCTACGCGTGTCCGCCAATTGGCCGTGTGTGTAGGTGATGTGCAAGTGGATCACACCCATAGGGCTCTCCGAGCATGGGGTCCATTTTGGGGATACGCCATTCAGTTGTCCTCAGTATTCGGCGGGAAATTTGGAGACGAATATACACGGTTGCCTAGTTTTAAATGCATCTCCGAGCTAATGTTGATAGCAATTAGGCCTACCGTACGATTACGATAACTTCAGTTATCGTGATCGTAATCTCCAAACTTCTAAAGTGCCCTCGAAAGCAAGTCGCGGATTAGGTTGTAACCAATCGATCGCCCCTCCCATCCATTTACAAATAAGACTGAGATGGTTAGCTTTCGACATAGACGTAGGCGGCCAACAATTTAGAGGTGTAGGCTTATCTCGGTGAAATAATTGTCAGGTTTTTTTATAAATGACTTGGGATAATGTGGATTGCCAGACTGTAGTTAAACCATATATCAGCCGATAGCCTACACATAGGCGTAGATTCTATACTAGTCCAAAGGGCAGCCGAAGCACTTGCCCTCAATAATTGAGGAGGGGCATTCTCCAAATCGTGTTGGACTGTTGTAATAATCATAATAATCAAGAGTTTATTTTTTTAAATATTTGCAAAATGCAGAGGGCAAATGCCTCTTCCCCCTCCGGAAGCCCATGCAAGACCCCATCCCCCAATATTTTTGACAAGTTTACGCCAGTGCGCTATACACCCCGCTAGAAGTTTTCGATCAAAACTGGGAACTTGACTTTTAAGTTTTTAACCATAGGTTGAACAGTAGGCCTATGCTAAAATGCTCGGTTCTGGACCCTGCAGCGCAATGAAGAGTTAGTAAACCTAAGCAGGTCTGCAACATCTGCTACCAGGGTCCAGGTTATTTGTTACAAGCTCAAACCAAACACCACCCAACCTGAAACCTACTAAGGCAGGATCACATTAGCCTAGATGTGCAATATTCACCCTATCCTATTGGATACAATTAGGCATAAAAGGCGGGTCTGGACTTCCCCGGGGATTGGTGCTGGTTAGAACCAAAACTACGGATCGACGTTTTTAAGTAATGGTATGGGGCTGACTATTGATCTTGGAGTCGAACCCCAGTTCAGCTGGGCCCAGGTAAATCCAAACCCTTTTTTCATCCCAATCATGACAGCCTCGCCCGTTGTTGGAAAGGTTGTCCAGACGTGCATGTATTGTAATCTTTAAGGCATTAAATGACGTGCTGGAGTCGTTCTTTAAATGAGACACTTTACATCTGCAAGAACTCCATTAAAGCTGGCATAAGTTGTTTAGACAAAGGCAGACGAAGACTACGCCGGGTAGATAATATAGGCCTAAACGATGCCCTAACTGTAACATCACATGAACTAACACTAAGGGGCGAAATGAACTTGACAAAATTAATGAGCGGGGACAATGGAGATATTGTTAGGTAACCCATCTCCACCAACTGGCTGGTGATACCTAGCTGTCAGGAACTGATGATGACATTGTTGTTGAAATACTTGCGCACAAGCACGATGACAGCTGTTGCCGCAGTTCATTGCCTAGAGGCAGTGTGTCTGAATATTTACAGATAATTTGTTTCTCTGTGCACAGCAGCGCAGGGCCTACTCGCCCAACAGGTAGTCTTGCTACAATACTTGTTTCGACGCCACGATGGACATGTGTATTGTGTACGTAATTAGGATGGACACATTGTCAAATAAACTCGACTTATTGTTGCGGTTGGTAGTTTTATGCAAGTCACGACCTACGACTACACGGAGCAATGTTTTATTTGTAGGGGTGTTGACCCCCAAGCTCTTCTAACTCCCTCAGCTAAGTAACTGAAAAGATGTTGAGGGTTTCCCCAGCTCCTTCATGGCATCAATGATCTGCGTCTTACAGCATGGAATGTTAAACAATTTCATTTCTCGGCTCAAAACTGGCAGGCATGGTTCTTTGGACATAGCCACTGGCCTACCAACCCAAAGAAGTTACGAAACATACTTCAAAATTATTTTTTTAAACTAAAGTGTAATTGCTCTGGAAATTGTTTTCTGTTTGTTGTTGTTGTTGTATATTTAAGTGTGTGATCATTTTAATTCTTGTTTGATGTGTAAACAAATTTAAAGAGGAAACTAAAATATCAGGAGTTGTTATTAGGTTTAGTGAGCAATACATCATAACAGCATTAGATCTTGACCTAGGCCTACGTTAGTGTAGGCTACTTTGGTAATCGGTAAAATTGTCGACCAACCGTGCTCTTCTGCGACAACTAAAACACTGACACAGATATACCATGTAACGCGATTGAAGATATATCTAGACCTATTCAGTGTATTAGGCTAGTCCCAGCACTCGTTTAGATTCTTGCTAACGACGTACCGTACAGCAAAACTTTCGTATATCGAACTTCGGTATTTCGAACTTCGGTATTTCGAACTTCGGTATTTCGAACTTGCGGTTGTATCGAACAACAGTAAATTGCCCGACCACAATCAATGCAAACGCATACAAACATAGCTCTGCTTTATCGGGCGCCTATGAATAGTTTATACCGTGAGAGACGCCTTATAAATAACTAGATACGACATCGAACTCTCGCTTTTATCGATTGCTATAGGTCTATTCGGTCCTTGCCGAACTGTGGGCCTGCAGACATATCAAAGTAGCAGGGCCACTCTGCAACTCGATACCAGGCCCGCATTAAGGTGGTGCTAATTATGGTCTGCAGCACCCGGGGCCGCAGTTTTGAGGGGCCCGCATTTTCGAAAGTATATTATAAATTTTTATTGTACTTGTAACAGGGCCCCGCGCTGATGGCTAGGCCTATATAAGTAATCACAGCACTCGGGCCCGCGCTAGCCTTAATGCGGCCCTGCTCGATACTATTGGACTAACTGAGGTTTACGGATGAATAATGAACAGATGCTTGTTTTCCGACTAAGAGGATTGGAGTGATGTCTGGTCACCGGGAAAGGGTCACTTTGTGTTTACATTGATTTCATTTTTGTACCGTAGCCTCATTATGCTGACTGCAATCTTATTGCACAGTGGCAGATTTAGCTATAAGAGCAAATGGCGGCTGCTCCACGTACTTGGAGTCTCTCGGCGCCTCTAAGTATAAAATCTACGACTTTATAATGGCGTCGCAAAAGAGAATCGGTCTGTAGATGATAAAATAGATGCGTTGCATAATAGGGGCCTATGCGCTATACGTTCATTTAGACAGACCTCTGTCCTGGATTATATTATAAAACATTAAGCGTAGGCCTAATTACAACATCCGATTGGTTCATTACTTGCATCTGCAGTCTAGTTTGCCATTGCAATATTCGGGAGCCAGAATACAGTGACCATTGACACACTGAAACTGTTCCGGGAGACACGTTGTGTGACAAAAGAAGACGAAAAGGCAGCCTCAACATCCACCCTACTCTCTATTTCAATTGTACAGTTCAATTGTCAGAAAAATTGTCGTCATCAACAGCAGCACCAGCACCACCTCAGCAACAAATCCATATTTTCAGCAGATATTCATGCATTTTCTCAGTCATACTCATTTAGGAATCCTAAAACAACACATCTTAACTATAGAACACATCTTAACTAAAGAACACATCTAAACTAAAGAACACATCTAAACTAAAGAACACATCTTAACTAAAGAATATATCTTAACTAAAGAGCACATCTTCACTAAAGAACTACCTTAACTAAACACACATCTAAAATAAACAACTATCTTAACTAAAGAACACATTCAAACGGAACAATTATCTTAACTAAAGAAAACATCTAAAGAACACTCTCAACTATAGGACACATGTAAACTAAAGAATATACCTTAACTAGAGCACATCTTAACTAAAGCACACACTATATAACTAAAAGAACTATCTTAACTAAACAACACATCTAAACTAAAGAATTCTTAACTAAACAACACATATAAACTACAGAACACATCTAAACTAAAGAACATGTCTAAACTAAGAGCTATCTTAATTAAAGAACAATCTGAACTAAAGAACTATCTGAACTAAAGACCATATCTTAAGTAAAGAACTAGGCTATCTTAACTAAGATTCGTATTTCTGTGTGACTTTGCGCGCGTTAAAAATGTTTGTAATAATAATAATATCTTAACTAAAGAACAATCTTAACTAAGAACTATCTTAACTAAAGAACACATCCTAACTAATAAACATATCTAAACTAAAGACAAACCTTAACAAAGAAACACATCTTAACTAAAGAACAAATTTAAACTGAAGAATTATCTTAACAAGAGAACACATCTAAACTACAGAACTATCTTAACTAGAGAACACATTTAAACTAAAAACATATCTTAACTAAAGAACGCATCTTAACAAAAAGAACTATCTTAACTAAACCACAAATCTAAACTAAAGAACTATCTTAAATAAAGAACACAACTAAACTAAAGAACTACATTAACTAAAGAACACATCTTAACAAAAGAACACATCTAAACTAAGGAACTATCTTAACTAAGGAACAATCTTAACTAAAGAACATACCTTAACTAAAGAAAACGTCTAAAGAACGCATCGTAAGTAAAGAACTATCTTAACCAAAGAACATATCCTAACAAAAGAACATATCCTGATTAAAGAACACATCTTAAAATATATCTTAACTACAGAACATATTAAAAAAGAAGACATCTTCACAACAGAACAGATATTAGCCAAAGAACTATTTTAGCTAAAGAACAATCTTAATAAAAGAACACATTTTAATTAAAAGAGCTATCTTAGCTAAAGAATACATCTAAAACTAAAGAGCTATCTAAACCAAAGAACAATCTTAACTAAAGAACATATCTAAACTAAAGAACAATCTTATCTAAAGAACTATCTTGACTAAAGAACACATAAATTTATTGACTAAAGAACACATCTTAACTAATTAACTATCCGAACTAAAGAACACATCTTGACTAAAGAAAAAATCTTAAAGAACACTTCTTAACTAGGGAACTATCTTAACTAGGGAACTATCTTAACTAAAGAACACATCTTAACTAAAGAACTATCTTAACTAAAAAACACATTTAAACTAAGGAACCATGTTAACTTCGAAAACACATCTAAACTTAGGAACCACGTTAACTATAGAACACATCTAAATTAAGGAACATATCTTAACTAAAGAACACGTTAACTATAGAACACATCTAAATTAAAGAACATATATTAACTAAAGTGTCGAATGCCTTTGCGAAGTCCAGGTATACTGTATCCACCGCTTTTCCTTCATCTTAACTAAAAAAACACAGCTTAACTAAATAACCTTCTGAACTAAGGAACACGTATTGACTAAATAACATATCTTAACACAATAACTATCTGAAATAAAGAACACATCTTGACTAAAGAACATTCTTATCTAAAGAACACATCTTAAGTAAAGAACTAGGTCAACTATTGAACGATCTTAACTATAGCACACATCTTAACTAAAGAACTCATCTTATATAAAGAACTCTCTTAACTAAAGAACTATCTTAACTAATAAAACACATCTAAACTAAAGAACCATCTTAACTAAAGAACACATCTTGGTTAAAAGAACTATCTTAACTAAACAACACATCTAAACTAGGAACTATCTATCCTAAAGAGCACATATAAACTAAAGAATTACATTAACAAAAGAACAGATTTTAACTTTAAGAACACATCTAAACTAAAGAACACATCTTAACTAAAGAACTATCTTAACTAAAAAACATCTATACTAAAGACCCATCTTAACTAAAGAACACATCTTAACTAAAGAACTATCTTAACTAAAGACCACATTTTAACTAAACACATTTCTTATCTAAAGAACACATCATTAGTTATTAACTAAATAACTATCTGATCTAAGGAACATATCTTAACTAAACAACACATCTAAACTAAAGAAACATCTTAACTAAAAACACATCTCAACTAGAGAACTTTCTTAACTAAAGACCACGTCTTAACTAAAAAAAAATATCTTAGCTACAGAACACATCTTAGCTATAGAACACATCTTAACTAAAAAAAACTGTCTTAACGAAACAAGACATATTAACTAAATAACTCTATGAACTAAAGAACATATCTTGACTAAAAAACAAATCTTAGCTGAAAGAACTATCTTAATTAAGCAACACATTTAAACTAGGAACTATCTTACCTAAAGAACATATGTAGACTAAACAGCTGTCTTAACTAAAGAACACATCTTAACAAAAGAACTATCTTAGCTAAACAATACATCTAAATTAAAGAACTACATTAGCTAAAGAACACCTAGAAATGCCGCGATCACATCGCCGTGTCGAGTACAATCTGCAATTTGATCGGCTGCGTTCGATTACCGGATACAGGATCATGGGAGCTCAAGGCTAAGAATAAGTGGTGCAAGGCTTATAATCACATAGACAATAATCACATGAGCATATATACCAGCACACTTTCGACCCTGCAGGTAGAGCAAAAGCCCTCAATACCCTGAAATCAGCCACCAACAGATACCACAAACTCATTGCTGCTGCCAAAAAGAAATTACTATTTCTCACTTATCCATTCCAGCGCCTCCAACCCAAGACATCTGTGGAAAGCTGCCTACACTCTCCTTCATCGCAAATCTCCCTCCCCACTGCCTAGCTCCCTTCCCTCCACCTCCATTGCTGATACCTTCTGTTCATTTTTCTCTGACAAAATCTCATCCCTTCGCCTCACATTGCAATCTCTTCTAGACGCACATTCCCCCCACTACATCCTCCAGACGTTCTTCAAGACGAGACAAGACGAGACGAGGCATGCCTCATCTTACTTCGACATGAAAAATAAGATATCGTGTAAGGAGTAAAAGAGTATTTCAATCTCTTCTAGACACAATCCCCTTGAATCCTCCAGCACTGATTCACCACCTTCGCTCAACCCTACTCCTTCTGCCAATCAGTCATCGCTCCCAATTCTCTCTCTTGCCTCCGAAGCCGAAGTGTCACTCCTCCTAAACTCACTTCCTAACAAGCAATGCGAACTTGATCCTATTCCCACCTCTCTTCTAAAAGACTGTGCCTCTGTCCTCGTTCCTGTAATCACCAAATTCTCTCTCTCTTTTTCTCTCTCCCTGTCTCCTCTCTCTCCCTTCCTCCGTCCCTCCGTCCCTCCCTTCCTTCCTCCCTCCTGTCTCTGTCTCTGTCTCTGTCTCTGTCTCTGTCTCTGTCTCTGTCTGTCTCTGTCTGTCTGTGTCTGTCTGTGTATGTCTGTGTCTGTGTCTGTGCCTGTGCCTGTGCCTGTGCCTGTGCCTCTGTCTGTCTGTCTGTCTGTCTGTCTGTCTGTCTGTCTGTCTGTCTCTCTCTCTCTCTCTCTCTCTTTCTCTCTCTACCGGTGACTTCCCAATGGCCTTTAAGCACTCTTTAGTCACTCCCCTTCTCAAAAAAGCAAACCTTGATAAGGAAGCATTATCTAACTATCGTCCCATCTCCAATCTTTCCTATCTATCCAAATGAACTGAAAATGGAGCAAGGACTATTCTAGTCCCTGCTCGGCTAAACCACTACCTCTCTTCTAATTCACTTCTTAACCCCCACCAATCTGGTTTCACTAAACACCACTCCACAGAAACTCTACTTGTGTCTACATGTACATACAATAAACTAGTCTCTGCTATCTTCAAGTCTCATGCCTCTGTCTTCTCGATATTTCCGCTACATTTGACACCATCGATCACAGCCTCCTTCTTCAACGACTATCTTCTTGGTTTGGCGTCTCTGGCACTGCTCTACTCTGGTTCCAGTCCTATCTGTCTTCCCGATCCTTCTCTGTTAAAGCCTCCAGCCACTGCTCACAACCCCTCCCTCTCTCCTGTGGTGTCCCTCAAGGCTCTGTCCTGGATCCACTCCTCTTCATCCTTTATACCACACCTTTAAGCCATCTCATAAAATCCTCCTCCGTTGACCACCATCTTTATGCTGATGACACCCAACTATACATATCCTTTTCCCCAAGCTATTTTTCCACTTCCATCACACAATTACTTAACATGGTTACCCTTACCTCACACTGGATGTCATCCAATCTTCTCTGCCTTAATCCTTCCAAAACTGAATTCATCATCAATAACTTTCCTGACCCAATCAAGAAAATCCCTGACCCGTCCATGAACCTATCAACTGACTTGTCTTCTCTTACCGTCACCTCTGACTCCCCCGTCCACAATCTTGGTATTACTTTTGATCCACATCTCTCCTTCTCTAACCACATCTCCAACCTCTCGCGCTCCTGCTTCATGCACATTCGTGACCTCCGACGCATCCGAACTATGCTTGGCCTTAAAACTGCTTCCACCATTGCTACTTTCGTGTACATCAAAGTGCGGTTAGCAGTTGGTTCAATAAAGAATATACTTACTTACTTGCTTTACTTACTTACCTCCATTGTTCATTCAAAGCTTGATTATTGCAATTCCCTCTTCCTCAACCTTAAATTCACCCAAATCAAGCGTTTGCAACTTATTCAAAGCTCACTATACTAGCCAGAGCTGTCACTAGAACGCCTAAGCATCATCATATCACTCCCATCCTCATATCACTCCATTAGCCAAAAATCCCAGAGCGAATTCACTTAAAAGTCTTATCACTAACCTACAACTTCCTACAGTATTCCCAGCCCGAATAGCTCCGTGATCTCTTCACCATCCAGGAAACCCGCTCCATCCGATCATCCTCTTATCTCAGTTTGTCTCGACCTCCAGTCACTATTCATCTTAAGTTCTCCAACCGAGCCAAATCCAACAAAGCACCACGCCTCTGGAATGATCTCCCCCTGAATTCCGCAGATTCTCCCTTCCGCCATCATCATTGCAACCTGTCCTCCATCCTCCTCCTCATGTTCCTCTATCTATCACTCCCCGGGCTTTCCACTCAAAATTGAAGTCTCACCTTTTCAAGTACTCCTACCCTGACTCATCTGATCCTCCGCCTTCCAATTATTCTCGCCCAAAACGACACCCACCTTGACAGCTGCTCTGCCTCATCTCTTAATCTGGCCCCTTGGAAATCGGACTCGGACCTCTTTTGGATTACTCTATGGAAAACCCCTCTGATTTTGATTTGGCCTTCTGGGATCTGGGCTCGGACTTCTCTTGGATTACTGTCTGGAAACACCTCTGATTTGACGTAGCGCTCGTGAATAGGCTTGTGCTCTGCGCTTGGCCTTCGAGTGGCGCTTTAGAAGTTTGGAGATTACGATTACAAAGCCTTGTATTTCCATAATACCTCCCTCTAACAAACGCCAAGAAATGAAGGCTGCTTGTGCCAGTCTGGAGACGTCTATAACTATAGCTGAATGCTAATGTTCAATCGATCATTTATTTATTCGATCATTGTTTAAAAGTACGAAAAGTTCTTATCCTAGTTAGGCATATGCCATTGGTTTTTGTAAAATCTGAACAGTTTCGCGCCTGAAGAAATGATTTGGGTCCAAATCTTTCGCTCATTTAATTCGTTTAAGGTATAGAAACTGAAAAGCAATAAATTTACGTTATTGCTAATTATTACATTTCTGGCCAATCTCAGCATCTTTTCCGACAGCCCTACTATAATTCACTAATTATTAGATAGTAGGCCTAGGGCCTACTTTTCGGCTTTTCACTCTAAAACCACTTTTCCTTGTAATGAGATTTACATGTAGGCCTAAATCTACCATGCAACATGCAGTAACAGTTTCAACCAGTCTTGTTGTCCTCGAGACCAAGGTCTTGGTCTCGAGTGCACTCGAGTTCGTTTTTAAAAGTCTTGGTCTTGGTCTTGGTCTTGAGGTTCAAGGTCTTGGTCTTGGTCTTGGTCTTGGTCTTGAGGTTCAAGGTCTTGGTCTTGGTCTTGGTCGTGAGGTTCAAAGTCTTGGTCTTGGTTTTGCAAGACCAAGACCAAGACCGGCTGTCGATATGAACAGTCATTAATTTTAACAAACGGCAAGAATTTTAAAAATTTATCCAATAATTACTCATACAGTTATTGCTTTAGTATTTACACGGTGTGAATGAGGCTTCACTGTTGTTTTGAACAATTATTTTGACTTCCGGTTATTTACCATGGAATGATTTCAAACAGACTCATGATTAATTTGTACATTTACATCCGGTTCTTCAAAAGCTGCTTTGTGTGCTAGCGATTTCAGCACTGGTAGACCGTGTTTTTTCACATGGCAGAATTTTTATGCGGCCCCACAGGTCACGTCTTGGTCAGAAAATTCTGAGCGAATTGGTTTTTATAAAATTCAACAGGCATTTGGAATAACATTTCGCATGAAGGACTTTTGTAAATACGAATTCGGAATTCTCTGCAGTCTCCATTTAGAGTTGTTTTGCTTGAATAAAAGAAAAAACTCATGTTTTCATTAAAATAACGAGTAGTCCGACTGGACAATTTTTAGTAAGGAATAGAAGCCTGGATACGACTGTGATTTTTGGGTCTTGGTCTCGGTCTTGGTCTTGAGGTTCAAGGTCTTGGTCTTGGTCTTGAGGTTCAAGGTCTTGGTCTTGGTCTTGAGGTTCAAGGTCTTGGTCTTGGTCTTGGTCTTGAGGTTCAAGGTCTTGGTCTTGGTCTTGAGGTTTAAGGTCTTGACAACAAGACTGGTTTCAACTAGAGTTAGAGCAGCAATTAAGAATTTTTGTCAACTTACTATTTTCGCAACCGGCGTCGAGTCTTCTATTCCGGAAAACTTGACAATCGAAGGCACGATGCCAAGAAAAAAACTTTGCTCATTCCAATTAATGGTGAAAGTCGTTTTGTAAGGCAAACTGTTTTCTTGATTACGGTCCTTCAGCTTAGTAAGAGCGTGCACAACGAACTAACCACCACAGTCGTCTTGCGAGGCAAATTATTAACGAAGACATCTTAGCAAAAAATGCCCATGTATCGATGGTAAGCCATCCCTTAACAGTAAGAAAAATCTCAATGACGTCATTTCATATTAACAATAATTCGATACTCCTAATAGTTAGTGAGAACAGTGAAATGACGTTAAGAATGACGTCCTTTCAGTCGTATCACGGTGTAAGAAATATTCTTACATCGTGGTCGTATGAATGATGATGATGATGATGATGATGATGATGATGATGATGATGATGATGATGATGATGATGATGATGATGATAATAATATTCTTTATTATTTCAAACTGACGGACGCAGCAAGATTACATTGAAACATGAAAGTAGGCCTACAATCAAGATCTTACTTAAACACACGGTTTGGCAGCCATGCAAGACGCCGCCCTAGAGGGGGTTACGGGAATCGATCCGCGAACCTAATGCTCTCCTGGCCATAAGCGTTACCAATACTCAGTGGTGTCACTAGGGGGTGCGGGGGTGCGATCCGCACCGGGTGACACCTTCAGAGGGGGTGACACCCAACTGACAAAATGACTAAAACATTTTTGGTGCAAAGTTTCAGCAGAAATTTATTATTTTTAAATTAACAATAACAGATAACAACGAAAACATTTGTCGTATGCCAAGTTTACATGTACTGTACGTATTAGCATCAATATTAAAAAAATTACTGAGGATACTATATGGCAGTGGCGCAACTAGAAAATTTTCCTGGGGTGCTCATACTGCAAGCGTCGAAGGCGCGAAGCCGTGAGACCTGAAGGCACGAAGCCTATAGCGACTAGGGGATCTGAGGGAGCGTCGTAAGCTCCCCCAGCAGGGTCTGGGGAGCCCCAGAAGCCAACGCATCTTGTAGTAGTTGAAATCAAATGGAGCACGTTTTTGGAAACTTAGGCTCTTGTTTGTCAGCTGTTTTTGAACGATAAGTCATGAAAACTTTAAGAAGAAATTGGTTTTCCAGGATCCCAGACTAACAGCATGACAACTTCAAAGTTTTATTTTAAAAGAAACAGGTTTCGTCTTTACCTTTCGGCTCTTTCAGAAGTGTCTAGTTATTTTTTCAGTCAAAATAGATTAAAAACATTTCTTACCGTTTTTGTAAATTGGTTAGCATTTTGTCCAGTGCTATAGCCCATGCTGCTACCTTGTTAGCAGATATTCTCAATAGGTTTTGCAATCGTGTGGCAGACATAGTAAAAAATTTCTGTTGTCCTCACCTGACTTTTTATGAGACGAAGCCTAGAAAATGCTTGTTCTGCAGAACAAGATGTCTCTGGCAGGGCAAGCATATAAAACGAAAAAATTCGCTTAGTTCCAATTGACAATCGTCAGAGGATCGATCAGAACGCAACCCTGTAGGCTGTAGGCTAACTTTGAAGTCTAGTTGTCTCTCAGTTTCTGGGTCTTGCTGGTGAAGTTCGCCAAACTGACGAAGTTCTGCCGTCATTCGTCCAGTTTGAAGAGCCAGAAGAACGCCTAAGGACGGGTTGTTAAAACAACTTGCCAGTAATGTTGTTCTTTGATCAAGTCAAGAATTTCAAAATACTCGCGAAGTTGAGTTGGATTATTGCATTACTATAGTAGACCAAATAATTCTTGCATCACCCCCCACCCCCAAAAGCAAACTCATCGGATTTTGAAAATTGTGTGGGTCACCTTTTAAACCCTGGGGCTGCCCCCCAGGTGCTCAAGCACCCCCTAGTCGCACCACTGCTCTATGGTCTGGTAAGGCACTAGTGGGAGGACCGGTTCCGGTCCGCTATTCCGGGGGTCCGCTATTCCGGGGTCCGCTATTCCGGGGTCCACTATTCCGGGGGTCCGCTATTCCGGGGTCCGCTATTCCGGGTATCCGCCGGAATTTACATACTTACAACATACATGTACATGCATAGGCCTACATAAATGTATACTTGCATACATACATACATACATACAAATACGCACGTACATACATACATACATACATACATACATATATACTTACATGTATGTACATACATACATATGTACATACATACATGTACGTACATACATAAATACATACATGCATACACACATACACACGTACATACATACATACATACATGCATGTACATATATAGATATATGTACATATATACATATATACATACATGTATACACATAGATACATACATACATACATACATACATGTATATACATACATACACATGTACATACTACATAATTACATACACACATACATACATACATACATACATACACATGTACGTACGTACATACATACACATATACAAACATTCATGTATGTACATGCATACATACATACACACTTACATACAAACATACATAGATATATGTATGTACATACATACATGCACGTACATACATAAATACATACATACATGCACACATACATACCTACATGTATGTACACAACTACACATACGCACATGTATGTACCTACATACATACATGTATGTACATACCGGTACATATACAGACGTACCAGTACCGGCCTAAGGGGCGTGCGAACCGTGCGGTCGCACGGGGCCCGCAACTTAGGGGGGGCCCGAAAATGTAAAAAAATTAGCAATAATGTTATGGTTTCGATTAAATCTTCTCCTTTGTCCATAAGATAAACTTCCTCTATTAATTTTCGTGCATAATTAAATTTGACTTGTTGCACTTGATAACAATCCACTAAAATAAAACTTTTAACAATGAAAAACAAGTTGACTTGTGTCATGATAGGCACGTACAGTATACTCTGCACGGGGCCCGAAATATCCTAAGGCCGGCACTGGACGTACATACAAACATACATAAATACATGTATGTACTTATATACATCTTCGCACATACATACATAAACACATACATACATACATACACACGTACATACATGCAAACTTACGTACATACATGCACACATACATGCATACATACATACACGGATGCACACATACATACATGTATGTATGTATGTATGTATGTATGTTGTATGCATGTATATATTATGTATTTACGTGCGTATGTATGTATCTATCTAAGTATCTTTGTACTTGTGCATGTATGCACGTGTGTATGTATGTATGTATTATATATGTATTTATGTATGTGTGTATGTATGTATGTATGTTTGTATATATGTACGTGTGTATGCATGTATATATGCATTTACATATGTATATATGTTTGTGTGCATGTATGTATGTATGTATATATGTATGTACCTACATGTATGTAGGTACATACATGTACCTAAGTAATCTGTTTGTATGTATTTATGTACATGTGTATGTTGCATGTTGTATGTATGCCTACGTTGTATGTATATATTATGTATTTACGTGTGTATGTATGTAAGTATATACATACATGTATCTATGTATGTATGTTTGTACGTGTGTATGTATGTATGTATGTATGTTTTTATGTATGTACGTGCGTATGCATGTATATATGCATTTATATATGTATGTATATATGTATGTGTGTATATAAGTATGTATGTATGTTGTATGTATGTATGTATTATGTATTTACGTGTTTATGTATGTAGGATTTTACATACATGTATCTATGTATGTATGTATATACGTGTGTATGTATGTATGTAAGTATGTATGTTTGTACATACATGTATGTATGTATGTATGTAGGCATGCATGTATGCATGTACATACATGTCTTAAGTATATACATGTATGTTTGTTGAATATGTATGTATGTATGTATGTATGTATGCATTTATATATGTATGTCTGTTTCTATGTATGTACATTGTACGTGTGTATGCATGCATGTATGTATGTATATATATACGGGTGTATGTATGTATATTAGTGTGTGCATAATGTATGTATGTTGTATGTATGTATATTCCGGCGGATCCCCGGAATAGCGGACCCCGGAATAGCGGACCCCCGGAATAGTGGGCCCCGGAATAGCGGACCCCTGGAATAGCGGGCCGGTACCGGAGGACCATGGGGTAACACCATGACTTACCGCACCGGGTGACACCAACCTTAGTGACGCCACTGCCATTACTCTATCCCCACTCCCCTAAATATATAAAATTTCTACCACGACCTTGTTGAATAATCATTATTCAATAATGATATGCCTGGGGAACTAGAACTGGTTTTACGTAATGTGGCTGGCCAGAGTTCCACATTTTAATAAACTATGAGTAGATAGGAGATACAGGAACTGACGCAGTCGCTAGGTGTCGTTCTGAATGCTTTAAAACCGTTACAATGAGTGAATCTGAAACCGGAGTTGACGCATTCGCCAGGCGGCGTTCTAAAAGCTTAAAAAACCGTTACAAAGAGTGAATCTGAAACCCCAACCCGTTGGTGCTATCAAGGGCCTGCCAGAGGGGAATGGAATGGTCATTCAGGGTAAAGAAATGAGATTACAAGCCTTCTCGTGGCCAGCCAGCCCTTATAAACAGATCGGCGCCTATACATAAAATTTTAAGTTACAGAATCGGATAGAGGGTGAAAAATCCGGAATTTTGCGTACCTACACGGCATACTTTGCTTCATAAATAAAGAAACGCAGCGCTGGCCCATTTAAATCTTCAGCCATGAAGAACATACTGGGCCAAGCTGCCCATCTTAACGACTGCAGAACAAGCCACCTATCGAGTGTGGCGGAATCATTTGATAATGCGATAGATATAACAAACTGAAATATGGTTCTTCTCGTAGATGGCACAGTAGCTACATTGGTAACAGCGCTAGGCATGATTGTTACGATCCCAGTTCGCCTCCCGAAGACGGCATGACTTTTGTAAATACTTTAGTAATTTAAAATCTTGGTCTATCACGGTTGGTATTATACACTGGGACCTTAAATTGCGTGGTTCCGACCCAAACGGGCAGCGGTGATGAAGATTCTCATCCGATCAATGATCAAGGTCGAGGCAATACAGTCGCTATATAAAACACGTACATTTGCATGTTCCCATTTCAGGTTACTCGAGGGCTTAATTGATGCAACCATCATTTGTGGGGCGTGGTGGCTCAGTGATAAGTTCGGCGCCTTGTGACCGGAGGGTTGCAGGTTCGAATCCCACTCTAGCCGCTGCGTACGGACCTTGGGCAAGTCACCCCGAAACAAATTTTTCATTGTCAAAAATTCATCAGGTCAAAATCAATATTTACACCTGAAACGTGCAGAAAAATCGTTTTTACGCTGTGTGAAATTTTTCACCCATCCCCAAAAACTTTTACCCCGAAACAAATTTTTCATTGTCAAAAATTCATCAGGTCAAAATCAATATTTACACCTGAAACGTGCAGAAAAATCGTTTTTACGCTGTGTAAAATTTTTTCACCCATCCCCAAAAACTTTTACCCCGAAACAAATTTTTCATTGTCAAAAATTCATCAGGTCAAAATCAATATTTACACCTGAAACGTGCAGAAAAAGCAATTTTGCTATGTGTAAAATTTTTTCACCCATCCCCAAAAACTTTAACCCCGAAACAAATTTTTCATTGTCAAAAATTCATCAGGTCAAAATCAATATTTACACCTGAAACGTGCAGAAAAAGCAATTTTGCTATGTGTAAAATTTTTTCACCCATCCCCAAAAACTTTTACCCCGAAACAAATTTTTCATTGTCAAAAATTCATCAGGCCAAAATCAATATTTCGAACGAAATCGTGCAGTGAACGCAAATCTACGCTGAGTAAAATTTTCAGCCGGACTTTGAAATTTCAAAACGTGACACTTCTCGTCGTTTTCTGAATACCATTTTTCGGTCACGTTTTTGGACTTGTGAATTATGGAAATCGGGGAACTATGGAAATCGGGGAAATACGGAAATCTGGAACCACGGAAATCGGGGAACTGCGGAAATCGGGGCACTACGGAAATCGGGGAACTGGGGAAATCGTACGGCGGTGGCGCGGTGACCTGCGGAAACTTGAGCACATAAAAAATTATAAATCCGCTAATCGTATGGTGGTGGCGCGGTCGGAACAACAACAGATTCAACGTTCCAACCGCCTACGACGAAAATTTTTATATCGTGGTTCGCGGAGAAGACCCAGCGCTGGTTAGTTTCTTGATTAGTTCTGCCACCATCTGGTCTTTGCTTTGACTCGGCAACTCTTTTTTTCCATTCTTGCTTTGTATATCACGTTTCATCGTTCTATATTTCTCCTCCTCTCCCAGAATAAGTTTATATTCTTCATCGCTAATAGCCGTGTCTTCCAATGCCTTAGAAATGTGGTCATGAACAGTGTTTAGCTTACTTTCCGCCAAAATACAAATTTCGTCGTGTTTTGAAGCTTTAGCAACAAACGATCGGCTAACAACATTTCCAATAATATCCAGAAAACTCGTCGCTATGGCCAAACTCTCCAGAACAATACCAGGAATAAAACCAATACCAGTGGCTAACATAGCTGCCCCACCCACCCCAGTTCCAAGACTAACTATAGCAAGGCCGGCCGAGGCCCCATTAGCCACATCTACAACCCTCTTATACTTCTTGCATAGTTGTCCCCGACTTATCGCCTCAGATCTCAGGAATGCTTCTACTTCACCGATCTTCTGTAGACGAAACGTCTGCGACTTCGTGTCTGACGAAATTGTCGGCTCCGTAAGCGTTGGATACAAAGCCATTGTTTTTTTTTTTATAGTTGCTCTATTAGTAAAGTTACGTTTAAGTCGATAGATGAAGTACTTTCAACGCCTCTCTTTTTGCCTTCAATTCGGAAACTCGTTTGTCCTGGAACGAATATTGCCCTAGCTGCATCAAATTGTCCACTTGAAATGTCGACTGTACGATCGATGCTACCACCAGCAGCCGCCGGTGCTATAACGCGAACTGTTGCATCACCACCGCAAACACCAAAGACTGTTAGCTTCCAGAACCCGCCCTCTAACGAAACCCCCTGATTGGTGGTTTGCAAACTTATACACGGAAAACGCGCAGCGGTCAATGGAAGAGTTTGCCACGCACTGGTGGTTACCGTTCCGGCCGCCGTATAGATATCGCGGCTGTGGTAATCGTCAGACACGAAGTCGATGTGTTGTTGAGGCACCGCGGTCAATAGCTCTGCGGTGGGCTTCGGGATGTCGTACCCCCAGTGGCCCACATCACCTAGACTGTCTATGCTGTATTTGCACATGTCTATTTCTCCGTGTTGACGGAGATACCCCCGAATCTTGTAGTGCGTGTCAGTCATATTTTTTCTATACTACTGACTGTCCCCCGTGTCTAAAATATGTATAGATCTGGAAGTGGGATATTCCAAAAGTACCTTGTGTTGGGCTGGTGGCCAAGACCACCAGCATGAATTTTTTGTGTTCTGTGTCACAAGTGAAGGTGAACTCTTGTGCAGAATTAGTCAAAGCGACAGTGGAGGAAATGAGAGCAGGGACTCTCTGTGAATCGGTGGTTGGAACCCCATAAAACTTCCAGGACGTGATACGCGGAGCAGTAGGACTAGATCCCCCGGCCAGACTAACCTTCCATATTCGCACAAGCGTCGGGCATTCAATCATTAAATAAGTCCCTGTAACCCGATCCCCAATCTGGGTTCTCGATGTGGACGCCGTCCTCCACTCACCTCTCACACCCGAGTTGAATGCCATATGGGGCGGGTTAGTGGGTAAAGATTCGTTGGCTGAGGCAATAAAACCCGTTTCGGAAACGTTTCTGGAAAGGGGCGGAATATGGCCGCTGTAGTTGAGAATCTTGATGCCCGTCACGTATCGCCTTTCATTAGCTATCTCACTGTCTACATACCGTTTATTTGTCACATGCAACGGTTCTGTTGGTACTCTATCACTCTTTGTCATGTTGTCGGCGATCAGCTTCGATACTTGTGCCATACTCGTCGCGTCGCTTTCGGACGTTGCTGCGCCCGTAGGGAGCCCAGTAACTCTTTTACCGCCCATGATTAAATCACCAGTCATTGCATCACCAGCTTTAAGCACGCATGCGCTCCTAACGATAACATCTTGCTCGTTGGCGTACGTCTTAGCAGCTTCAGCTTTCTGGTCCACATAGAGTCTAACTGAAGCTCCAATCTCAGCGTTTTTCGCGTCCACATACCGTTTGTTAGTCAAGTACTTTGGTCCAGCCGGCACCGTATCATTATTCTTAGTGGCGTTGCTGATCAGCTGCGTCACCTGTTTCAAACTCGCGGCGTCGCTATCGGATCCTGGAATTTCTGTTGGGAGTCCAGTCACTCTTTTGCCACCCATGGTCAAATCACCAGTCATAGAATCGCCGCTTTTGAGCACATGCCCGCCTCTTACGATAGCATGCTTCTCGTCCACATATCTTCTAGCGGTGGTGACCTTCTCATCCACGTACTGTCTGTAAGAAGCGTCGCGGGAATCTACATACCGCTTATTCACCACATGCAACGACTCCGTTGGTACTCTATCGAGTTTTACTAGAGCGCCAGCGACCGCCGTTGACACTTGTTTCCAACTCGCTGCGTCGCTATCGGATCCTGAAATTTCTGTTGGGAGCCCAGTAACTCGGTGGCCGCCCATAACTAAACTTCCAGTCATTACGCCGCCGGATTTGAGCACGCACGCATTCCTGACGATAACATCTTGCTCGTTAACATAACTTTTAACAATAAGGTCCTTGTCATCTGCATACTGCCTAACGGAATCTCTCAGCCCCGCATTCTTCTCGTCCGTGTACTGCCTGGCATCGATAAGTTTTTGGTCTGCATGATTTTCGGCTGCGGTCGCCTTCTGGTCCGCGTATCGTACCACTTGTGCCCAACTCGCAGCGTCGCTATCGGACGTTGCTGTGTCTGTGGGCAGCCCAGTAACTTTGTGGCCACCCATTTTTAGAACACCAGACATCGTTCCACCGGTGATTTGTAAGTTGTCCTGATCTATGATGTCTGCATAAGCCTTTGTCGCGGCGTCTGTTTCCATCGTGGGCGTTCCCACGTTTGTCAGTCGAAAACCTCCAGCCGACAGAATTCCCATCATGGTATCACCCGCTTTGTGGACGAGCCCAGCGGCGCTTATCTGCCCCCCTCCCACCCCACCTCCACCGTCTCTTCCAAATTTATCAACCGGCATTTTTTATATACAAAAAGGTGACGGAAGTCTAACATAAGTCAAGCACGATATCTTCAAAATTCTTTCCAGCAGCGAGCTCTATTAGCACGGCTAGGCAGAGATGACCACATACCACATCATCTGGCCCCTGTAGCTGAAATGTTTGTGTTCTTATAGGATTTTTTAAATATCTAGAAATTTCGAGAGGCGGATCCAGCCCATAACTGTCAAAATAGACGGCTTTTGGTCCATCTATCCAATAGGCGACCCAGTGAGTACCATCACCAGAACCGGAATCCAGATTAACAACTCCACACTCCTTCTCACGAGCCACGGCGGGCAGACCATCTCGCATGAAAACACCGCGGAAATGCGGCAGCGCTCTGGCAACTTTCTCTATGTCAAAGTTGCTCAGCGGTTTTAGTTTTTTTGTCCGATGTACAGGCCGGATCCTTTACACATTGAACAGCAACCACCATAAGTCTGGCGCCCGAGATATAAACCGGTCCCGCGGACCTGAGCTTCGAGTTCGCGATTGTGACGCGCGGCCTCTGCTAAAGCCGCGTCGTCGATCCGTTTTTTCTCGGCTTGGGCCGCATCGCTGGCCTGTTTCTTGCGCAGAGCCTCTGCATCGCTGGCCTGTTTGTTGTGCACGGCCTTTGCCACCTCGGCGGCCCCTCCAGCCGCGGCACCCACCGCGGTTAACCCGCCAAAAATCAGCGGGAGGAGAGCCAGTAGTGGAAGAAATCCGCCCGATTTTGTCATCTTTTTCAATTGTGTTTTGGTGAATCTCAGCTCCATGCCAACGCCTTCCGAAATCTTCCTCACGATTCGGGCGGCTTGAACTTTCGTAAGCGCGAGCTTATCTTCTCCACGAAGCTGGCCATGAGCGAGTCGGATCGTGGCACCAGTGCCGGCGCGCGCAGCTCTAGCTAATGTTTGCTTTTGCCCTTCGGTCAGTGAAAGGCCGAACGCAACGTATTCAGTTTTCATTTTTGGAAAAAATATATCTAAAAGAGGGCCTTGTATCTAAATGTGAAAACCGATTTCTAGTAGACGACGTTGAATTTGCTGCCATCCGATTCAAAATTCAGGAGTCGGTCGCTGATCAGGACGGCATATGCTGTCGTATTATTTGGTACCCCCTCGTTAAAGTCCACCTTGATTTGTATGTCCTGTACAGAGGTTTTAAGTCGTTCAGATTGCCTGCGCACGTCCAGAACGAAGATCGGAAACAAATCTACAAATTCGATTGGTGTCGGTTGGCATGACGATTCACGCGCGTCTATGCCGCAATATTCTTCCTTGAAGTCACGTAGGGCCTTGTAAGCGCGAGAGGTTGTCCTCTTGGTGAAGTCGAGATTCATGTCAACCACCGGGTAGCGATCGCTGTTGAGCATAGCGAAAATGTTGCGAACCTGCACATGGTCAAACAGTGCCGGATTCTGGCCTTGATGTGCATTCTTTCCAGTCTGAAAAGCAACAAGAATCCAGCGTGGCTTTTCCGTGCCCGACTTAACGCTCAAACGCCAGGAAAAAGTCGTCGCTCGTGGCACCGCAATGTTGTCGCATTGCATGGCGCGGAATGCTACAGGTACCTTAACCTTGGCTTCAATCTGCTTCATAAGCATGCTTTTATACTCCAAAGCGGGTATTATATGCGGCATGAACCAGGAGAGTTTAGTCAGCGCGATCTGGCCATTGGCCGCAGCGGCTTCCTTGAAGATCGCGTCTGCATCCCCCTGCCGGCTCAGCAGTAAAGAGTGTTTGATCCCGTATACGACCTTGTGATAATCATCGCAAAAACCGAATAGATGTCTTAAGGGAACGATGAATGAAAATGTGCCGATGGGGACGGGTTTTCCAATGATCATCAGTCGACGGGCCTCGAAGCCGATATTCGCGGCCGCCGCCGCCGCACTCGTGTCCTTCTGCCAACACATGTTTAAACCTTCGCCTTTGGAAAAATCATCGCCGTATACCAGCATGCCTTTCATCGTCGTGGCTTGCCCAGGTGACATGACATTCTCTATCTCGGTATTGTTAGCCAGGTATCGAATTTGAGAAAACATGTACGGGATAGCATTGTTGATGAATGACACCAACGAGTCTGCGTTGTAAGCCGCGCCAGTTGATGTAATCCTGCCCTCCACAAGAAGGTAACTCTTAGAAGGCTGCGTGAAAATGTCTTGGTTCTGGATGTCTATCTGTATGGCCTGGCCATTGTTAATAGCCGCAGGGTTTTGTGATTCATACTCGCGGTATTCAAACGATTCGATGCTATTGTCATCGGGCACCGCCGAAGCGATGTCCAACATTTCACTCGGCACGTCAAATGCTGCCATTATTATAGTTAAAAAAGTTCAAGCTTCAATTATTAATCATGCTGTAAATGAATTTCATTTACGAAATGAATTTCATATGTGGTGGGTTAAACATTTTGTTGCGTTTTGTAAATTAGTCGGAAATTGTTTTTTTCATTTTGCAAGAAACAGACCCCTACCACAACGACTCGGCTTTATAGTTTTGAAACCGGATCCAGCAATGCGGCTGTTTATGTCGGCCATTGTCGGAACAACGGGTGGCGGACTCACAGCCAGTTGTTTTAAGTATTCAATGCTCTTGTCGCTGAGCGCCTTCTCCAAAGGTGCGGGGACAACGGGCGCGGCAGATGAATTTTCATTTCGTAAATGAGCTTCATTTACGGCCGCAGCGCGTCTCGCTTTCACGGCATCAACAATTTGCCTGACGGCAGATGCTGTTGTGGCGCCGGCTTTCGCGACATTACCAACCGCCTTGGCAACGTTTGTGATTGTGCCTCTATTCGCCGAAATGAAGGAGCCTGCACGGCCAAGGAAACCCGCGATTTTGGGTATCCAGTCGAAAAGTCCACCACCCACGACACGACGCCGCTTTTTAATTCCAAGAACAAACATGAGAATATTTAAGTGTGAAAATCTACGCACTGCGGATGTGAAACCTTATAGTTACTGTCTCACCGCGGAGGTTTAATTGTTCACCATTCTGGTCGGTCAGCCACACACGAATGCCCTGTACGTTACCAGCCGGTGCAACTGGTAGGTACACCAGATTTTTCGGAGACTCGATTACCTTGTAGCCGGGCGACACATCCGGGAAAAAACTGTAGATTACTGGCAGCTGGCTACCATTTCGATACGATCCAGAGATAATGTCACAATTTACCAGGATTGTGTCCACGCGGAGAATATCGACTGGATTTTCTCCCTCTTTATAACCACTACCAAGCCTCTGAGGGTTAAAACCGAGCATTTGCCTGATGGTAGATTGAGCCATATTTACCTTATATAGGGCATTCGTAATTTTTATGAAGGCGCGTAGGGTAGATGCGTTAGCTCCTATGGTAATAGGAGAATTAAAGCCGAGTGGTGCCACACCCGTCGGAGAATTTTGCTTTTCTAACTGCCTACCGATTTCATCATTAATCTGTGCGATCTCGTAGCTTCCGTCGGGCAAAATGATCGTCTTCCACGTCACACCATTGTCGGTGCTGTAGACGAACTTGTTATTTGTGCTATCGATGTTGGGAATCGAATTATAAGTTTCAAGATTGACCAAAGCAAGCTCAAAGCGTCTTTTTGGATCCAGGTACAGCGGTGGTGAGAAAGCCGTGGTCCACCCTGTAGTATCTGAGGAAACAACTATACTAAAATTTTCCTTAGGCTGTAAAAGTTCTCTAATTTCTTCGAGCAGTTTCTCCGAGCGTTCCATCTGAGCCATGAATTTTGTTTTCTATTTCTATTTTATGAGCATGTTTCTATTCAATTCGAGTGCCAGCTCTTTGGAGATCGCACCGGAACGCAGTAACTCGTCGAGAATGGCGGAGATTTCGTTGCCGAGACCAGTGTTTCCCGCGGCCCTAGAGGCCACCAAAAGCTGCAACCTCTCTACCAGAGCGTTTGGGTCGTTGTAGAACTGCACCGCGCCGCCTCGAATCAGCTGGAACTTTTTACTTTTCCGGCCATGAATAGGCAGACCAGACATCTGTACGAGTTTTTTAAAAGTTTCAATTGCTTGAGGCGAGTATTGCTTAGTCTTAACGAAGCGTTTCGTTAACAGGCTGAACAACGACTCATCGGCCGGAGATTCGAGAACGAGGTTACCACCTTTAAACACTCTCAGTCTACCAGCAGACAGCGCGACGGGGTCGACGGAGAGCTCACCCAAGGCGCTACCTTGTAATTTAAGAGGAACGGCTGGGACACTGAAACCCTTTCCCTTTTTGATGAGGGTGTGGCCCTCTATCAGTGTATCGATTCGCTTTTTATATTCCCTTAGGGCTTCGATATCTGCAGTCACCGCATCTACCTTTTCTTCGTCTTTTTGCTTTTTAGCCAGCTTTTTCTCTTTGCCCAGGGTGTGGCGATTATAGTGATTGACCTCACCGATTATCTTTTCGGCACCTGCCTTGTCGGCTAGATCGAGCTCGCTCGGAGGTTTGAAACCGTGCCTTATGATTGCCTCGACGTTGAGATATTTGTTTGGATCAACTAACAGTGCGGGGGGGATTCGGGATGCTGGAAGCGCTGGAAGCGCTGGAGCAGCTGTTCCTGCTGAATCGCCGAACAACGCCGCTATCGGGTTAAAATTAGCAGACTCTGAAATCTGCGCCGGCAAATCCTGTAAAGCGCTGGTAACTTTCTGCAACTCCTTAGACGTAGCCGCCTGGGATTCAGCCGTGGCTGTGGCGATTGGTTTGAAAAGCTTTGCCGCATCGTACTGAAGGTTGGCTTCACCGAGCTTCTCATCTACGAAACGCTGTCTCAATCGATTTCTCCGAGCTAAATAATCCTGAGTCAACGCGTCTCGCTCCTGTTTAGAAGAAACCTTTGTCCACATCGTGGTTGTATGTCGACTATATCTTGTAAGTTCTTAAGTGTGACAAGTTTTACAATGTGACTGATAATATCGTCACAGCTGTCACGCTAAGGTATTTTTTTATACACATTCAATCAATCAGTAACGATAACTTTTGTCCACATCGCGTTTGTATGTCGACTATATGTTGCCTATATCATGTCTTTAAATACTTGCCTTCGGCTTATAGAAGCGATCGAACCCGCAGCGATATTTTCCATCGTACACTTTGGACGTCAAATCTATGACTGCGAATCCATATGGCTGGGCAGCACACTCGCTGAAGAACATACGGAACTCATCGAAAGACATGTCGCCGCCTACGAACGTATCGTGAATGGCTCGTAAATTTTTGCTGTCTTGGTTGAAGAGGACGATAAGATTAGCATTGTCACGGATCGCTTGCTTGGGAATGCGGAAGTAATTTTGAGTTAAGTAGAAGCAGTCCGCGCCACCGTGTCGACCCATAGTGAAATACCTTTCGATGGGCGACTGTTTTTCAAGCATGACGTCATCGAACACTAGAAGGCTTCTGGCATTCTTATTTAATGATTCAACTGGAACTATTTCATCTGAGCAAGAGTGAAAGGAAGCCACTTCCTTCCCGGCAACTTTTTCCAACTCTGTAACCCAGTCCCGGAGGAACTGATATTTTTCCTGTCCCAGAGACTTCGAGTATAGATACAGCCGATCAAAACGCAGGTACCCCTTCTTCAACAGAAGGTTGAGTAGTAGGTTTGTTTTTCCACATCCGCTAGGCCCACAGATTATGCATCGTATGCTTGATGGCAACAACCAATGGTGGTGTTTTTTCCCATCGTCGGCTTCGAGATCGAAATTTGTTATTTCCATATAGAGACAACGAGTTATGATTGTATTCAACGAACACAATGTATTGCCTACGATGTAAGAAACATACTGAGACTTCAAATGAAACAATCGTCGAGTTACGAAACGGTCGGCCAGCCAAGAAGGGAACCTGTGCCGTCTGCGGTGCAAAGAAGAGCCAAATTTTGCCTTCTAAAGTGCGAAAGACTGGAGGTTCTCTACTGAATAGGGCCCTCAACGCTCTACCTCTACCAGAAATGCATATGAGCCTTCCATCCGGTATGTCTTCGGAAGATAATCCGGGAGGTTCTTTTCAGAACACGGGAAAGTACTCTTACTGTGGACCATTCACAAAACTCGACAAACGGCTGTCACAGCGATATCACGGTGTTAATCAGCTCGACCGTGCGTGCCTCCACCACGATGTGGCTTATGCAGTTCATAAAGATACCCCAGGGCGTAACCACGCAGATGACATCCTCGCTGCAGCCGCGTCGAAGATCGCACTCACCGATGAAACTCCGGATTATGAGAAGAAAGATGCCCGGCTCGTATCGGCCATTATGTCAGCGAAGTCGAGGCTGGGGATGGGTGTCAGAACGAGCCAGCGAAAACGCAAATGAAATTCATTTGTGTATGTGTTTACCTGTTTGTAATATATAGTTTTACTGAAATGTCTAAGCACCTTTCAGCCGTCTATTACAGCCCTAGAGGTTACTGGCGAGGTAAGGCTGCGGTGAAGAAACTAGCCTCAGCCGCCAAAGTTTCCGATGCGGAGGCTCGCGATTGGCTGAAGAAACAAGCGGTGTGGCAGATTTATTTACCCGTTCCACGCCGCATACCGCGTCCAAAGTTCGAGGAAAATCGCCCAAACGCCGTACACCAAGCCGATCTCTTGTTTTTACCTCACGATAAAGTAGGTCGAAAGACTTATAAATACGCTCTCACTGTTGTTGATGTTGCCTCACGATACAAAGAAGCTGAGCCGTTGATAAACAAAAGTGCGACCGAAGTCGCCGCCGCTTTAAGCCGGATCTATAAGAGGGGTCCATTGACTTGGCCTCGACTTCTTCAGGTCGACCCTGGCCGCGAATTTATGGGTGATTTTACACCGTTGCTGGCGAAGCACGACGTTCTTGTAAGACGCGGACAGGCCGCAAATCATCGCCAACAGGGCATCGTTGAACGCTTTAACCGTACTCTAGCTGAGCGACTCTTCGGTGCTCAATACGCTCAGGAATTGCTCCTGGATGCAAGGGGGTCATCAGAACGGTCAGTGGAATGGGTTCGACGATTGCCCGAAGTTGTAGCTACACTAAACGATGAGCCGACGCGCTTGCTCGACATGAAGCCGGTTGAAGCGATGAAAGCTGCTAAAGTGACACAGAAGCCCTCTCATTCACAAATGAAAACTCGTTTGTGGGGAATGGATGAGCCTATTCTCGGACACGACGTTCTCGTCCGCTATTTGTACGCTCCCGGCGAGCTCGAAGGTGGAAGCAAACGTGCCACCGATCCTAACTGGTCGCTCACCATCCACGCTATTTTGGATGTTGTTCGGCAGGCTGGTAAACCGGCTTTATACCATCTAGTTGATGGGCCTGGCCGCGGGTTTGTACGTGAGGAGCTGCTTCTGGTGCCAATGGGCACTGAGTTACCCCCCGATAGAATACTCAACCGTCGTTGATTTTGTAGTGCCCGTATGCCAGCGTTGTTATCCCGTCCGGAGATATCCACTTTTTTGTGTCTAATGGAGAGAGGCTGATCTTATTCTGCTCGTACACTCCGATCTGGTGGTCGTGGCTTCGAATCACGACTTGTGTGTGCCGCATCTCTTCTCGTTCGAACAGGCACTCCTTGTATAGCTCGTGGTGCAGATCCTTCTTCACAACTGCTCTCTGAACGCCTTTTGCTTTCCTGATCTCTGAACCGCCCGATTTTAAGATCGAGTACATCTTCGGACGCAGTCCCACGAATTCGGCTATGGCAACTCCGTTACATTCATCCTTGAACTTGCCCACGACTTTCTTGTTCTCGACGTCGTAGTATGGGCTGTCTCTAGGAAACTCGGAGAGGTCGAATAGGTGTTTTTTGTTCCACATATCGGCGTAGGCGTTCGGAGTCTCCACCTGAAATAAGAGGCTATCTGTGTCTGTATATAGCAACTGAGCTTTTTCACCGTACTCGTTTTTCACATCGTTGTACCAGAAGTCGTACATCAGATGCTTGCTGAGGTCGAGGACAGCCTGGCCGACATATACAGGTCTGTTTAACTTGAGCTTGTTCTTCAAACTATGAATCGCGGCGAGTTGGTCGTTGAAGATTTTGTGTGATATGTAGGCCGGGTCCGCAATTAGTTTACGAAGTTTGTCAACTTTTGAGGTCGGGACCAGGTTGACCCTAATTCTTTTTCTAAGATTTTCCATGGTTTTTCCGAACACTGCATTATTAGCCAGTTTGAAGAAGTCTTTTTCAAATTCCGACGTTGCCTTCGCTCTCAATTTTGTATTCATCTCGATGTATGGAGCCATCCACGCCTCCTGTCTAAATTTAATGGCACGATGAATTTTAGAAACTCGCAGCCCCAACGAGTGATATAGTTTGAGATTTCTATAATGGACCACATACCGCTCCTTAGGTCGTAGGCTGGGTACTAACTTCACATGCTTTGTGAACTTGCCTCCCAACTCGTTCATAAGCACATTCTGATAGTCGCTCAACCACTCCTCTTGGACTGTCAGGGTCTCCGGTG
Organism: Allolobophora icterica; assembly: GCA_963556255.1. Taxonomy (NCBI): domain Eukaryota; kingdom Metazoa; phylum Annelida; class Clitellata; order Crassiclitellata; family Lumbricidae; genus Allolobophora; species Allolobophora icterica. The sequence goes on along the minus strand of OY744607.1, from coordinate 32,627,886 downwards.
CTAGGGGATAGTCGCTATGTGATTCGTGGAGGTGCTCCGGGTACTCAAGATCTACTTCAAGTAGGAAGCCTTCAGGCGCGTCGTCTGGAGTTTCCAACACTTCGTCGAGAGTTGGACTTTCCCAGCTGAATGCTCCAACTGGTAATGGCTGTTGCATCGCCCAGCCGTACAGGTTATTAGCGTCGAGATACATGATCCAGTTTTCTGGCTTCGTAGTATCATGATCTGGGCATTGCGGGTTGTTGGCTTTTGCGAAGCGCTTAGATACCATCGAGATTCCACCTCTGAGACCTTTCTCTACGAACAAATGCATGTCTATGTCTGTTAAAAGTTCGAGCTCGATTTTCGTCTTTTTCAACAAAGCGTCCCAGGCCATTCCTGGTAGGCTAAAGTAGTTTGCTGGATCTAGACTGTAGTGCTTCATTGAGGTGTCTCTGAAGGTCTCGAATACATCGGCTAGTAGAAGTACATCCGTGCGGAGATACAGGTCGTGATAGTCGCCCAGAGTTTTACAGTCGAATTCGTTCCATACTCGTTGGGCGTGTTCATAATCCGCATCAGAGATGTTCTCTCGGGACAGCCTGCTGTAGAACGCTTCTTTGGGTGGAAGTCGGTCTTCTTCGAAGCGGTGGTAATCGTGGATGTATTCGTAACAATAAACGCCCTTTCGCCTCAACAGATCTAATTTTAACCTTTCGTTATGAGCGAAATTTTCGTTTATATACGCAGTTGTGACTTTCAGATCCTCAAGCGACAGGTTTCCTGATAATTTATCCAATGAGCTGTTTAGAAACTGGAGGCTGTCGATGAACTGTAGTTGCCCTATGTTGAATGTCATGTATTTCTCCATATTGTTTGGGATGCAGTTAATTTCAGTTTCCTCATCCTGTGCGGCCTTACAACTTCCGATCGCTTGCATGATGAGATGACTGTCGTAACCTCGCAGATTGTGGAAGACCACCGGTACCTTACACTTATCGGGATATATTCTAAGTTTTAAGTTACACTCGCTGTGAGCGGCACCTCGGTACTTACCGGTAATGTGGCAGTGGTCACGAACTCTGTCCGCTTCGAGCGCATCTCCGCAGATGTGACATTCGGTAGCCTCGCGGAATGATTGACGATCGGCCGCTGACATAACCATCTTAGCTGGGGTGGCCAGCCTTTGTTTGATAGAGGCTAGCTCGCCTTGTAGTTGTTGTAGGAACTCCTCCACGGCGTTTTCTCCGCGGTATAGCACCGGCTTCTTCGTGCGGCCGTCACATCGAACTACTATATAACAGAAGCTGCATGGTTTCTGCTCAGCTATCTGTCTGGTGTTGCTCTCGATGGGGTTCATGACTGCACCTTCGATTGGTATGTTCAGCGCCTCGAAGTCGGCGTATATTATATACGGAGTGCGCATCTGTTTGCGATGGTTCTGGAATTTGAGGATATTTTCATCCTCTTTTGGCATCTCAATCCGCTGAGGCTTCTCACTGATGCCCTGACAATCTTTGATGTGGGCATCCAGCAAGTCTTGTCTACAGAATACGTGTAGGCAGCGGCGACATGGGTGTTTCTTGTGCTTGTCTTTGCTATTTTGATGAAGAATTCGGCCAAGGTCTTTAATCCAGACGTAGTGGTAATCCTCACCTTTAACTAATAGTAGAAGATCGATATTATAGTCTCTATTGGTCTGCTTTGAGACATAAATCGGGTACAGCCCTTCATTCCATCCGAAGACCGATACGGACACCATCGGGTTCTGACGCTCGAACTTGCCGACATCTGTGACCTTCACTGGAAATTCTATTCCGTCGAAGTTTAGCTCGAGGAGGTGGGCACGATACTTAGTTGGGCGTTGAGGGTCCTTATCTACTGGATACATTGCGCTTAGAATGGCCCACTCGAAGCACCGGTTGTCTTCATTCTTTACATTAACGACTGAATGATAGGGGATATACTTCGGTGTTGCAAAATAGCTCTTGCCTCGGAAAGGCTTATATCTTGCAAAACTGAGGTCTAGCGCCACGACCCGCCTCACCCTCCACCCCGACCCCTCATTGGTGTAATCCTCGAGGAGTTTTAGTATTTCGGCCTTGGCCTTCCGTATAGCCCCTTGGATTTTACCCGCATTGGTAACTGGTACTGCTTTGCTTCGAAAGTATGTTGTGGTGGTAATAATACCGGGAGCCGCGTTGCCATCGTACACGTTGTCAATAGTCGGCGCCAACTTTTCCAAATCAACAGTCAACACTTGAGAGTATTTCAGACCGTCCTGTTTCAACAACTCTTCGTTGAGTTGTGCCTCAATGCTGTGCTCCATTGCACTCAAGAAAGCCAATGCATCTCCTTCCAGCCTGTGGTTAAGAGGTACTTCTGCACGGAAGTCTCTCAGAAGCTTATTGGCGAGCTCTTTGTGTAGTAGAAAGGGTGGTGGTCCACCTCTATCCTTCTTAATTAGGAGTGGGTCGAATTGTGCCAGAAGGGCCTTACGTTTTGCCCCTCTATGCTTGCGCACTGGAGGAATTGGCCTTGGAAGCAGTGGCTGTAGTAAGCGCCTTTTGACCGCATCTGGGATAGGTTCGTCTAAGATATTCTGTAGAACAGCTCGAAGAGCGGGGGGACCAGTAAACTCACCCAACAATTGTTCAATTTTTTCATTCGTAGACAATGCCATAGTAATAAATTAGTTTATATTACTGTGGCAAACTTTTCTCTAATATAATAAGTTTATCATTTCTTTAAATAGAAATTTTTTTATTATCTAGTCTATTGAAATAGATGATAGACGTTTCCATTCTTTATTAAATTCGCGAACTAACCCACCTCGTCGAGCTCTCAAATATTTAGCGAAATAACCACATTTCATACACTCACCCACGTGTGTTTTTATACCCCTTCCACATTTGGCACATGGTCTTGTCCCACAACCGTTTCGCAGTCGTGCCAAATGTTTGAAACAGTACTCCCCAATGCACCTGCGACAGCAGAGGGATGTTTTACCTATATCGAGCCAAATGCAAAAGTTTTGTCCTAACATTATGTTTTATGTATACCACAACCTATTCATTTATTTAAATTGAAAAATGACCCGGTTTGGGCCGGCCTCGTGGGAGGTTCTCGGCCGGCAGCAAACGTTGGTAATCTCATTTCTTTACCCTGAATGACCATTCCATTCCCCTCTGGCAGGCCCTTGATAGCACCAACGGGTTGGGGTTTCAGATTCACTCTTTGTAACGGTTTTTTAAGCTTTTAGAACGCCGCCTGGCGAATGCGTCAACTCCGGTTTCAGATTCACTCATTGTAACGGTTTTAAAGCATTCAGAACGACACCTAGCGACTGCGTCAGTTCCTGTATCTCCTATCTACTCTATGAGCCCAATTTGAAACTAATTCTTTCCTGAACAGGAAGCCAATGCAAAAATTTAAGCACAGAAGTTCAAATTTGGACGTATATTAGATATGGCAGACCTAGGCAAAGAGTTTTGAACTCTGCAGCTTCACTCAGTTTGACTTATTGATACCAGTAACAAGCGAGTTACAGTAATCTAGCCAATTGGAAACCAATGCATTTGTTTGTTACTTTAACACGTAGCGTAGGATTTACGTGAGCCGTCGCGTTTTGCATAATATGCTGCGTCATTGTGTGAGGAAAATGCAAATTACATCAAGAGGAGTAATTTTCAACTAGGCAGCAGACTTTTGAGTTGGTGAAATTACCAATCAGTTCAAATTTATATTACACAGAGACCTCGTGCTACCTAATTGGCACCATATAAGATTACACACATGGGCGTCGGCAGGAATTTTTAGGGGGATATTTTTCGGGGGGTAAAAATTTTATACAGGGGCAAAATGACGTTTTTATAGGCCTATATAAAAAAATTCGCATAGCAAAAAGTGTCAAATAATGATTGCAAGGACTTAACGTAAATACATACAATAGAAACAGCAACTACATGTGCATGTATACTTCACTAGAAAATGTACACATGGTACAAAACAAAACTGCAATCATTTACTGAACAATATAATTGCCCCAACAGATATTTCGAACTGATCAACAATTACAAAAATTCCACTCTACCAGTGTTTACACTAAACATTTAGGGGCCGTCCACATATTACGTACGCACTGAGGGGGGTCGGATTTTGGCGATTTTGCGTACGGGTGCGAACGGGGGGGGGGGGAGGGGGGGACAAAAGTGTACGTACGCAAAATAAATTTCTAATTATGACGTCCACATTAGCCTATTTATAACTCTGTATTGTCCTATAGTCGTCCGATGGCATTTTATCACATTATATAAAAGCCATGTGCAGTTATTCTGTGCTGTGAACGAGACACCTATAATTTGTCTATATCGGCTCACTCATCCTTCAATCTGGCCTAAAGTGCAGACTTTCGAGACACTTTCTGCAGCTGGTCTTCGGGGGGGTGCGTCAAGTGTACGTACGCGGGGGGTGTGTGGAAGAAAGTACGCTTGCGAACAGGGGGTCCAATTTTCCCGGATTTTTGCGTACGTAATATATGGATGGCCCCTTATAACCAATCTGCAGACTAAACAGTTACACCCGAGTCCTTTAAATATACTGTAGATAAGTCACATGATTGCATAGACATGTAAAATGACCATGAGTTCAAAGCATATCTTGTGATTGTCGTGCCAAACACCCTCAGCTGCTGCTATTTTCCAAACTGTTGGCTGTGTGGCCATGACATTTGCTTGACCATCAATCTATCAGATGATGAGGGATGGGAGGTTATTATGTAGTGTTGTAAAACAATTCCACAACAATTACAGTTCTGTCCAGGTCTGACCAACTCTACTCTAACATCTACTCTGATCTGTGCAGCATCACATAAAACTTTGTTCTCTTGGTACTTACACAAAAACTTTGTTCAATAAACCTCTTGGTATTTGTGCAACAAAAAGAAGCGAAGGATGGTCATTCCTGGTTCAGTTCAGCAAAGCACTGTAGCTGACAACTGCATTTACAACACATCTGTAATAGCCGTTTCCAAACATAAACTCACAATCCCTGTAATACTACATGTATATTTTAAACCACTTAGTGAAATTACATGAACACCTCTTTCCATGCAATCACTAACTAACTAAAAAGTACCTATGTAATACTGCAAACCATCTACTGCAAATTACCACGAATACAAAAGTATACAAATAGCAGACAAGTATGCCATTAACTCATTTACGTCAATAAGTTCTTGTGAACAAGATGAAAATGATGGAACTTTAGATCCAAACATCTTCCAGATATCGCTTCTGGGCTCGCATTGTTGTCAGATAGGCCTCTGCTGTTATTCCATCCATTCCTTTTGGGCAACAAAACAAAAGATCTTTTAAACACAAAAATTTACTTAGGACATTAAAAGACCAGGTGTTTTGAGATGTTTAGAGATTTTCATGTTGTTACGAGGGTGTGTAAGCCAAGTGAATCACATGCAGGTAAAAAAAGATTATTTCCTAGACACAGCACCCTTGTGGCATAGAGAATTGGCATAATTGTTCAGTAACTACGGTGCCATCTGTGCAGCCAGGCTACTTAAAGACATCAAACTTCTGGTAACATGTCGAGGACTTCTGTTGAAAGTGGCAGGTAATAAATGAGCAATTACCCTATGTACCTTATCATACATGGCCACCATACAAAAGCTTCTGTGACTGACAGGAGAAAATTTCGTTATAATATCAGTCTATAATACTCAAGTGACATGTATGGTTAATGGAGACTATATGGAGATTAGCAGATAGGTGACATATCCTTATAGGAAGCTTTATTCTTAGTAAGACAAAATTGCCAAGATGAAGAATCACAAGATTTTCCCATCCTGTCTGAGCAAAAGCCTAAACTTTAATAAAACCAACCTTTGTAGGACTGGAGAAGACTATTGAAGGTCTTGTACACATCGGGTGCCATTCCCTTGGCATCTCCACATATGTAAACCTGTTCACATAAATTTTCTATATTTCTGTTTCTATGTTATTTGCAGGAAAAATCCTCCAATAATAAAAACATGCTAACTTATCAAATTCTAAGTAAAGTGAAGAAGAAAATGCAAAATAATTTTATCACGCAAAACAAAAGAAGTCTCAAATTTAATACCATGATTAAAATTTAACTTCAGATGCCACAGTATCATTGGCAAAGATGAAAGGTATGATGCACAGTTTTCAAATTTATACTTTAAGCATGGTTTTACAGCAGATTACAATGTCCTAGCTCCACACACATAAAAAAATCATATACAGTTAATCTGAATATTTACAATAGGCCTTTGAATGAGTTGTTTCTCACAATTAAAAAATTTTTGGGGTCCTGAAGAAGTGCAAAGTTTATAATTGCAATCAACAGAATAAAAACATTTGAAAATAAAATAATAAGATATAATTACACTGTCAAGTTTGCATCATACATATAATAATTTTAACACTTTAATGATGAGCATGTACTAAAAGCAACTGGGAAACCAATGCAGCTAGTCATAAAAGTGTCAAAGGTACTTTTATGCTGTTCTACAGAGTTAAATTTCAGCATGTAGGTCAAAAGATTGAAGCAGCAAATTTGATTAAAAATTATGGACTTATTAGCATTCTTAAAAGTAGTAGAAAGTAGGACCACTATTGATCAAGAAAACTCTGTTATCTGAAGCCTATCTACAAACTAAAATACTCCAAATGAAAAGAATCCAATTAGCTAACATAGAAAGCCATAACGGCAAAAAAGATTCCCACAACTCTCACTGATCATCAGACTAAAGTTTTAATAATAACTACTATGCATGACTGCATCATTAACTGCAAAATTAAGCATTAAGCTCCTGTCAAATAATATAGAAAGCCACAATTGCTACAAAGATTCCTGATCATCAGACCACAGTTCTTAAATTCAGTAATATGAAATAAACAAATTGTATATTGAAAACCTGAGCATTTCTGTTGTGAATCAGATTAATAAGTTCTTCGCCAAATATCTTCATGTTGTCTTGTACGTAGCGTGGAGTGCCACTCGGTTGAGATACATCACGAGAGTGACTGACGAGTAGTTTTGTGAGGACACCAGTTGAAACAAAGCCTTCCATTTCCTCCCTGGTTCAAACATTTAATTTTATGCTACTACTGAAACTGGAACAACGCTTGGAAAAAACTTCAAAAAAAGCAAAATGATTTCATTTTAAGCTATGACTGAAAAATGCAGTAAACTTGAGTACAAGATCAGAAATATTAAATTACATTCACCACCACCTGAAAACTTGTTCATGCTGCATATTAAGTCTCAACCTAAATGTGAAAGGGTAACAAAACAAGCAGACACCTTGTTTGTCTCATATAGAATGAGTCTTACACTAAAACCATAAGATCCAAATGTCTAATACACAGAAGTGCAAAACACATAGAGATCTACATATAGAGATGTTAAATAAGAATAATTCTCAGCAGAAATGGCTGACGACATTTCATGCAGGATAAATGAAGTCAAGTATGACTCAAAAGATCTCTCAAAAACATCCGATATTACAAAACTATTAAGTAGGCAAAAGAAAGACTTACTTGAACAAGAAGTCTAAATTCTTGTTTCTGCATCCATAGAAGAGCCATGTCTCTCCAATGGAAGACTGCGAATCATTAACTTCTGTGACCAAGTTAGATCTGAAATAAACATTTAGGAATTTTAAACTAAAGTACAATAACTACTGACTGAAAAGCGAGAAAAAGACTGAAAAGTGTTACATGATGACAATAGTGTGACCACAAGGAACAAAGTCATGGAATTCATGGACCTGTGCCAAACCAGAAAGAAGCACAGAGCAGCTACATCTAAAGGTACCTAGCAGCCAGATGATATGTATGTATTCTGAGGGGAGGTAGTCATTAAGAAGCTGCTCAATTTGCACTCTATATTAATGATCAAATAGGAAATGATGCCATTGAATTGGAAATGATGTCAAGCACAGTGATTTAAGTACCATGGTACACAATACAATTGTGTTTTGATATTGCTCTCCTTCCAAAGGTCAGAGGTGCACATGACCATATGACAGAGTATCAATGGTGCAGACCAACTGTGAGTGATAGACTTGTTCAAGATCCCTACAGCGACTGCCTCGGACAAGGTTTGAACCCATACTCTCCACATAACAGGCTGATCGGCCACCGTGGTATGTGATTGGTAGTTAGCCATCCACGAAATGCCTGTCCACCCGAAGTCTGTCCATGAATACCAATGCAAGTTAAGGAGGTTAAAAAAAGGTCTTGTTGTTAGACTGATCCTGTGCTTTTGTCTTGAAACAGGTCTGTACAGGCATTTAAACAAGTCCCTTACTGCTACCATAGAAGTAAGGTAAGCCAGTCACTCTATAATTCATGATACCTCTTGTAATATTACAGGTGTGATTGAAGGATAATTTGGCTGATGTACAAATGTAACAACAGCAAAACCACACAACTGGACACAGTGGACAGCCTTGCATCACACACATAACACGACTTCAAAATGCACCATACATTTCACAATTTACATGACACATTTACATGAAAAGATCAGTATATAGTTCACTCTAACATTAAAATCAGATACCAGGACAAACTTATGCTTACAAGACACAGCGCTCATGAATAAGCTGGTGTCCTGCGTTTTGTTTTTAAGCAGTGTTTTAGAAATTTGGAGCTTACAATTACGGTTAGGAGTTTAACATAAACCTACAGCCAATGTATATTTCTTGTCTGATCTAAAATTCAGAGATACTTCTGTTAAGATAATGAATGATTTCTATAACAATATCAGCTTAATCTTCAAAGCAGCAGTGTTTCATATATTCAGTAATAAGTGGCCAACATCTCAATTTCTTGCCTGTGTTGAAGAAAACCAACAAATGGCGCCACTCCAGTTCCTGGTCCAATCATGACAAGTGGAACAGAAAGATCGCTTGGAAGCCGGAAGAAACGATTAGTTCGTAAGAAAATAGGGACCTACACAAACCACAAACTAAAAACATCAATCCAAAGCAAAAAAATCCTATCATAGCCTTGCCAGTCCTTGATAAACACTTTGAAGAGCCTCCTGATAGGTCCCAAATAAATTTCAGATTTTAGATCGTATATAAGTTATGTAAGATCTGACATTACCTGCACCTATTCCAATTTCATCAGAAACATCAACTGTAGACCATGCAACGCAACACAATACAGTTAGTGCTGCTGCTGCTGTTGCTTCTGTAACAGCTGACTTTATTTATTCTTGGAAAATGCAGAGCAGTTCTTGCTGGTCCATCTGGTTAAGAAATTGACCACCTTAGACTAGCACCTGGTCTCACAAGTTCATTTACCTATGCATGTGTCAGTGTCTTTACATTCTAAATATATGCTACTACTGACTTTATGTAAACATTCCAATTAGGGCTGTACCGAACATTCGCTTCGTATTCGCTTCGGGGCCAAATAGTACGCCAAACAGCTATTCGGTATTCGGCCGAATAGTAGCAGTCGGACCGAATATGAATAGTGGTCACGTGACATCTGTTTCTGCATATGAGGCTACTATACCGAGTGGACTGAAGTAACTCTCATTAACATAATATATGCTGTGGTTGCAACCAGGTGTTGCCTACTGCCTGGACCACAGTACCTCAGTGTCAGTAGTCTCATTCTTTGTGTACAGTGAGTGAATGTTAACGTATTTTTGAATGTTGTCGGTAGACCTATTTGTACACTATTCGTATTCGGCCGAATAGGTGGTCCAAATATTCGTATTCGACTGAATAGTGATAATCACCTATTCGGTACAGCCCTAATTCCAATATGAATGACCACTTCAACCTCACTAAAGTGCGAGAAAGACATTACTTTTATGCATTCTTCAGCCAGCCTTGATTGACTCTCGGTTTCATGAGACACATTTTTCATCTGAGGTGAATTCTGCAGTTGCTTTGTGATGCTGTTGAGCCACCCAGTGCAGACACCATCACGATCCCCTGAACGTCCTTCCTCACCAGGAAAATGCAGCACATTAAAGACGAACTGCATGCATCCAGGTGTACTCAGTGATGAACTACAGATATCATGAGGTCAATTACCTATACAGCAATTGGTGCATCATTTCCTCACTCATATACTCTATCAAACAGAGGCTAAAATTTAGGAATAAAACAGAGGACATCAGATTTGCATTTCTGTGTGACTTTGTGTGCATTAAAAATGTTTGTAATAGTAATAATAATAATACTAATACTAATAATAATAACGCGGTAGCCTTCAGCGGCTCGATGGTTACAGCCCAAGCTGACTTGGATGAGGGATAACCGTTCCAGAAAAATAACTTATCTAATCTCTAAGACCTTGAGGGAATGAAGTACCTCAGGGCAAAAAATAAAAAATAATAATAATAAGACTCTGGCTATAATTGTCTTTTGTGTCCTATGAGCATATATTTTTTCAACTTAATTCATTTTAAAGGACATCCTTAAGATTATTTCTTTGGCTTAGCAGTAAATAATTTGTAGACCAACCCTATGAAGAACTGGAACATGTTAGCAGAATCTAGAATTTCAGGATGAATATAAAATCAGAACAAAGAAAACAAAAGCACATACCTCGAAGCTGAATAAGCACGTGGCTGAAGTCGTGGTAAATTCTCTGTGAAAGAATAGCATTGCAAATGAACTATTTTGCTAAAGCAATTTATTTCTAAATGCTATTTAGAAATAAGACACAAGGCCGGTAAAGTCGCAATTCTGGTTAGTTCAAGACATGGTTTTGTTGTACAGAATCTGTATGAGATCTTTTATTAGTACATTGTATTATTGATAGTGGACAATGTAGACAAGATTGACAGCATTATTGTCCCTTCAAAAATTAAGAAGTAGATGCAAGTTATGGAAGCAGCACAAGGGAAAGGCTACTGGGAACGAGGTCTACTAGTGACTATGAAAAGTGAATCCCAGTGGGGGATTTCCAGGGTTGTTCCTTGCCAATGAAGGAGAAGTTTCTGTTTCATCACCTACAAATTGCACCCTCCAACTACAGGAATTTAATATTTTCTTGATACTTTCTTAGAAGCACTGTAAAAGAATATCAAGTTTATTATATTTAAGATGAAGAAGACCAGTCCTTTGACCTAGTCTGAGAGGCAGTCATCGGTATGAAGTGTTAGTTGACTTCATTTTCTTAGCCTCAGCATATGAGGGTGGGTGGCCAGTCATATTCCTCACTGTCTCATCTTCCCACCGACAGTGAACAGTCAGTGTACTCATTATAGCTGAGTTGGCTAGGTGCAGAAATCTTGAACCAAAATTTCTGACTTGGCAGGGATTTGAACCTCTGACCTCTCGATGGACAGTCCAGCATTCCACTACAATATCATGCACCCTTATTATAGTTAAACAATCTTAAAATTATTCTCTCACCTAGAAGAACATCGATGGGAGGCTTGCAAGAAGGAAACGCAGATAAAATGTCCATCAGGCTCAGGTTGGGTCCACGCACAAACTTAGCAAAGTCATCAGCTCCCTGTTTGCTGCAGAGCTCCTGCAGTCGGCGCTTTTCTGTGACATCTTCAGTGAAGTCAGTGAGAGCTCGCAAAAACACCTAAAAATCAAACAAACTGACAATTTATACAGAATCATCACACATATGAATATTTCAATAGATATGGTAGTTGTAAACAGTTACACAGTAAAAAATCACACAAATGTTCACTGCATGTAAGCATCACCCCAATACATGTAGCTTAACGAGTTTGCCATAGAAGGAATTTCTTAGAAAAAGAATCATTACAACATTCTTTGAAACAATTTTCTTCGGGATAAAAACCTAAAATTTCCGGATTTCAATTTAAGAAATGCTGTGTTAACCGTGAAGCATCAAACAATTGAAGCCTCTCCCACACGCAAAATCTCAGAGTCTGTTTAAGTAATATCTGTTTTAGCAATATTTCGGTCCCTTTGGATTTCCTAATAAGCCTCGGATACGTGCTCAGATACACGTACACCAACATATAATTTGTTAAACTGTGAACATACATGTAACATACATATCTATTCCATTGGATAAACTAGATTTTACTTAGGTCATGTTGAAGGTGGTTTAAGAGTGCTCAAGGCTACCCAGAACATACCCTATGCTTAACAGATGGTCCACAGATGCTTGGTTTCATCAGCATATCAATGGACCACAAAAGACAACAAAAACCCAACAGTTGCAATATATGAATTATCAAACAACGAGCTAAGATACATCCCTGTGGTAATCCATGGTTCTCTTGTGCCACATGGCCAAGAGGAGACATGGACTGAGTGTGCTTAGACAAGATGGAGTGAAGCCACAATACAGGATGGTCAATAAATACTCAACAGACACTCAAGCAAAACACTATGGTCACATCAAAACAGCCAGAAAGAGTACTATCAAATAGAAAAACAAGAAGCAGATGCACTCATGTCCAATGGTTCTTACTTTTCTTGGCGTTTCTCTGATTTCACAACAAGTACGAAGAATTTCAAACAGAGTTGACTTTTGTGGCAAGAACTCCGGTACCCGAGCATTTTTCTTACGAGTGTCTGGAAGCACTTCAAGGCAACAGATGGCATTTGCAAACTGTGTTAAATCAAGACGTGATATAAGGGAACTGACTTCGCTTGTGTCATTTGGGCAAATAACAGCAATAGTGTCACCAGGTTCATAAGACCAATCACAGCTCTGTAACAAAAAAAACAGTTTCAGTAAAATAATTATCAACCATTAGAGCCAAACACTAAATACATGTAACTATGCTTCACTGATAAGTAGCAAAGTCCACACCATTTCAAACAGAATGTACAACTCTAAGAAGCTGCAGTGCAAAGTGGCACTGCAGGCCCACAGATTCATGAAGCCATCTGATTCTAAGCATTGTATTACAGAACTGTATTGAATAATGATAAGAAAAGATCTCTTCATTAAGCCAATCACATAATGTGTCTTATAAAAGGTCAGCTACTTCATTGTATCCTCGATACATGAGTCTCTCTCTCTACCAGTCTCTTATTGTGTATATACTCATTTTATAGCCAGGCTCATTGTTTATGCCAAAAGCTTCACAATAAAAAGATTTCAAACACAGAGATTTTGTAAAAGTAGTATTAAACCAGTTGTAGAATATTTCCAACTGTGGCTTGCTTTTCTCAGGTACTGTTGTAATTAGTAGGAGTCGATATTTAAAATCTTTCTATACAGTCGACACCGCTTATGTCCATAGCTTCGGGACTGCCTTGGACCTACACTGTCCATGACATGCACTTAACCGACTTATGCACATAAGAGAAGTTCACATGTACTGTGCAAAATTGGCTAAATGTACTGGTACACTAAACAGAATTTTTATGATACAGTTTGCACACTCCGGAATGTCGACCAGCAACAATGTTACATCATCTGCTCATATGGACCACAGTGCAGCCAAGATCACTGGACAGCTGGAGTCATTTGCTGTCCACAGGTGAATTGCCTATGCGGCCAGAATCTTCTAAGCTGCCGATGCAATTAAGTGTCGTTGATATACACAGAGCCATGAATAACGGGCCTGTGGTCAGCTATGCACGTAACCGAATTATGCACATATGCGATATGCACCTACCCAAAGTTGTCTTCCATTGAAATATACTCTATGAAAACTGGACCAGCCAGCATCTGCACATACTGCACATAAGCGAATTATGCACATATTTTTACATGAACTTCCTTTAACATGTGTCAACATCTATTTCTCAAACATTTGCAATCATTTCAATACTATTTTTAACCTTAATTAATTAACAATAACTCTCAAGTACATCATTCCTTTGATCTAATTCACTTCTAAAATGAGAAGAGAACTTACACTGATGTCGAGGTCAATTTGGATAGTAGTTTTGACAGCATTATCATGAGTTAACTTTTTGGCAGATTTTATCTTAACCAGAGACAAAGATGACCTTGCACCTGGAAACGGACAGCTGTTCTGGATGACCTCCTCTGGACAACCAGATTCCTAACAATCCACATCAAGCAAACTAATTTAATTGAGACTGATATGAAAATCAATTCATAATTTACAGAAAACAAATACCAATGGTGGTGCATATACCAGCAGTATATTAAGTGAAAGCAGATTAATTTAAACACGGCCACTACTACAACAACCTGCTAAAAAATTAATTTACCAAAAGAAATCATCTACAGGATAAGTAAATGCAAAAAAACAATTTATTTTTAATTTGTAATAACAGATAAACAAAAGAAAGAGGAATAAATAGCAATATTTCCATGAATATAAGAATTTCACTGAAAGTGTGGTAAGGTAATCACTTATTTATTATAAGCCTCTATCAACACATGAAAGAGGCATGGCTTCAGAGATAGATCATAGAAGTGTATTTTGGCACAAGTGAAAATACAACAGAAACTTTTCCTTGTCAGTTACATGGCTTGATAACAAACTGTCAATTTCAAGTGAAGCGTTTGGATTCAAATCTGAAGTGCAGAGGCGAAAGGTAAAATCAAATGAAAATATAATTCAGAATATATATAGACTGGACATTCAATACTAGATTGTGTGATTTCTTAAAGTATGATTCTGTCTTGAAAGATGGACTGAAGCCAAATGAAGTCAAATGGTTCAAGACTCAACACTTAAGAGTAAAACAAATAAAGCTGGCAGAACTTACGGACATCTCCTCAGTCAGAAATGATATGTTCAGGAAACGAGGAGGGCACAAAGGAAGTGTGAGAGGGACGTCGGACATAGTCGAACATGTTAGACTATGTATGGTTGGCTGCCCAATGTTCACACTTGAAAGACCATCACGAGAATCTGCCTCAGTGTTGATGATGTTCTGATTCGCATTGTCATTCTGTATATGGCTCTCTGAGTTAATAATTTTTCTCTGATCTTCACTGGAATGTACAAAAGTTTCAGTGGGGATAGTTCTAGACAAATCTCCATTTTCTAACTGCTGTAAAGTTTCTTTATCTTTTTTGTTTATTTCTTGAACTTGTTCTGCAGGTGAAATAACACATGAATTTTCCACTTCCTTGGTAATGTTTTCCAGCAGTGAGTCTGTCATCCTGCTTGTCATGTCTTGATTTCCAGTTGATTGAAGGTGTCGCTTTAGACTCTGCAGAGCTACTTGCTTCCAAGGCTCAACAACAACTTCAAGACTACAAGAAAAACCACAATTTCATTTGTCACAACAACCAAAGCTCTCTCTCTCTCTCACTGAACCATCTACTGGAACAAGCAACCATTTCTCACCAACACTTCCCAACACAAAAACAACCTTGTATACATTTTCAGCACATTCAAAACCAAATTTGTTTCCATCTGTCCATTATTTTCAATCCAAAAAATCTTTCATCATAATAACTAAGACTGAATTTAATTCACACAAAATATCTCCATAAGAAGTGTTCTTAGACAACTTTTGTTGCATACATGCGCTCTTCCACGAAAATTCTGAAAGGTAGCACTGAAATCATCTATGCATCTTCTGCAACTCATACATTGGAATCTGCTTTAGTTGAGAACTCTAACACTTTAACAACGCTAGTGTACCAAAATGGACTGGGAAGTAAATGCAGCTCACCGTTGAAGTGTTAAGACAGATCTGATCATGAAAAGTGTGAAACAAAAATAAAGTTTGAAATTTGTCATTCCTGCATCATAGCTTTTCCTGATTAGCAATATTATGGTCATTTATGATGTTTGAGGCACGCTGAAAACACTGCATGCTATTATTAGCAGCGTGGACATAAAAACCTGAAGTTGTTGAAGGGAGGGACAAGCACTGAAATCAAGTGTAAGCCAGGCCATATGTAAATGAGATAATGCTAAAATAACATAAAATATTTTCTAAGTACAGTATGCCTATCTACCATCTCTTTGTTTCATTACACATAATTTTGGCTTGCATTTCACCACTACATAACCAATCTTTAGCAGCTAGTTTTTCCTCAACAATGTACTGATGTTGATGCTTAACTCCACCATTATGAAATAAAGCATACTAAAAATATCTGTCTAAATGTAGTGACTAAGCACACTATTTCTAACCAAAATGGTGATCAAAAGGAAAAGGAAATAAGCCAATTGAATATTTAAATCTTACAGAGCATTTTCGTGAGATTTAATTAAACATAATTCCTATATTTAGATATCTAGTACTACTCTGCAGATCTCTGTATCATATGGTAAGTAAAAGCATATTAAGTTAGTAGCTTTGAGGCACATGATGCCACTTTTGCATGATGCAGAGTCATGGGCAAAACAGATAGTGCATAAACGCATCTGTATCTGCATGTACATCTTCAGCTTATAAATTCAACCACAAGATCTAAATTTGTGTTCATGACTGAAAATCAAACTCAAAATGACCTGAGCTGAAAACAGATTGTCCAATGCAAGATCAGGATACAAGAAATACATGAATTACCACCTCTTCAAGGTCAAGAAAAACCTAGAGAACTATTGGTGCAATGTTTCATGGTGGATACGTATTCAACTGTAGAAGACACCTTATCTCACTTACCAGTGACTGATCACATGAATTAGTAAAATTTTCTCAACTCATGATGCTGATATGTTTGGCCTAATTGTCTAGAGGTAATAAACTATTTAAGAATAATCACAGTTCAATTTTTGAAGAATTATCTTTAAAAAATCAGTATTTCCTAACAATGATACCAATAAATTGATCCCCAAGCTTATGGACATGTCACGAATTAATTTGCTCATGACTTACCCAACACCATCATCTGCCCAGGTAGAAGCACAGAAATGTTTAGCACCCAGTTCCTCTAAACGCCTGTTCAGTGTCTTACCAAAATTGCAAAAATTGGTATAGTTACTATCTCCAAGTCCTGCACAGAACAACCCAAGAATAACAGTATTCCAATCATTACAACTGACAACTTATTGTAAAGTAGCAGGACAATTACACCCGAAACTCCTCATAGCGTCATCTTTGGGAGCCATATCCAAAACCATGTAGTAGTGAGATTGAATTATAATAAGGTTATTTCATAGCCAAACTAAATCAAAAGTTGTGTTGCAAGGAAGCATGTTATAAGGAATCTCCAGTAATATAGCACTCTTCAAAACTATTTGACTGCCATACAACAAGTAACTTCAGTTGACAAGTACATCATCCCTGCATCAAAGTGGAGCAGTTCAGATTAGCATAAACATAAGGAGAAATGTTTCAGAAGGATGTGCCAAAACACTTGAAGCTCAGTCCTCACTTGGGGCAGAGGTGACCAGGCTTACTAGAAACACAATTTCAGTGTCATGCATTTGATGCACAATGATCATTATATTAACGACAACAGGTAATAAATTACACAATTGTTAAAGCGTACCAAGAACAGTGAAACTGAGATGAGCAAGGTGATCCTTTGGCAGCGTAGAACGCTTGATCTTACGCCAGAACTTCAAAGCTGTTTCTGGAGGTTCACCCTCTCCTGTCGTAGAAACAATGAACACAGCACAATCCGTCTTCTCTAGACAGAACTGATTGAACACACAGAAACACACATATGCTGCAACAATCCTTTACTTGTAGGGTTATTCCATGTCAAATCAACCAAATTTACAACCAAAATTGACACGACCGACTCGGATTCACATGAAATTTTGCCCACTTCTTGGGCCACATAAAATATGAATAAACCCGCAAAAAAATTTGGGGTTAAGTACATTCCTAGATACGGGTCGGCAAACTTTGACCCGACCTGCTCGACCTCGTACCTTTGGATGCGTGTATCTCAGCTTATATCAGAGCTAGGAAGGTGTTCTTGGTGTCATTATTCAGCTCTTTTGATGAACAATTTAGGTACATTAATCATGACTATTTAAAAGTTTAACATCGAAACCATATTCCACAAATGAGCACTTTAACCTTGACCTTCACTCTTTCGCAACTTTATAAAATCTGAAAAAATCACACTTATACACTGAAGTGTCCTGAACATCCTCAGAAGAAATCAGATTGGGATCTCTAACGTTTTTTTTTCTATAACTGTTTTGCCTATAATAATGTGCAAACTTCAATATCGATTTCCTCTGAAATTGGTATCAGTTCGGGAAGTGTACCAGTGAACGATCTCAAGAACTCATCAACCATCTGAATCTTTGTCTCCAGTGTTGACCTATCAGTTGCTGTCCATTGTTTGAATTCAATTTGATCATATAAGCTGAGATACAGGCGTCCAAAGGTACGAGGTCGAGCGGGTCGGGTCAAAGTTTGCCGACCCGTATCTCGGAATGTACTTGACCTCAAATTTTTTTTCGGATTTATACATATCTTATGTGGCCCAACAAGTTGGCAAAATTTCATGTAAATCTGAGTCGGTCGTGTCAATCACTTTGGTTGAACTGACGTGGAATCACCCTGTAAGCAGATAGACAAGGCACAGACATTCACCTCAGAAGATCTGTAATACCTGTGCAGTATCCAAGCACATAAAGCCATAGCTTTTAAGGCAGATTCAGGCTTTCTTGGCTGCTGGTCCACGGCTTTGGCATTCACTAGGTACCAGTTTAGTTCCCTCTATAAATGTCTTTATGTCATTCAGCGCTAAACTCAAGACAAATCTGTTCCAACTTGCTCACCCAATGGAGCTTGGCTCTGGTCAATCTCTCATATTTTAACCTGGCTTCTCTAGTGGATTACGTCTGTATAATTGATTGAGACTTCTCTAGAAATGACCATTGACTGATGAATTTGACATTATGATAACAGCAATATAGACGTAATTAGATTAAATAAAAATTGTGAAACCATCAGGATGTCATACTCCTAAAAACTGTATTATCCCTTATTATTTTTGTGTATGAAAACAGGAATTCCAAGAGATAGATAACATTTCCTTGCATTATTGAATTATTCATCATATTGTTTTACATGATTCTGGCAGCAGATTTAGGTTCTGGTTTGATAGAAAGAAGTAGGTAATTAAAATGTATCCCAAATAAGTAGACAATACATTGGTAAAAATGGCCAAAATGCTACATGAAATAAGAATCAGCACGAAATGTTTTTTAAATACCAACTCAGTAGCACGAGATTCATACAAAAATTAAACAATAACTATGTTTTGGCCAATTTTTTCGTACAAATGATAGGAAGAGTAGAGTTCTGTAAAAGTTATTTTGAAATTTCAAACTTCTTCTAAAGTGGTCAGCATTACCCACAAAACTGACCAGCACTGCCTGTGAATCCATGGCAACTGTCTTTGTGTCATTGCAACAGATAGGCAATGTGTACCACAACCAGTGATTGTGCCATAAAAGTATAGGAAGGTGAAAAAACTACGGCCTAGTCAGTCTCTGTTCAAAAGCAATGGATTCACCACCGGTTACGAAAGAAGTTTATTTTGACATTAAGGTGCAAGTGTACCAAATCTGTTGGTGAAGCTCTTTTTTTGGGGGAGGGCCCGTAGAGTAATGGATAACACACTGGCGTGAAGAGCAGTAGGTACCAAGATCGAACCCCGTAGACACCCGTAAGGTTTATTCAGCCTTCCACTCGCTAGGTGGTGGCGGTGGTTAAATGAATAGTAGGCCTTGATTGGCACCGTATGTTGGCTGCCGCATAAACAGTTATATTCAGCTCCTGTAAAACTGTTATCATGTGCTTCTACTACATGTATGTAAGGCACCCTGCATGGCTGCCGTTTCTACTATATGTATGTTCACTGTACAGCGCAGTGCGTTTGCATGAGCTTAATTAAAGAAAAAGATTATCATTATTATTCTCTTTCATGGGAACAGTTTCCAGATTAGTGCAAGACATGCTGGATTCACACTGTAAAGATTTATATTTGTCCCACGTCTGAATGATGTATATTCGAGTGCAATACGACCATATTCAGGGCTGTAATGGAAGAGGCCCTCAGAGTATATCTTACCACAAATATTTTTTATTCCTCTTGTGTACGTTTCTTACCATGGATGACCAATTAATTTGGACTGTAATTGTAATAGCAAACTCCAAATTTCTAAATTGCATCGAGTCAGATGGGTTGCCCAAAGGGTAGTCAAAAGGAGGTGTGTCTGGTTGCCAGGGAGGTCCAGTGAGGGGGTAGAGTAGCTGCTAAGATGGGTGTCGTTTAGGTCAAGAATTGGAGGGCGGAGGATCACACGAGTCAGGGTAGGAATTCTTGCAAAAGCAAGCCTTCAGTTTTTAGTGGAAAGCCACAGGGGAGACAGAAAGAAAAGCCTGAGGCAGATGATGGTGGCCGATTGGCGATAATGATGAAGGAACCGAAAATTTGCGGAATTCATTGTGCAGCGAGATATGGCTCGGTAGGAAAACTGGAGAGGAGTAGTGACCGGGGGTCGAGAAAGATGAGGTAGGAGGATTATCAGGTAGAGCGGGTTGGCTGGATTGTGACCAGTTCGCGCAGACAGAGGGTGGGAATATTATTGTGGGGACTTGCAGGTTAGTGATAGGACTTTGATCTCGATATTTGCCGCCAGAATCACGTACGCATCAAACTATTACAAATTATTGGCAAATTGTAGGCCATTACAAATCTTGAACTGCTCTATGAACAAACATTGCGCCATATAAATGATACCTCTTTTTCCGTCTGGCTAATGCAGTGTAGGCGAGGGGAGAGGCCATCGTTTAGAGCCACTTCATAAAATTCTTCGGCTATGGCCTTCGCTTGGCCAGTCTGAGACGCATAAACTAATAAAAAGTGGCTCTCTGTCACCATTCTCGAAAATTCCTGTTCCTTTTTTGTAATCTTTTATTCCATACACTAAAATTCACAGTAACCTATATACACAAACATCAACGGTAAACATCTTACATCATGCGTTAAAGCTCTGTTTCGGAAACACGTGTTTACCGTGACATTGTAAAATTGGATTAGACTAGAACTACGAATTAAAGCTGCAATTTCGTAGCGCTAGTTTTAGAACGTAAAAAAATTTATTTCACTTTACTGTATCGGTTCGTCTAATTTTCAAGCGCGCAATCAATTGTAAAAGAAAGACAATAACTGCCAACTTGACAGACATACAGTTTGGTCCAGAGAATTTATTTACAGTCGAAATGAAAATGTCTGGATCGTAAAGTGGTTTTGTCAAATCAAAGGGACTATCCAAAAGTATCGTGAAGAACTACGAATTAAAGCTCCTTTTTGACCAGATCAGTACAAAACTCTTTTGACCAGATCAGTTCAAAAGTTCCCCCCACCAGTCAAACAAGATCGCCGCCTCTGGTTCATTCCCTTGCGGTCTTCCTCTTTTGTTTGCAGTGATGGGCAATAGTTAACTAAAAAGTTGCTAAACTTTTAGTTTAACTAAAAAAATTTAGTTAAGGAAGAAGTTTAACTAAAAAAAAATAGTTTAGTTAAAACCATAGTTTAACTAAAAAAATTTAGTTGCTAACTAAAAAGTTTAACTAAAAAAATCAGCAATATGCAACTATTTTTCCACAGTGAACATTGAACACTGTCAGCAAAAAAACATTTTAACACTGCATGGTTTTAGCATTAACAGCCTGTGTTTCAAATTCATACACTACTTACAGTGCACATGTAACTGTATGCCAGAACAGTACACATTGCATAGTTTGAAGGTGAAATTGTCATTGACGCTTTGCATTATTACAGTTCACTTAACGTCTTTTATTGCGAAAATGTTTGTCGTAAATAGTTGGAAAATAGTTGGAAAAAGTTTAACTACTTTTTTTAGTTTAGTTAACTAATTTCCAAAATCAGTTGCCAACTTTAGTTTAACTATTTTTTTTAGTTGGAAAATAGTTTGTTTAACTAAAAAAAATAGTTTAGTGCCCATCACTGTTTGTTTGTGCCTTGCACTATTTCAATAAACCAGTTTTAATTTTTCTGTCCTCCTTGAGTTTGTTCTGCCTGGCAGATCAAGACTTGGGCACAGAGGTGCTAACTCTTCACGACTGAGCCACGTTAGAAACTACAAGTACCTAAAAGCATAATCTTTTTATGGTATATTTGTGATTTATTCGTACGCTATTACTTCGTTCAATATGACTTGACAGCAGCAGATTAGAAGTGACTTGAAATCCTCTGTAATGTTATGTAATTAGTAACTTCTATTGTGCCAGTGTCTAATGCACAAGGCATCAACCGATGGCACACCAAAACCCAGCTGTAATCAGGTCAATATACGGAAGATCAGTCCGTAAGACAGAGGCAGCTTATGGTGGATAAGCAATTTTAAAGAGGTAATTTTTAAGTTGAAAACGAAATTACACAAGCGATTCAGCAGAGCACAGACACAGGGAGAAAGTTTCAAAAACAAGGTCCAGCAACCGAAAAAGCTCATTCACCAAGAACAGTTCTGGATGTAGGCATGACCAAAGATAATCAGATGACCTTTGTTGAATAATGATAAGTCTGGAGAGTACGAACTTAGAATTGATTTCAAGTATTGTGGCTGGCCAGAATTAAGTTTTATAAAACCATGAGCTCCTAGAGCTTTGAAACAAATTCTTTGCTGAACAGAAAGCCAATGCAAGGATTTAAGTACAGGGGTTATATGTTCATATTTTGATGTATTAGTTATGGTTCTAACCAAAGAGTTCTTTACTCTCTGCAGCTTCAGGATACTCTATTATTAAGACTTGCAAAGCAAAGGCATCTCTTGCTATAAATTTAAAACGAATACATTCCCTATTGTACTGTTGACTTCTTGACCATGTTCTTGCACATATTGATTACTGCTAAAGACCTGCAAATCTCACATTTTCAGTCGAATTGAATCTCTAATCGGGGTAAAAGTTCGAATTCAAATCTTGGATTCAATCAGCGGGTACCAGTTTGATAGTCATGTAGTGTGTACTTGATCGCACAGGCGTACCACCAAAACACAGTTATCAACATATCAATGTCGGCCTAATAACTGTTCTGCAGTTCAAAATCAATTAAACTAAAAATTAAGTTAATTAACAGAATTAAAATACCACAAATAATTTTTTGAAATTGAAACCAATTATAACTGTTCTGTTCTGGTTCCATGTTCATTAAAATTTAGAATCATTTTTTGAATCATGACGTCATTTTCGAATCGAATACTGCCGTCCGATTCATTTTCGAATCGAATATCGAAGCTGTGCAGGTCCCTAATTACTGTGTTGGCCAAGTGCGTTTCTTGCTACCATCATCCATGCCATTGAAGGGACATTATCAATATTAAATTATCGCAGTACATGTACTTGACATTTGAGGATACACTTCTTTAGTTCAAAACAGTTAACCAGAATTATATGTTTACTTTTTAGATCTGCACACTGAAAACAGTAATTACACTTGGCGAAGTGTTTGCCTCCTGAGGCTCTCATGCATGTCTAAGTCTCCATTGAGACGGTTGGCGACTAGTTATGGCTTCTTGGGCCACAACAAAACAGCAATTATGTGCACATCAACTCTATAGAGAAAACGGATTTCAAGCAAGAAATGAAGCTAAGGACTTGAAATTTATGAAAATTTTAGTACCTGTAACAAAGCTTACTGACTGCTCTTACAGTTAAGTTAAACAATTGCTCGGTCAACAGTCGGAGTAAAATTTCTCCTTCTAAATGAAAAAGGCAAGAGAATGGCTATCAGTTTTAATGTTAAACTTATTTATAGAACACTAGCTGGTTTACCCGGCGTTGCCCGGGGTTATAAGTTTCAATCCCTGTAGCGAATAAGCAAAAAATTTAGGTATAAGTTTAAATCCGTGTAGCGAATAAGGAAGAAATTCGTCTGGCGACCTGTGGGGGAGACTGCTTCGCAGTGTTGTAGACGCCTTCTTGCGTACAGCGGAAACTGCTTCGCAGTCTTGTATACGCCTTGTCGCGTCTTGCGACCTCTGCCGTGGACTGACTGCTTCGCAGTCGCCCTCTGGCGACGACTGCTTCGCAGTCGGGGTGACTGCTTCGCAGTCTGCCGTGGACTGACTGCTCACCCTTTGGCGACGACTGCTTCACAGTCTCCCGTGGACTGACTGCTTCGCAGTCGAAGAGGGTGAACCCGGCGTTGGCGGGTTAAAGAAAACGCCAGAAATCTAGCCCTCACTGCCCTTAGTAAAGCAGAGTCTTTGAACATACAATTTTGCTGTAAAACGATGAATATAGTTCGAATCGATCGTAATTAAATTTTGTGCAAAGTAAACAACGTCGTTATGCTCATTATTAATGACGTTGGGGAATACCCGCGCCATAAATAGAACCGCTTGGCAGTGGAAGAGGAGAGCTGGGGCGTAAGGAACGGTGTCGTTATGCGCATTATTAATGACGTTGGGGAACACCGGCGCCATAAATAGAACCACTTTGCAGTGGAAGAGGTGAGCTGGGGCGTGAGGGACGGTCGCTTGGGTAGAGTTTTTGGGGATTTTCACCATGTTAGCGGTGAAAAGGGGGTACGCGAACCCCTCCACTGGGTGTCCGATGCCGAAGCCGACACAGTAGTGAAGGTTTGGAGTGAAAAGGTGCAAAATTGTAGAAGTTAATCCCTGTCAAACAGACAGAGACCCACAGAATTCTCGCTTTATTTATATAGATTTCAAATGAGAATCAAAATACCTTATACATCTTTGATTGAAATTAAAGCTTTAACAGAGAGCACATAGCAAAAGAATGACACTTTGACTCATTATAAATCAAATGTTATTGCTGGTCACAACTTGTTAAATTTCAATTAAATACTTACACAACAGCATGAAAACTAGGTGGTTATTTGTGCAGTGTGATGTGTTACTCACTGGAACTATAACTCATCAGAGTCATCAGCCAATGTTGGTTTATATGCAACATTGCGTAGAAGTGGCAATATCAATGTACAATATAGCAGTACATGTAGTAAAAATTTGAGCAAGCACTAAGCATAGAAACTTCCTTAGTGCAAAAACAAGTAATCGGTATTTATATATAAACTGTCCACTTGAAAAGATAACAAAACATAACAATTTATTCATAACCAGCAGTATTAAAATTCTTCATAAAAATTCTTCATCAGAATTCATACCTGACAAACTGTATCATCAAAACTGATACATCATAACAGGAATCAGAACTGCCATCAGCATAGCTCCAAAACTTAACATTGTTATTTTGATTGCTCTCTGCATAATGTTTATCGCATATCCACTAGATAATACATTTTATCTTAGATTTCCCACAGGTCTATTACAGATAAAGTTCTGCACATAGCTTCAAGATAAACATCACATTAACATGTCATGCAGTATGCTTTAGTGCCTCTTAGAAACACTTGGATACATAAAAATTACATCTGCTTAAAATGCAGTACTCATACCAAGGCTATATCTGCTTAACTAATACAACTCAAAACATTATAAATGCTTACTAAGAAATATTTACATCTTTAACATATTCCTTTACAAAACAAAACAGATCATATTCTGAACCTTGACATTTGTAAATGTTTTACAACAAAAATACTTCAACCCAGCAGGTCCCACAAAAACATCACAGGCCACCATTTCGTTAAGAAGGCTCAAACCAAGGTCATTTTAACTCCCAGAAAACAAATCTAAAGCCATGCAATGAAACAGTTCAAGCAAAGAAAACTTAGACTAAATGCACTTAAATATCAATATGACATTATTGGCCATATATTTAAAATATGCCAGTTTTAAGCAAACATCAAAGTGTTGATGTACAACAGAACCTGAAGTTTATTCAACATGAACAGGTTAACTCTTCAACAGTCTTTTAAAGCCACTGCATATATGTGGAGTTACAAAACATATACATTACAAGAAATTACAGTGCAATATACTATGCATCATTTACTACATCCAATAGGCTTGTCAATCACTTTGTCCAGCTGCCCAGGGAGACCTACAGGTTCTTTGCTACCATGCATCTGCATTAGCACATTGCACTGCCCTGCATAGGCCCCCTTTGGAACAGTCTTCCTGTGAACACTTGCACTATTCCTGTTAATTTGGCCCAAGTAACATTCTCTTCGTTTGTTAAGATGCAACTGTTTAAATCTCTTAGACAGCCAACTGCTTCTGAGAGATTCTTAAAATGCACTCTATAAAATCGCACACACATACATACAACGGTGGTAATAACATTTTTTTTAAATGACACATTAATATTTACAAATCTAACAATAGCAAACCTCCTCTAAAGGTACTTACAAGCTTACTTAAATCTTTAATTCATTCACTCATTCATCTGGAAATTTAATATAGCGCACCTTCAAGAAACCTACTCAGAAGCGCTCCCAGCCCATACACAGCAATAGAGATTAGACTTGAGCAGCTTGTAAAAAGCAGATGTGTAACCCCTGGGGAGTAGGCAAATCTCTAATGGAAGACCACTCCAAATGGAGGGCCCAGCAATAGAGAAAGCCCGGCCTTGCCTAACTGTGGACAGAGCCCGGGGGGGGGGACTAATAGTTCTCCCCTAGAAGAAGGCCAAAGAGCATGCTGGCCAACTGAATCAGAGACCAGGCACACAAAGCTCACACAGATAGGCTGGGGTACAGCCTAAGAGACAGCGCCAAAGCAGTACAGCAACCCTATAGCAGATACACTGTGGGACAGGGAGCCAGCGCAGCACATCACGCATATATGCAGAAGTAGGGCATATTTCGGGATGTGTCCAATAAGCCGAGCAGCTGACCGAAGAGCCCGAATGCAACTAGTATTTCCTCCTTTATTGTTGTATCGGTGGCTTTATAGGAGGTCGTATTTTTCAGATGAAACTAGACTTAAGAAGTCCCCATTAACAGATTACCGGTACACAGATTGACAGCACACAAAGATTCCAAACATCAGGTTAATAGGCCTGTTAACTTCAAGATATTTTGATCAGCACTTGTTATTAATACTCTATACTACAAAGACAACTACTAAAATTTAGATATAACACATCACAAACATTAGACAAATTGTATAATATCTTAAATCCACAGATATTCAGATAATGACCATGGACTCGAAATTGTTAGCTGTGTGGATAAATTAGAAACTAGATAAGGATAACACAAACAAGTGATTTCTATCCAAGATTCTGGTTAAGTAATTCAATTCATACTGTTACATGTATGCCTTCACCACTAACTTGTGGGTTAAGGCAATCACATACTGTCCCATGCCTTCATTTACTTAAGCCGTTCAAGCTAGCCTCGTGAGGTAATGCAGTTGAATACTGTCACCCGCCTTCATATAATACAGTCATTTAAACCATCATCGTGAAGTTTTAGGATCTTTTCGCCCAAGTACAAGCATGGTAATGTATCCCAAACTACAACAACCCTAGCATATAGGCTGCATTCATTGTCGTAGAGATAGCCATATCTAGTTGCTAATTTAGGGCCTATCTGAGGTACTTAAAACCTGCTATAATAAGTGGCTTAATACATATACATACATACATACATACATTTAAAACGAGGATGCAGCAATACAATCCAGCAACTAGTAAGGTACATACTATCCTGCATACTTCAGCATGAATCAAACAGGTTCTGGGTATATATCACAATTCCATAGATTGATTAACCATGGAAGGTCAAGCTAACAAGAAGACTGGTGAGACCATCATTCTAAAACTACTTTTTGAAGACATTTTCCAAAGTAAACATTTGGCATAAACACAGCAAACATTAATATATTTGAAATCCAAGAAAAAATATATTACAAATTCACACAAAAACCTCTTCAAAAAGCTCTACCGAGGCATTCAAGTTGCGCCATATAAATTCTCACTACTTTACAATTTAAATAAGATATAGTACTATCTGAAAAAACAGTCATAGATATAGTACTATCTGAAAAAAACAGTACTATCTGAAAAAAAACAGTCAAGTGTGTGGTGGTGGGGTTTGCCTTTTCTTGAAATCTGCATCCTGGTTCAGATCTTGAAGACCACTGATGATTCCATAAGGACGCAAGTGGTATATGTAGAATTCCAGGTTGTGCATCTGCTCAATGCTCACATAATGGAATGTAATCGCGTAATCGCTGATAGATTCGATTCCCTGAAATGAATTTCTACATTAATATAATCACAGAAAAACTCGCTCCTCTGAAATGCATTATTCTATTTCCTTAACATTCGGAAAGCATACAATACCACAAGTTTAGCCGTTGTTTTCATGCACACTTGAACAAAACTCAACATTCTTTATTTCATTTAGTTTTAATTTTAATTTATTTCATTCATTTAATTTTAATTTATTTCATTTGTTATTTATTTCCTTTAGCTCATTTTTTACTTCAGCAATTCTGTTCTGTCTCAGTTTGTCCTCAAATGCGCTACCCAACTGATGACGCACATACTGAAACTCACTGTTTAAAACTACATATGCAAGACACACTACACAAGATACTCATCTACGACAGGATTGCATTTAAAATCTTCTTCGTGAGGTGCGCCAAGGCAACTGGTGCAGCTCCAGAATACAGAACTGTACTCAGGAGCATATGAATTCTCAGTCCCCAGCTACTGCACAACAACGTCAGTACAGCATGCCTTCTTGTGCACAGGACAAACTTATTCTGGAACAATTTTCCTTGAGCTGCTCCATATGACACAGCTCAAGGAACATTGTTTACCTATCTTACTAAAGTTGGAGTATTTTATATCTGTAAGACAGCTATTGTTTCAGCATGTTTGAGAGGTTCTTAGAAAGTGCTATACAAATGCACAGCCATGTAAATAAACATACCCCATATACAACTAGCTAACACTGAACCACCTGCTGACTTTCATTCAGCTACCCAATAAACCAATTATTTATGCATCACTGCACCCGTTTTAATTAAAACTTTATGATACTGTACACAGGAATAAAAGAATCATAAACAAAAGCAATAAAATTTTCCTTAATTATGCTTCTTTACCTTTAGTAATAATGTGATCCATCAGAGTGCAACAGCTGTCACAGGCATTCTAATTATTTTCAATATACTGTTTTGGGCACATTTGTCAATGTCAATTCAGTTTACTGATCCACACAGGCAAAACAATACAACATACAAGAAACAAAATTACATCACCTTCCTAAGCATGCTCCTGTCTCTGGCTTTATGCGGGATGTCCTTCACTGGCTCCCTGTTTCTCAGCGCATCTCCTATCGGGTTGCTGCACTTGTCTGGCGGTGCCTTCTAGGCTGTGCTCCATCCTACCTGTCTGATCTTTGTCGGCCTGTCTCTGATATTTCAGGTCGTCGATCTCTCCGCTCTTCGGCAAGGGGGAGCTTTTAGTCCCCCGTGCTTGCATTGCTATTAGACAGTGTCGGGCCTTTTCGGTTGTAGGACCCTCCATCTGGAATGGCCTACCTTTAAACCTGCGCTTGCTGCCACTGGTAAACTCGCCTGCTTTTTGTAAGTCTCTCAAGTCTCATTTCTTTATCTGTGGCTGAGCTGGGAGCGCCTCTGAGTAGGTATCAGGTATCTTGAAGAGGCGCTATATCAAATCCTTAGAATGAATGAATACATATCCATTATGATAATCGAAATTTTAGTACTTTAAGAAATTAATGGGTATAGAATAGGGCATAGCCGGGTGCCGTTTTTCAACCGGGTCCGGGTAGTTTGAATAAAAACCTGCCGGGTCCGGGTACCGGGTCCGGGTATTAAAACTAAGAGTAATCTCAAATCTCTAATCCGAACACAATGTCACGAAAAAATAACTCCACTCTACCCTCTACGAATCAACTTCAGAACATTTTAATAAACAAGGAAAACATCTGCAACATTTGATCGAAAAGGGTGGGAGAGAGGGACTAGCTGGCGTTTTCAATACCAGTAATCAAAGAGAATTGTCCGCGTATAAGTGAAAGGAGGAGGGGAGAGGAACTTGCTGGAGCTCTCTATAATCAAAGGAAATTGTCGGTGCATAGGCGAAAGGAGGAGGGGAGAGGGACTTGATGAAGTTCTTAACAATCAAAGGAAATTGTCATAGGTGAAAGGAGGAGGGGAGAGGGACTTGATGGAGTTCTCAACATCAAAGGAAATCGTCGGGGCATAGAGGAAATGAGGAGGGGAGAGGGGCTTGCTGGAGCTCTCAATAATCAAAAGAAAATGCCGGCAGATCATGTACAGCCAAAGGCCGTCGCCAAGGCAACTTACTGTTCCTGATGTCATTACATTATGTTACTGTTAGTTGACATTTACACACCCGGACCCGGAAGACCTTTGAGCTCCGGGTCCGGGTGTCTTCCGGGTGGTCAATACCCGGAATTTCCGGTTATCCGGGTCAGTACCCGGCTATGTCCTAGTATAGAAAGATATGACATACCATGGGTGGATTAATGGGAAGCCCTAAAAGGACCGATGGTCCCGCTAGAAAGGACCCCCCGTTTTACTTGATAAAACTCGACGACGGCCATGTACACATGAGCCATAAGTAGGCCTGGTTAGAAACAACAAGTTGGTAAATAGTGGACACTGGCTGTGGGAACAGCAAGTGGCACTGAAAAACAAAAACATCTTGCATAGGAAACTAATGGGAGAGGGGTTCAAGTTTGATTAAAGTATACCAGGTAATTTGCTGCAAGCTAGTTTATATTTACTTATTTATGTATAAAACACATAAGTAAAGTTTGCTTTCATAAATTTGTTCATTATTTCTCAATTAAAATACAAAGCTGTTTAATTGTCTTTTTTCTTAAATAAATTTGAAATGTCAAATCTCAATTTCATGCTTGATAAAAGCAGAAGAGTGCACGCTAGCTGCAATCACTGCAAGAAAGTCTAAATAAATTGTATCACAAAAGCTGATGCAAAAATTGTACAGACTTAAACATGGAACATGACAGGCTTGTTTTAAAATGAATGTGATGTTTGTAGTCAATAACAAGTGGATATGCTAGAGAAGAATTTTATCAGAAAGTTTCGTCTTTATCAGAGATAAGTTCATGGGAATTTACAGGTGCAGCTGCAGTATGACTGTAACAACATAATTTTATTAATTTCCTAGAAAACAACATTGAATTAACTTTGCTTTAGGGCGTAACTGATTTTGGAATTTTTTCTTGATTCTGGATACCGGATAGTATAGGCCATTATTTTCTGATTCCGATTAGTAATAAATCTATGCACTAAGGCCTAATTCCCAGTTAGTCATCAATGGTTAATGGTTGGCGTCAGCTACAGGCGGTAGATTTAAGGGTCCTAATGAACCCTTCGAGTTTTCACTGTGCTACTCTGGGGCCCATTGACAGTAGCAACAATCCTTAATAATAATTTCCAAACGAGTGTCCATCTGCAAACGGTCCGGAATGTACAGTGGAATTTATGGAATGTCACTGAAGGGAGGTTGTGGCTGATACGCCATTCCAATTTCGGCCCAGGCCCAGGAACACACCCTAAGGGAGTGTTACTGGGTGCCCGCAAACAACAGACATACAGCCATACAGACAGATGGTCAGACAGACAGACAAACAGAATGACACAGAGTGTTTAATAATTAAGTCTGTCTGTGCCTCACAGAATTCCTCATAGCAGCTGTTTGTCATCCAAAGTTCAAACTCAGTAAGCAAATGACATATACTCAGAATCCCTGTCATATATGACGGGTAAATACTCTAGTCAAGATTATAATTTTTATGTGAGTGGCCTATAAACTGCTATTCATCCATATTCCATACCAAAACCATCGAAAAAACAATGGTGGGTTAGACATTCTGGATCCAGATAATTCCGGATAGTCCAAAAATTGGCAAAATCGGTTTACCGATCCGGATTTCGGTTATGCCCTACTTTATTTCTTTATCATCCATGACAAATTTCTAGAACTTTTACGAGCTTCGCACCATACCAATGGCATATTTCTTAAATTGTTTATACGCAAGTGTAATGAATTTCTTGTATACAGTGGTATGGATATCCAATTGTTCACAATCAACTACACCCAACTAATAATGAGTAAATTAATGGATGAAGAGATTTTGTGTGAGAGGGCTTCAGACATGCCATTTAATGGCACTAAACATAGTTAATAATACTTAATAACACACACAAACTCAATTTTGCCAGAAGAAAACAATACAAAAATGCAGACAGCATAGTGTCAACAATGGCACTAGAACACAAGAAATGTATAACAATTGAAGTGAATTGCAAAATTGAACCATTTGAATTAGAAATCTGGATACTTAGGAAATGCATATGAAAAACAACTCTAGACTCATTTCACAGATCAAATAGCCACTTGAGAACAACTTCTAAAAAGTTTGCAGGATGGAAAAAAGGAAGCAATCTATACTCTGGACTGCAGGCGAGTGCTCTTAGAACTGCAGAAAAGTCATTCAACAAAGAATTCACTGGTTTGGTCAAATGGAAGGAAAAAAGCTGACTAAATATGCAGGCATTACATTTGAAGAATGCACAAGAAATCAAGATTATGACGAACATGAAACCATGAAAAAATCTATTTGATCTGTAAACTTCTATAGTGCCATTATTATAATAAACAAAACATCAACCAATTACAGCTTCCCATTTGAAAATAGTAGGCAGTCTGAAAATCGATCGTGCTGGATCAAGTAGGTGAGTGACGCGAGGTCAACCTTGGGAGCTTTTGTGAACAGCGCATTTTGTGTATTGTATTCGTATAGCTGCAAATAGTACTAGTAGGCCTATCTCAATTCAATTCCATTATCCGTCCTGTATCAAAGTTGTAACAAGTTTTAGCGTGCTAAGTACTTGGCCATAATTAATGACTATCGTCTAACTCAAACTCATTGAGCGACGGCCGACATTGCGACGCCTTCGGCTAGGCGAGCAATTTACTGCTCACACAGACCTTTGCTAGGCGAGTTACCAAGGAGAGCAATCGATCACTCGCCTCAAATGGGAAACTCTGCTACCAATGGTAGCTTCTGAGATAAACCACGTTCCATGATCTTGTACAGTTCTAACCAGTTGTGACACAGTGTGCATGTTGAAGCCTCACTTGAGAGAATCACAGCAGGGACCCAGAACAAGACCTCAGGGAGTAATTGCTATACAGCAGATAGATGCCTTGTCTTAACAAAGTGGTACAGACATAACGATCCTCAATTTAACATCTCCTAGCTTAAAACTTTCACAGGAAATAAACTGGACCCAACTCAGGAACAGAATATTGGAGAACAAATGAATTTAGAATCTTCAAGTAAGAAGAATGTTAAGGTTCTACTAACCTTCTTAGCACCATATTTATCGTAGCTGAAATACCAATCTGGATAACCTCCATGAATATGTGTTTCTGGGTTGAAACAGTGGAATCGACTACGGCCAAGTCTGTCACGTGAATCTCCAGTCCTAACACCCAGCATCTCCATGCATTTGCCCATCTCAGCATCCTCAGCACCTTGGTCATCACGGCAAGAACCTTTCTGCCTGTGTCCGAATCGGCGCAGCGCCTCTTTGCTCAGCACATATCCTCCACCTCCACTAAAGTAGCCCTGCTTGACAATTGTCTTGAAATGGTGTCCAAAGAAGACAGGTTCACTCGTGTTCTGGGAAGAGAGGAAATACTTAAGGTTCTCCACTACGATATAAGTGTCATCGTCTGCCTTGATAAACCAGTCAGCATCATCAAAATGGTCTTTAAAGATGTGATCAAAGGCCGTCATCGTCTTAGCTGTCAGGTGTTCACGGCCATGTTCGACGGAAACTTTCAGCACATCCGCATTCAGAGATTTGTCCTCCTGTTCACTGACAAACAGCAGCTTGTCACAACGCCTGCCCCAGGTTTCCTGAACAAGTGCTGCTCGTGTTTTGTGATTTTCCGGTGAGGTCATGACCCAACACAGGACACGAACACTCTTAGCCAACTTTTTGGCAATTTCTGTCTTATCTGAAAAAGAAACATCCAGTTTTATTGTCTACCATTTAAACTCTCATCAATCAATCAATCAATCGGAATTTATCTTTGTTTAACATAAAGTGCAAGTTCTTAAGGCTGTTTCTTTAGTGAATTCATAACTAGTTGATACTTCGCTGAGGCTGTCTCCTCAACTCCTGTGACTGTTTTCGAAACACTAAATAAAACATTCCTAGACTTTGCCTTGGGCTTCCCAATTTACTCATCAGCGCATAGTTACTATCTGTTATTTGCACGGCCAATTTGGTGCTTCATAAGCCGAACTGATTAGATTGTATGTATCAAGGTACTTCTAAAATCACTTGACAATGACTTCAACCTGGAATGTAAAATCCTTTATAATTCTTAACCCCAAAACACTTGTCATGCTTTTTGAATGAAACCATGAAAAGATTTACCTTTGTGCTGATGCTCATCAGCAAGATGAACTTCTTCCTGTTGCACAACTTGTTTCTCAACTTCTTCATGACTGATTGGTGCTGAATGGTGGTGTTCTTCTTCCGTTTCTGAATTCCTGGATACTCTTTGCTTTTCAGGAATCGGTAAATCTGTGCTCCGGCCAGCTTTCTCCATTTGGACTGACTTTCTTGATATGTTGCATAGGAGATCTATGTCTATTTCACGAACGAGGTGGTGGGTAGGAATTGTTTTATCGTTCATCTTCACAACTAGTGATGATGATGAGGAAAGCATTTGTATGCCAATGAAACTGATTATGCTGCCTAAGACTATTCCGGTAATAAAGACTACTCCTGGCAGAGGACGAGGCGACATTGTTCACGACGATGTCAGTATCTTCAGAAATAAAAATCTACAATTATGAATGCATCATATACTCATCACCCACAAGCTTTCCACTCCAAATTTAAGTCTCATCTCTTCAAGAATTCCTACCCTGATCCATCCGATCCTATGCCTTCCAAGCTGTCCTCAACGAAACCTGCCATAACAGTCAGTTACTCTGCCTCTCTGGCAACCGGTCTTAGACCTCCAATGGACATTGATCTCTGGATAACTCCTCGGATACGACGTGAACAGCTGGTGCTTTGCGCTTAGCTTTAGAGAAGCGCCTTAAGTAGAAAATTGGAGTTTACAGTTACGATTATACAGACAATACAGGCATCTCCCGAACAAAAAACTTATGCACCACGACATAATAAGTCTTCTAAAGTATGTCGTATTAATATATAAATCACCAAATATGGTAGCACAGAAACAAAAGATACAGGATTCTCTGGACAGTAAACCTGCACCTGCCCATACAATACTAATTAAACATATTACATAGTCCACATTTCCTTAATAAAAATTATACTATGTACATAGCAGATCACACACAAAATTTATAACGGTGTTCCCTATAATGGGGCCTCTTCGAAAGAGTCCTTTGGCCCTTTCCAAACTCTATCGTACATGCATCCATTGCCAACTTCTTTGCATCAGTCTTCACTGACAAAGTTTCCTCACTCCGTCTCTCATCACAGACTCACTTATCAAAATCAACCTCATAACCCCTGTTCTGATCAAGTCGTACCTTTCCTCACGTTCTTTCACTGTTAATGCCACTGGTCACTCCTCTAACCCAAACACCCTCACCTGCGGTGTTCCTCAAGGTTCTGTCCTCCATCCTCTGCTCTTCATCCCTTACACCTCCCCACTCAGCAAACTCATTTCCTCATCCTCTGTCGATCATTACCTCCATCTGACGATACAGAATTGTTCACATTTTTCTCCCTTTATTCTCTTCCAGATGCATTAAATCATCTATGTAACACCATCACCCAGGTATCAGCCTGGATGACCACCAACCTGCTATGTCTAAACCCTTCAAAAACAGAATTTCTCATTATTGGCCTCCGCGAGCAATTAAGCATTTGAAGTAACCTATCCTTCCGACCTAACTCCAACAGATCTCACTTCCCCGCACCTTACGCTTCTCCTGTCCGCAATCTTCGAATCATCTTCGATAAAAACCTTACCTTTGCCAACCACATCACCCAGCTATCTCACACCTCTATACACACATTTGTGACCTTCATCGACTGTGCCCAATACTTGATTACAAGACTACCTGCACAACAGCCACCTCAATTGTTCATTCTAAACTTGATTACTGTAATTCGATTTTCTACAACATCGACCCTTCTCAAATAAAGTGCCTGCAAACAGTCCAGAATGCCCTCACCCACGCAGTCACCAAAACTCACAAACACCACCACATAACCCCTGTTCTGAAATCACGTCACTGGATAAAAGTCTCTAAGCACCTCTATTACAAAATTGTATCTCTTACCAACAATGCCCTTCAAACCTCTCAACCTTCTTACCTTACATATGCCTGCTATTCACCATAGAACCGTCCAGGTCTACTTGCTCATCATCATATCTTTCTCTATCTCGGCCTCCAGTCTCATCCTCTCTGAAATTCAGCAACCACTCCTTGGTCTATGTTGCACCGGCTCTTTGGAATGATCTACCAAAAGATCTCCGCCAGTTTGCTCATCCTCCTATCTCGCCTGTTAATTTCACCTCTCCTCCGCTTGCACTGTCCTCCGCTGCTTTCCACTCACGACTGAAAACCGAATTCTTCCAGCTATCCTATCGTGATTCTATTCCTGCGCCATCACATAACCACCATCATCACCGATTACCACTGAAGCACCAGAACGGACAAGGCAGCCTGGATATTGCGGGCTTGATTATTTTCATATATAGCGCAGGTGAATAAGCTGGTCTCTCTGACAAAAGCCACTTTGTGAGGCGCTGACAAATTTCGGAGATTTACATTTACATTCTTGACATCCAGCAATCCTCAATGTTAGGTTCCTGCGTAATGTGACGTGATCTATTACCTCGTCTCGTCAAGAAACTTAATACAAAACTTACAAAACGTGTACATTTACCTGTAAATGATTATTGATAGATGTCAAAAAACCTTTACACCTACTTTTGTACTTCCTAAATACATAACACACCAAACGGTGCGATTCGAACTCCAAAACAAAAACTCGCTCAATAGATGGCGCTAATCATGACCATTTACTAACTTTTCTAAACGCTTGAAAATAAACAGTATCAGACGTTAAATTCGCTATTTTAATATAACTAAATATTGCTCATAAATGTGAATATAATCGATTTCGTAAATAATTAAAAAATTATAAAAATTATGGTTTCCATAGATATTCTCTAGACGAGCAACAAATACAGAAGGCGCTATCTATCGAATGCATTATAATTGTCGAATGTTTCACAAAAAATACGCCATACTACAGAAAACACTTCACTGATGAGCTGAGCGTAAAACAATGGTTAGGCCTACTACTATGACTAAATTAAAGTTCACGGCGTTACAGAAGTAAATATTTTATGAGGAGAAAAAACTAAAGATTTTTTAGTTTAAATTGGACTGAAATGAACCTTGATTTGTTCCATAAAGTTCAAAGACGTATCTGCATAACAGGGAATCAGCGTTTGAGACTGTAACTTCCTGTTCCGAAGACGAGTGCCATGTGAAATAGGTTAATATTTGTTAGTGACCTTTGGTGGAAGCGATTCTGTAATTGCAATATTTTTAAATCGTATCGTTTGATTTTACGATTGCAAAATGTCTCATCTGTCAGAAGAGGAACAGATTAAACTTCTTACCGATATTGAACTGGAACTGATGTCCGACATGTTCAATAAGTAATTAAATCTGTCATGTATATGCCGACGGCATGCCGCTGTAATCGTAACCGTAATCTCGAAATTTCTACAGCGCCCAGTCGCGGGGACCAGCTTATTCGATATCCTGCCTATTCACCTGTTTATTTGTAATTTCAGTTTAAAATCTATTTCGGGGATCCGGCCGAAATTCGATTCGGGGATTCGGGCCGCACACGAATATGCAGCAGTGTTGATTATATAGTAAGGCCAAAAAAAATAATGGTGTGTTTCCGGTACCACGACCGAGTCACTTTTTTGGCGCAACTCGGATAATTTGGGGGAAAATTTTTTTGCGTAACCCACTGTTTGTCAGAGTTGCAGATTTCCGACAATTGAAAACATTGCATTCTGTGCCAGACGTGCAGAACTGCGACATTATAGGTGCGCTGACTAAAGCAGATAACTGGGAAATCAGCGGTTTTCTATATAAATAAGTGCACCAGTAATTAGAGTGCTCAATAAATGGGCTGTAAGTTTCCCACGGTCAGTTTTTACAAATGTGGGAGGGTCGGGAAGATAATAGACGCGAAAGTCGGCGATTTTCCCATGGTTTCTGGCCAGCATTATTTCCCAAATCGTATGCAATGTATCAGCAACATCTACGATTATCGTATCTATAGGCCTACAAGTAAAGATTCCTTTATAGCAACCGGCCTCAAGGTCAGCCTCAGCCTCCTAAGCAACCAGCTTACTTAGCAACCAACCTCCATAGCGTTTAACCTTTAGCAACCTCCATAGCAAACAGCCTCAACGTCAGCCTCTAGCACTCAGTTTCAAAGTCAGACTCAGGCCCAGTTTTTAGCAACCAGCCTCTTTAGCAACCATCCTTAACAGCCAGCCTCCTTAGCAACCAGTGTTCTTAGCAACCGTCCTCCTAAGCAACCGCCATCTTCTGCAACCACTTTCTTAGCAACTGCATCCTTGGCAACCACCCTTCTTAACAAATAGCCTCCATAGAAACTACTTAACAACCGTCCTTAGCAACCCCATCCTTAGCAACTAGTGTTCTTAGCAACAGCACTCCTTTGCAACCAGCCTCCTTAGCAATTCGCTCTTAACTCTTCCGTGTATTGTCCCCTTTCCTCCTCCTTTGGCCAGTTTGTGGCCTGTCTTTGAAGCCGTGCATGGCAGCGTATTAGCTCTCTTTCATGCCACGCTCTGTATTTTTCCGGAAACAACAGCCCTTGCAAGTACAACTGTGAGATCTGCATTTGAAATAATGAGGTCTGAGGCAACAGAGAAGTGTGCTCCTTCCCAGAAAACAAGGTTAGAACAAACATATTAAATAGTAGTAGCATGTTTATTTACAGCAACATAATAAACAAAATGTACAAGCTGTAGTGAAATTATTTTGTTACACTATTGTTGATGGCTGCCAGAAAATGATATCGATGAACTCATCATCATCATAGTCCATGGCCTCAGCGCCCGTTGGTGTCAATCGCATGTTTCACCATTTTCCTCCATGCGTCTCGTTCCTGTGCTATCAGGCTCTGCCTGTGTATGTCCATTTCGCACCAGTCTTTAACATCGTCCAACCATTCTCTGCTTGGCCTCCCTCTGATCCCCGTACCGTCGATTAACCCAAACATGGTTTGCTTGATCAGTCTGTTGTCCATTCTGCACACATGTCCGAAAAAGTTGAGCTTTCTTTCCATTATCAGTTGCTTGATGTTTTTGGTGTTTCCAACTCTTATGCGTACCTCTTTGTTTGTTATCTTTTGTTGCCACCTGATGTGTAATATCCTTCTGTAGCGTCTCATTTCGAATGCCAGTAGTTTGTTTGTGTCACGCTTTTGCAGAGTCCATGTCTCGCATGCGTAAGCAATACGCTGAATACACATGTTGTGATGATTTCTATTTTGGTTTGGATAGTGATCTCGCGACTTCTCCAGATATCGATGAACTACACTTGTGAAAATATTAGCCTTTTAGCATATATAGAGAAAACATTTTTAAAATTTAATTTACTGACAAATAAGTTTAAAGAACACAGAACTGTTTTTAGCAAGGTGTTTATTTAATTACATCTTCTTTGTTCTCAAAACGTAAGAAAAACAAAAAGGTGATGCAGCCGCTCTGAAATAGCATTGTATAAAAATATTTAAAAAAAATATTTTCCTACCTACCTGCTCAGTTTTTTTAAACTCCGTTACCGGAAACACACCATTTTTTTGGGGCCTAAATTCTGAATCTCCAATACTGTAGCTGAAGAAATTGCCAGTCAAATGGTATGTGCAAGGGTTTTAATTGAATGATAATATCTTGGTTCTTACAGGATGACGCGTGCTTGCCAGAAGAAATGTGTGCCAGCAAAATACAAAGACTCTGAGTTGAGCAAAGGTGAATCTGTTTGCCTTGATCGTTGTGTCGCCAAGTACATTGAAATTCATGATCGTGTCGGCAGAAAGCTGGCTTCTCAAACAATGAAGGACCAAGAGGCAGCACTGAAGCTTCAAGGCGGACAACTACCTCAGATGCCAAAATAGCTTCTGTGATGTTTTAAAAATCTTTTGTTATGACTGATGCTTTGGATGAATTTGGATCGGTTGGTTTCATTAGAAGTGGAAGTTGATGTTGGCAGGAACACAGTTTACAGCAACATTTTAGTATAAATGGAGTTCAGAGTTAGCATTCTGCTTAATTTTGTGTTATGCATTCATGACTCTCATCATGCCCAAATTTGTTTAAGGAGAATCTAGTCCAGCTTTCGAGGTGTCCGAAAACAATTGGCATCTGGTGGTTTTGAAAAAGCATCATGGAGACAATTTTTAGGGAAGTTTTTTGCTGGAAATGTTGCTGAATTTTTAACAAGAAGAATGTTGTTGATGTCTTGTGAGGCACAATGTTTACAAACAAACTTTTCTTTAAGAATGTTAGGGTTCCCTGCTCACAATTTCACATACTGCTTAAGACTGTTCTGTTCCACCTAGCCTGGGTCAGAAGCACCTCTGAGTAGAGATCTTGAATGGTTGCTATAAAAAGATTGATTGATTGATTGATTGATTGATTGATTGATTGATTGATTGATTGATTGATTGATTAATTGATTGAACAAATGGAAGTAAGGTCAATACTTGCATTTCTTAAGTTAACTGTATGTCTTCAACTGTGTTGTATCAACTCTTGTGTCTTTAGGATGTGTTCAAGAGCTGCAGCATTGGCATGAGATAGTGCATCTTCTGTTACTGATGTAGTGAACTGAAATAACATATTTTAAATAGCATATCATATAAATTGCTGGATACCTTAAAGTTTTGGAACCCCACCAATCCAGAATGCATTAGGTAAGATTGTTCCTGCTTCAAACTTGCTTTTGGCGGTGCAGTGCCAAACTACTTGATATTGTAGGCCAAATGGCCTTGGTGACATGACTTGAAAGTGGAGTGAATGTTATGTGTGTGCTTTCTATAAAGCTCATACTGAGTATAATAGATGCATGTTTTGTATGCTTATGTATGGCTAGTCTTTGAACTTCTTCCTATTTGCTGTTTAGTAGGATTAGGTCTTGTGTCACTTTTGTAGAAAAACAATGAAGTCTCAAGATTGAAATAGTAAATACACTGTAATTTGCATATGTGGAAAACAGGGCTTCTAAAAATGACCTGTTTCCTTCATTGTACAGTGGAATTGTAGTGTAAAAAGGAACTTTAAAAAGTGCTACGCAGTTAGGGGTCATCCATAAAGGACGTCCGCAAAATATGACCAACTTTGGACCCCTCCCTCCCTCTTGTCCGCATTTGACCTTACCCTCCCCGTTTGCGGACGTCCGCATGGAAAGCCAATGAACGCAGTAAAGTTTATACCGTGCATCCATTTTAACTGTTATAATCAGGCCTTAAAATCTGCTAATGTTGATACTGGTTAGCGATATACTCCTTGCTACTCGAAATGTTACTTGTGTATGCGATGCAATAATTGTTCTGTTGTCTTACTTGCAACAGAATACTGTACTAAGGCATAGATTACGTAACACAAATGATCGTCCAGGGCTGTGCATGAGGTGCCAGGATGCTTGGATACAGCCCAGTCCACTGGTGTAGCCAATGATCTCAAGAACCCCCCCCTCTCTGTCTCCCTCCCTCTGTCTGTCTCTCTCTCTCTCTCAAAGCCCTGCATCAAATATTAGGGGCCTATTGTGCACTTCGGCTTTAATACTGGCCAAGTCAGCTACGCTGTTTAATAGAGCGCTGCGTCCCGTGTGCCTCTGCTTAAGATGCATGCGAATGCCGGTTTAGCAATGATCCCGATAGTGGACACCGTGGCTTATTATACAGATTTTAATCGCGGCCTAGCACGGTCCGTACACGGTGACCAACTGACCATTCAAACGGGCAGCAGTGTTGAAGGATCTCGCCCAATCAATTCATTGAGAAATCAGCAGGATCGAGGCCACACGGTCGCTATATATACATAAACGCGTACATTTACATAGCTCTGCAATACCTGTCCCCTTCAGTCTTGAACGATGAAATATTAGCCTGTCAGATCAAAACTTCCTCCCTCCCTCCCTGAGGCAATCATGAAGAAACTCAATATATCAACAACTATGTTATTCCTGTTAGTTTTCAAGCCCAGAGGGTATTAAAGTTCTAGTACACAGCACAAGGTTTTAGGCAATCACGTCACTGTCCGATATGTCTCTCAGGGAAGGTTGAAACAAGGAGGTGTTTAAAAAACTATCAGATTTAGAAATTGAGATGCGGACGTCCGCACTGGTCGTAACCCCTCCCCCTTGTCCGCATTTGAATGACCCCTCCCTCCCCCCTCACTGCGGACGTCCTTTATGGATGACCCCATACTGCTTGATTTAAAAAAATGTAATTTTGTGACAAGTGGTCCAGTTTGTTTGAATATAAAGAGTCAAATAAACTGAATGCTATATACTGGGTGCATAATAGTGTTGCAGTCTGTATGTACAGTTTTGTGGATATGCATGTAGCCTACTTGTGTAAATTATGTTTTCAAGTACTTGAAGCATGGTGAGCAGAAGTTACAGGTGGATTCATTGGCATTTATTCTGTGCACAGATAACCTAACTTTTTAGTGACATTGCAGTAGACCAGCGGTTCTCAACCTGTGGTCCGCGGCATCTTCCTGGTGGGCCGCAAGCAAGGCCTACAATTTATATTTTTTACAATTAAAAACATGCAAACAGACAAATTTTT
The DNA here is from genome assembly GCA_963556255.1 of Allolobophora icterica. Lineage (NCBI taxonomy): Eukaryota > Metazoa > Annelida > Clitellata > Crassiclitellata > Lumbricidae > Allolobophora > Allolobophora icterica. The sequence continues at coordinate 32,585,166 of OY744607.1, read as the reverse complement.
ATAATTTTTGTTTGATTTCAATCGCTAGAATCGGCTAGATGGCAGCGTGAAACTACTAATATGCAGATTTATGGCAAAATTTCTTTTGTATTAATTTGTTTTTGGCACAATTTTTAATGGTGGTCCGCAACCGAGACACAAAATTTATAAGTGGTCCTTGAGTCTCAAAAGGTTGAGAACTGCTGCAGTAGACTTTCAGTTGGCAATCATCATGATTGGGGGGAAGAAAGATAGTGGAATGGCATCACAAAAACCATTTGATGCCATCAGACTGAACAACTCTTCTTTTGACACAGTGCTTGTGAATATGCTAATGCCCTGCGCTTTAGTGATCTTTGAGTTTACAATTACAATTATGGAGAAAGGATGGAAATTTAAGTTTATCTGGGTGTTCCAATAGCTTTGTATAATCTTGTGCAAATTTAGATGGAGGTGATCAGCTGGAAAGTCTAGTCCAGTCTGAACACTTCATAACGTCAGACAGTCTATGATTATGAATCTGGGGCCCTGCTCTACGGGGAGTTGTAAAGGACTTCAGGGCGGAAGAAGAGTGAGAACCGGAGGTGAGGAGTGTAAATACGTAGTCAATCCAGTATCTGAGAGGCTGTTTACACCACTGGTCCTTTAATTGAACTTTTGATCCCATTAGAGGCTAATTGCAATGGTAACAAGTCTGCCGGGGGGGGGGAAGTAAACAAGGAAGACAATAAGTGGTGTCCCTCGGTGGTTAAAGTGGTTTGGGTGAGCAGTGGGAACTCTAAAGAAGAGTTGTATTGGAACGCAGTGCATATTTTAACAGATTTACACTACTGGGACATAGTCGGTCGTCTGGTTGATTGGTTGATGACCTTTTTTTTTAGAAAATCATCTCCCAAAAACCTTGATGACCATTTTTAGGAGTTCATCTCCCAAAAAAGTCAAAGACTTTTAGGAATTCATCCTCAAAAAAGTTGACCTTTTTTGGGGATTTTACTACTGGGACAAATCTTAAACCTGCAACATTTGTCCCACTAGTTATATTTTAAACATACATTGCCTGGGACAAATCAGCCTGACTACTGGGACAAATCCTAAGACTACTGGGACGTTTGTCCCACTAGTTAGGGGCCATCCATATATTACGTACGCAAAAATCCGGGAAAATTGGACCCCCCTGTTCGCAAGCGTACTTTCTTCCACACCCCCCCCCGCGTACGTACACTTGACGCACCCCCCCCCCCCCGAAGACCAGCTGCAGTAAGTGTCTCGAAAGTCTGCACTTTAGGCCAGATTGAAGAATGAGTGAGGGCCAATATATAGACAAATTATAGGTGTCTCGTTCACAGCACAGAATAACTGCACATGGCTTTTATATAATGTAATAAAATGCCATCGGACGACTATAGGACAATACAGAGTTATAAACAGGCAAATGTGGACGTCATAATTAGAAATTTATTTTGCGTACGTACACTTTTGTCACTCCCCCTACCCCGTTCGCACCCGTACGCAAAATCGCCAAAATCCGACCCCCTCATTGTGTACGTAATATGTGGACGGCCCCTTATACAGTTAAAATAATATTTTAACTGTATAAGGGGCCGTCCATATTATGCCCTGTTGGAACGCATGCGTTACCAGGGTTCTATTGCATTGTGAGCAGTGGGAACGCAAGCAACGAAGTTCGAGAGCAGTGGAAGCGCCGTTCCCATGCGTTCGTATACCCACTTTAAACGCTGGTGTCCCTGTTGCAAAAGCAATCCTAAATATTTGAAAAATAGTCACTGGCGTCTGCTCGGCCTATACTTGTGTCCTCCTTATTCCCCTCTGATCGACGCCACTGACGTCCATCAGCCTTATAGCAAGCAGGTCTACGTAAATAAAACCAGCGATTATAATAGCTGCATGTGAAATTTGAACTGCTGAGCGCCGTGTAGGCTATATAAAGTCTGAGCATAATTACGAGTCCACCTCTGGAAGGCTGCCAGTTGTAAGAGCCAGCGTAGATACATATGTTACATTGATTGTGTTTGTTTTTACAATACAACTGCATTTGAGACTGCCTTCCTCCAATAGTTCACAAGTGCTCACGCAACTATAATTATACGACAGAACATCAATGGTGCTGAGCAGTCATACCCCTAAGCCGCCGCCGTTAGCCGCCGAGCCGAAAAAATTTCTGCAAGCCGATAAACCGCCGGAAATTATACGGCTTAGCCGAAAAACCGCCGAGAGTTATTTCACGGTTAGCCGCCGGAAAAAACTTCGGCTAGAACATACACACAGTTGTGATTATAAAGTTTCCACGCTGGCTTGCTAATTTGTACTTAGTGTTCAATGAGTGGTAAGTGCTGACGTCAGTCACATGGCCGTCTCATCGTCTATTGTAAGGGCCCTGTCCAGGCTGTCCTATGTTGCATATATTCCGAGTTCTACTTCCGGTTTTATATTCAAAGTTTTATATTTCTAATTATCTCTCATGCAAGTTAGTGCAGAGTGCACACTCTTACTACTCTGCTTCAAAAGCGGCTGCAGTCTATTGCCAAAATTTTCACTTTTTTGTTTCTGTGTATCTGTTTCTTTTTCTCTTGCTATGCGGCTCGGCCAGGCCTACACCTATTAATGCATGTCTGGTAGCCCTAATATTTTGTGGTTCTAACTTCCAATCAGTATTACATACTCGTAAATCGTAATTGAATGTGAACTCGATGCAATATAGGCCTAAGTATAGCCTATGTGAACTGAAAACATGAAATGTCCGTTTATTTCTTAACATAATTATTTGAATTTATTTCTAAAATTATTTTCAGCCTGAGTGAATATTGCCCACCTTTCGATTTAAAAGTAGTCCTTAGTATATATTGTATTAGTGTAATGATTGATGCACTTATAGTCGAGAAAGGTAGTTTACGCGCTTAAACAGCGTAAACTAGGCCTACTCTTTTCGGCTAGCCGTAAAAATTTACGGCTAGCCGAAAAAGGTAGCTTACGCTATTTTACGGCTAGCCGAAAAACCAGCCGTAAATTTGCTCAAGCCAGCCGTTAACCAGAAAAATTACGGCTTAGGGGTATATGAGCAGTTGTGAGTGAGTTAAAGTTAGTTTCTGTTAACGGACGCTGTGTCATAACAATTGAAGATGATTGGCGTTGCCCTTCTGCTTTCTCCAGGATTGGAACTGGCACTACCAGAGTACAGGCAGCGGCGGAGTTCGTTTGCGTGCAGGACTTGCGCAAGGTCCATGTAGGCCTGTTCGGTAACCGTTTGAACGGAGACTCGAACCCATACTCTCAGCATTACAGGCCGAGAGAGCTCCATCCATTCGGTTATACCGTGTATGATATTCGGCTAAAGTGCTGGATTGGATTGGGCACAAGTTGTGTCTGCTTATCAGAGCAGAAATCGCAGATTTTATCATTCCAACCTTATTTATCATCTTTGCGCAGCTGTGCGTGTACGCATGTCATGTCTGCGTCGGGCGAAAGGCCATTCATGTCCCAATTGTCTGTGATAGCCTAACTGACGTAGAAACAAGGCCACGGCGACACATGTCTATAAACTCGAGATCTGGCTGACAGGCTGAGGCCTGCACGTGCAGAAATTTCGAGGCCGCTGATGACAATTAAGGCCAGGTCTGACTTATTTATAAATAATAATAATAATAATAATAATAATAATAATAATAATAATAATAACAATAATATGTTCTTTAATTAAGCGCCTGTAAACGCACTGCGCTGTACAGTGAACATACATTATAGTAGAAACGGAAGCCACAATTAAGTTACATACAAGTATACATGTAGTAGAAGCACAACAGTTTTACAGGAGTCGAATATAACTGTTTTAAGCGGCAGCCCCACGGCGCCAATCATGGCCTACTATTCATTTAACCACCGCTGCCACCTAGCGAGTGGAAGGCTGAATAAACCTTACGGGGTTCGATCTTGGTGCCTTCAGCTCTTCACGCCAGTGTGTTATCCATTACTCTAGGGACTCTATGGTCAGTGCTGCACGATGGCGTCATGCGTACGTCTACAGAGCCATCCGTCGGGCAGGACTTCAGAGGTATTGCCTAGCTGGGACCGATTCTGGCCTAACTTGCCTGTCGATTTTCTTTTGACTGAGCCCATATGTGACCATGCTGCTTCCCGTTTTGGGCGCTGTACCCTGACAGCAATGCATATCCGTGCATGGGCATGGGATGAGATCCATACGGGTTTTATACGGGTCCTACATGTGGTCATGGTGGCAGAGGAGAGATTTCGAGATTACGATTACGTTTACTTCACCAGAGAAGTATACAAAGTACGTAAACAGCTACACAGGCTACGGCTGCCTATATATATACAATGTCAATTGTCACAAATTTACTACGCAATCACCGCGCACAACTGCATGCCTTTTACATATAGCAGCGGTTCTCAACCTTTTTAGTGCTGCGACCCCTTTACAATATTTCCAAAGTTGTGGCGACCCCCAACAATAAAATTGATTGGGTTAGGCTACTCGATCCTCTTCACCGCAGTTTTCCTACCATTATGATGCATTTAACTTCTCACCAATTGATAATCCATATAGGGCCTACGCATCATGCATAATATCATAATAAATCATTAATCAGCAAAACAATTTGTAATTTTATTTGTAATAATCTAAAAAAATTTAAAAGTAAAATTTAGTAAGTGAAATATTTACTCGAAGTTTTATATTTATTGTGCATTGTACTGTGCCTGCAGGGCCTACGATACAATTAAGAGTTACACATTTCAATGGCAGCTGCTAAATTTAAAGTTTAAGCAGTACTTAAGATTTAATTAAGAAAACAAAGCTACAGAAAGCGACAATATTATTTCAATCATTACTAGAAAAATGATGGAGTTTCGCAATCCAAAGAAGAGCGTCAATGTAAAGGCTGTGCTTGGTTCTTTCTCACCAGATCAGAAATTCTCTTAGCAGTCTTTGCAAGAGCACAACGCAGAAATCATAATTACATAAAATATTAAATATTAAGAACTACGCTGACAACTTGTTTTTACAAATTTCTGAAGGTTCCAGCCGACCCCCTGGCAAATCGTAAGGCGACCCCCGTGGGGGTCGCGACCCACAGGTTGAGAACCGTTGACATATAGGCTACTCTGCAGCTCAAATATTGCCAAAGCACAGCAAATAGATGTGGGTCCCTCAGTCTTCACAGACTCCCCACAGAGGATCACCACACCCACATTTTCTATCTTATCTGGGTTGAATGAACCCTTTCCCTTTCCTCAAAAGACATCCAGCTCATCCACACGCTATAGGCGCACAATGTTTTCGTTATGGTAGGGGGAGAGCAAATTAAAGCACTTCTCTTCCCACTTTTCAAGTATGGGGCACACCAGCTGGATCGATCCCTTCCATTCTATTGTCGATGTCTACGTATTGGCCTACTATAATAAATGAAGAACAGGCCTACAAGTATGTAATCTGGTCAATGCTTTGTGAATTGTGCCTTCGATTCCAAGTCGATCTTTGCTCTATAGGAAGCCCGTGTTGGCTCAGAGTGATGCAATCAAGTGCGTAACATTTTCCATCTCTATCCTCTTCCCTTCCCTTCCCCTCTCCCTACTGCATCAATCCCTTCCCTCCCCTCCTGTATGTGAATTGAGTTCTTCACATCTTCTGTGGGCAACTGTAAACGTAATCTCCAGCTGACTTCTAAAGCGCCACTCGAAGGCCAAGCGCAGGGAGTGAGGGCACCATGCAGCCTATTCACGAGCGCCGGACAGGACTGGTGAGTAACTTAATTGTCCAAAGTCGTCACGCAGTGGCTTGAGGTAGATTCGAACCTGCGACCCTCCGAAACAGGATATCGCCGAAACAGGACGAAGAGGCAATAGCCTAGGCCTATAATAATTCAGTGGCGTTTGGGTAGACACGTACCCCAGTCAAACGAGGCGTCGTCGGATTGGTTCTGAATCAGCCGTTGCTCTGAAGGAACTGTTGCGTTTAGTTGTGCAAGGTGTCCTGTCCTAATTTATACATGCAGCTGCACACATAGCTATAGCTCTATTCATATCTATAGGCCTAGACCTGTGTATATGAAGTTCACCTTCGCGGGTATGTTAGGCGTGGAGGGAGTGTGAACAGGGCGGAGGTGAAATGAAGGACGAACGAAATAAATAAATCATAAATGTATATGTTTACGTTTTCTATAGTTTGACCCTACTCCTTTTCCGATGAATAGGGAGGGAGATAGGCACAGGCAAATAGACACACACGCACGCACGTATGACCCGGGAAACAAAAGGGATGTTACGACCGATCGCGACTCGCGAGGATGAATATTTATTAAACAGTTCTGATCTCTGGGCTGGAATTCGACAGCGTGAAGAGCGAGTCTAGCCATCACCAACGTAGGCTATTTCAAACAGTTGCCGACGTCTATGGGAAGCTCATAAATTAATTGGTGGCTTCGCTGGCTGAAGTCACTGGACCGGAATCAATCCAAGCAGCCATCGAGTCAGTTGGCCACTATTTGCATATGCATATAAGGTTCGCCCAGCTGATCGGCGTGTATTCGTCTCTTGCGAACAGTTAGTTACCGCATACAAAGTGGAGGAGAGGTGTTTGACCGAGGTCCTTCGCTATAGCCTGGGAGTCGTTGTTATTCAGCTTTCGTGTGCGACTTGTGACAGTGTACTTTGGGCTCCAGTCTGTTGTTAGTAGCACAAGTACAGTATAGTGTAAAGATACTTGTTCTGGTCGAGAAGGAAGTCTGATGGAACCGGAGAAGATGGTGGATTCGAATTCGGACAAACTGAACGTTTTAATATCGGTTGACGGGAGTTCTCAAGCCACTTACGCCTTCGAGTGTAAGTATAGGGAGCTGAGTATTTCACTTCAGATTTAAATTTGCCGGGGAAAATAAACTCAGGCGTAGCGACCGCCCTCCGTACCCTCCGACCGGAAGGGGCCCGCATGGAAGGGGGCCCCTAAAAGAGGCAAAAAATAACCGTGAACGGCGTGAAGTCATTGTGATACTGTTTTGATACATCACATAATGCTATGTTCGGAGGGGCCACGCTCTTTTGGAAGGGTCCACGTTCTTTCGGAGGGGGCCACGTTCTTTGTTGCTACGGCTCTGAATAAACTCGTTCCAGAAAGTTGTCGATATTGTTGTTAGCTTTCAGATGAGCTTTCTAGCTATTTTTGGTGTACAAATTGTTGAGGTAATTATTGTGATGCATTTGCTTGTGTGTACATATACTTAATTGTATGTAACTGATAAGCAGGGATCTCGTCCTAAACAAAAAAGAACCGGAACGCCGGCGAAACGGCGATTGCCGAAGGCAAGAAGCCCCTAACGACTAGGGGGTTTGGGGGATCGTCGTAAGCTCCCCCAGCGGGGTCTGGGGCGGAGCCCCAGAAGCTGACGCAATTTTGAGCATTTGATGCCAAAATGGAGTACATTTTAGGCTCTGGTTTACCTCAAATTTTTCAACAATGATTTAGAAAAAAACTACCTAAACCAGCTCTTCAAGCGCCATGTTAATCTAGAAATTTCTATAGCTAAAACTGGATGACACGAAAATGTTCATAACATAACATTTTATTGATCCCAAATGCAAATATCTGAGTCGCGAAGGTCTGGCAAGTGGGTCGCCAAATTTTTCAAGAGACACATTCTTTCGGAGCAACAACTTTACTCACTTTGTTGCCTTATACATGGGTACAACAGTTGCTTTTAGATAGCAAGAAATTATGAACTGTTTTTACTTAAATTTCCTTTTGATGCTTGAAATATGCCAATTTCAAAACGCTGTGCGTAAACCCGCATATTTCGATGCCAATTTACGAAGTAAATTTTAGTGCACAATGCTTAATTGTTCACAGTGGGTACCGAGACTACCAATATATTTACGCGACCCAGTGAAGTTTGGGAACCGTTGGTCTAATGAGAAAGACATTTTTATTAGGATGCATACGTTCTAATTGTCTGACATGTATGTAAACCAGAGTGTGTTATGTCAATTGGTCAAATAAAGAACATACTTCTTACTTACTTTGACGGCAGCGCTTTGAAATCACGCGAACGTTCGCGAGGGGACACCACTGTCGCGACATTCCCGTTTTTAAAAAAAAACGGGCTGCACTCTGGCATAGCTAGGATTTTTACCATAGGGGTTGCGTAATGCGAAGCAGTAGTCTTCAGAGGTGAGTACTGTTTATAGGGCGATCTCCAGAAGCATGTAGAATGCTAAACAATCACGGAATCAACTTTTTCGATAATACTTTCTTATTTTAACAGATTTCACAGAGGCTGCGTAACACTTAAGGTTTAACATTGTAAAGGCATAAGTAATGTTCCACAAAGTGAAGCAGATTACTTATGTAGAGCCTACTACTTTAAAGAGCAAAGCGACAACTACTATTCTGAATTGGTACTGCATGGGACCCTGCTTCTTTCTCTCTCTCTCTTTCTCTCTATCTCTTCCCCTCTCCCTCTCCATCTCCGTCTCTCTCTCACTCTCTCTCTCTCTCTCTCTCTCTCTCTCTCTCTCTCTCTCTCTCTCTCTCTCTCTCTCTCTCTCTCTCTCTCATCTCTCTCTCTCTCTCTCTCTCTCTCTCTCACTCTCTCTCTCTCATCTCTCTCTCTCTCTCTCTCTCTCTCTCTCTCTCTCTCTCTCTCTCTCTCTCTCTCCTCTCTTGTTCATCGTTTAAAGTCTTTTCTGTTTCCGCGAGAGGCTCACATACATGCTGAGAGCGCCTCTGATAGTTCGCACTTTGAGAGGCGCTTTATAACTTCCCAGATACCATACCATACCATTCTGAATTAAGAAGTTCGTGGTGCTAGGCCACGCATATGATTCTGGTGGAGCATAGAATTCGGTCAGAAATCGAAATTTGTCTGCATCAGTTATCTTAACTTTGCACCAACGGCTAGAACAAAATCATTCTGATGACCAACGTCTTTTAATGTGCCTAAGTTCTCTGATTGAGCAACTGAGACTGTTTTCAGTGACACAGGCTCACACACAGCTATTAAATCGTTTTCGTTAACAATGCCAATGGAATATTTTATTATCTGTAGTGCAAACCTCTTCAGTCCCATTTCCACCTTAACAGTCGTTGCTGGCTTGCTTTTTTTGGTGAAGAAATTCAACAGATCGGTTTCTCTATAACGCTTCATCATCTATTTACTAATTTAAGCAGCTACGCTTAAAAATGTAATTAGAAGTCGTTCTTTTTTGTTTGAAAGTAAACGAATGAAAATAGCGACTGTATTCTCAACGTGAAGGACTACTATGATACTATCACAGCAGGCCGAGTAACATGAAGAACGAAGACTGCAGCCGTATACAACAGGGTTGTAGAGAGACATACTGCGACATAGACAGAGCGAGAGAAAACGAGAGAGAGACAGACACAGTAAGACAGATAAACAGAGATAGCGAGTAAGAGCGAGTAAGCGAGGGAGTGAGAGAGCGAAAGATCGGAAAGACAGACGATCATATTTCAGGCATTTCTTAGCGCTGGAGCTGGAGCTGACTGACATACCCTTACAGTGTATGAAGTCGTTGGGAAAGGGAGAATCTGGCTGTATATTAGTGTGCATGCGAATGAACATAATCTCATATATACAACTGCCACGGGCGTCTTTCCTACTGAGGGTCACCCAGGGTCAAATAACTCAACCCATTAGGGTGAGGGTCACTTACACAGACAAAATACGTAGACATATACGTCTGTGGCCCTGTGTATATATAGCGTATACATCCTATTCTGGCTGCAGAGAGGTTGAAATCTACATGGGCCATTAATAATCCGCCAGAAAAGTATAGGAAGTAACGAAAAGACGCTCTAGAATCTAGATACTAGAAATTTTTTCCCAAGAAAGAACCGGTACGGCGTTCCGGTCGTCAAAAAAAGAACCGGAACGCCGTTCCGGTGCGTTCCGGTCCGAACCGATCCCTGCTGATAAGACATTTTGTTAAGTAGGCTACGTCTAAAAATGTCAAATGACAGATCGAAACAGTTATATTGTCTTGTTGTTATTGTTAAACATGTTATTTTACATATGCCTAAACTGACAGTGCTTAACGTTGTGTAAATAGTTTGATTACATTTATAACACATTAACATTCAGAGCATAGTTAGCCGACAGTGCTTTACTGACTATACTAATATAAATCACACAATGACTACAGCAGAGTAGGCCTACACTACAATGAGTATTGGTTGCCCATTTAAAAATTGGTATAGTTAGTAAAGCACTGTCGGCTTACGGAGACTGATATGTTTCAAGTTGTTTTCTGTTGGAAGGGTACAAAAACATTGATGATGATGCTTAATGATTCTGTGGTTGATGTTTTCAGATTTCCTTGCTCACTTTCACAAAAGGAACATGCGGCTTATCCTGCTTCTCGTTGCTGAGCCAGACATTCATGGACATGGTGAGCAACTTCATCAACAGCTGCCATATTCCCCTCAAGTTGCATATTTTGTTCACAAATAATTCTGTTTTAGGCTTGTCATCAAAGTGCTACATGCATATTTGCTGTCATTTTTAAAATACATGTAGTTATATTGTCTTGTGGTTATTGTTAAGCATGTTATTTTACATATGCCTACACTGACAGTGCTTGACGTTGTGTAAATTGTTTATGATTACATTTATGACACATAAACATTCAGAGCACAGCAAGCCGACAGTGCTTTACTGACTATACTATATAAATCACACAATGACTACAGCAGAGTACACTACAATGAGTATTGGTTGCCCATTTAAAAACTGGTATAGTCAGTAAAGCAGTCTGCTTACCGTGCTCTGAATGTTTATGTGTCATAAATGTAATTATAAACTGGTGAGATAATGCTTCACTTTAGTTACAGAAATATTTCTAATATAGTATGGCATTAATCTCTCATTCTTAACTTGGAGACCGTTGGAATCTTGACAGTAATCTGTGACCTAATGCGCAAACCTCTATCTGCTCTGTCTTCCCGCCCTCTTCGGTCTGCTGACCGCTTTGATCTGCTTGTCCCTCGCGCAAGGACTTCGATGGCTCAGCATCGTGCTTTTGCCATCCTTGGCCCTTCCCTTTGGAATGACCTGCCCCCCTCTCTCCGTAGCAAGATATTGCTTGGGATCTCGGCTTCTTCTCTCCGCTGCCTAAAGACCTTTCTTTTCCCTCGGGGCTGACACGCTGGGAGCGCCTCTGAATAGTCTATGCTGTGAGAGGCGCTTTATAAATAATTATATAAGATAAGATAAGATAAGTAATAATGAGCCATTAGACCATTGCCATGTATAATAACTTGCATTACTTAATCTGGTGTAGAATCTAATAAAGAAGCACAATGTAATGTCTATGTAAAAATAAAAGGCACTTGCATGCAGCGCATGTTTTGGTAAGTTTCATCTATTTTCATTGAGTTTAATGGCATTAAATGACCAGAGCATATAATCAGACATCAATACACATATCTCCATTTTTATATCAATGATTTCTTTCTCTGGGTACTGACGAATCAAGCGCAGATAAAGATGGCTATTAAACTGTGCTCACATAATTTGCTGCTTATTTAATTTGCTAACAAATTAATTTTAAGTGTGTAGTAATAATAGTTTTTTATTTTCACTAAGGTTTTGATACTGAAAGTGGTACAACCGGTGAACTCTGGGATCGTCTGATGGAAAAGGATGCAGACAAGATCAAAGAACTTGAGGACCAATATAATGGCATCTTAAAACACTTGGAGGTCAGTTATTTGTCACTCAGGTAATTGCTGTCTGCTTACCATGGTAAGCTGGTAGATAGCATTCACGTCCATTAAAAAAATTTGCATTTCTTTTAATTATTGCGATGTAACTGCTTTGTGGAATGAACTGACAGCACTTGTAAAAACACAGTCACTAATTTGATTTATATGAAAACTTTTTACATCAACTTGTACAGATGACAGATGTGTTCCACTGGGATCAATCTTGAGTACAACAAACTACATAATATCGTGATCATATCAGTTTTATGGAAGAATGTTGGATTCTTGTTTCAAATATCTTGTTAATCTTCTTTTCTAGATTGATGGCAGGTTTGAGGTGGCCCTTGCAACAAAGCCTGGGGAGATGATCTGCAAACGAGCCATGGAAGAACATTGTACTCTGATTGTGATGGGATCGCGAGGTCTTGGCCGAGTCAGGCGTACGATCCTTGGCAGTGTCAGTCAGTATGTTAACGAGCATGCACACTGTCCAGTCATGATCTGCCGCCAGTCGGGAGAGGGTACAGTGAACGTCTGTGGACCAATCTGAAATGTCTTTCAATTCATAATGACAGTCGTTGTTAAAAACTGATTATTGGCTAGTGTTTACCTGTTGCCCAACATTTTCACAAGCATTTATTGTCTTTACTCTGTAGGCTGATTAAAAACACTAGTTTATTACATTACATTACATTTCCCACTAGAAACTTTGATTTTTTCAGTACAAATCAGTCAAAATTAATGTTGAATTACTTGTGAGACTGGATTTCATCCGATTTGCCTTGCAACTATTAGAATGCATTGTCTTCAAAAGAATGGAGACAAATAAGAGATTGGTAAAATGAACCATATGTGACCTCTGCCAAGAAAAGGGACCACTTGTCGGGAATGGACTTGATAGCATTTTCCACGAGCTTACACCTTAAGTAAATCGGGATAAAAATTCAGAATGTTTGTCCCATAAGTTGTGCACTTTTGTCACAAAATATAAAATATCATTTGGTGGGAAATTACATATAAATATTTAATGCGTGTTTACCCAATCGCATTAATACCTAAATTTGGCCTTGACACATCAAGTAGCATAAGTGAGTCTGAGCTGCAGATTGATTAATTAGACGCAGAATCGATATTCATGGTCTAGCGTAAAAACATATGTTCCGGCTAATCTAGTAAGCGACAAGTGGTCCCTTTTCTTGGCCGAGGTCACATATGTTTGACAGATTTTTGGGTGTTCTTAACTTGCATTTAATCTACTAGTTTTGTGAGCACACTCTTGAAATATAATGTTATCTTTGAAAGTTGATTGATATTCTATACAAACAGCATCTTTTATTGTTGTAAAAATGTTAAGAAACAGCAAACAGAAGTTTTTAAGACTGATCTTGAAGCCAATACCTTTTAACATATATCATATGCCCCTAATATGGATATTTCTAGCAGCCCAGTTGTCCTTCAAGTCCGGGATTGAAGAAGCTCTACTCTTCCAACCTGCTTGTCCAGTATGTGGTTGGCATGCTAGACTGTCAACCCGGAGTTTGGGGATTCAAATCCCTGGCAGGGCAGAAAGATGTTTTAGAATTTCTGTTCCATTTGTGCTCCTGGCGAATCTGCCAAAAAGGGTACCCTAACCATATGCTGTCGGTGAGATCAGATGGCCAGGGAGAGAACTGGCCACCCAGCCTCACCTGAGGAGGCTAAGAAAATCAAAACTTGCCTCAGAAAGGCAAACATATAGGCTCCGATACATAAGCTTTTAGAATCCAGGATATCCCAGGTAATTTAATTCTCCTTTTCTTCAGCACCCAAACAAACCAACTCTAGAAACTAGCAAGCAGATCTCTAACATCTAATCAAGACAAGGCCATTGCTGGGCTATTTGTTAAGTTCAGTACCCGATCAACAAGACCAAAGGATGATGCTTGGGTGGATGTGCAGTGCTGAGAAATTCAGGAGATAAACTTTGCATTACATGGTTGCAACATGGCTCATCCACCATAGGCTGCCTCCGTGTTTGGATTTGGCTTTTCAGGGTATTGACCTGACTGCAGCTTCCTTTGGTGCACCACTGGTTGATGCCTTGTGCATTAGACACTGGCATGAAAGACGTTGCTAATAACAACAAGAATGGCAACGAGATGTTGAATAGGATAGACGCAAATAACTTTGTAATACAAATACATTAATAATCAATAGTAGTATTATTAGAACTTTATTATTACATGTACTACAATTATTGGCCAAACTGCCTCAACAGTCCACAACGATCACTATAGCACCTTAGTCTTGCCTCAGATCTTGGCATGAATGTCACTGCTGTGAACTGCACGTTCATAGTTGTGTGTTGCATAACAGCTCATCACTAGAAGGGGTCATCCATTAAGGACATCTTCAGAGTGGGAGGGGTAACCACATTTGGACATGGAAAGGGTTTAGCACAATTTGGATTTCTGCATCAAATTAGGTACAGTTATTTCAGTACAGCATGTGTCTTAAACACAACTTCAATCAGACACACAACTCGGATCTAATGCGAGACTCTGATGGACAATTGCAGTAGCAAAATAAATGTTTCTATATATTGACTGTTTGGCCTCGACCCTGCTCATTTTTCAGTGAACTGATCGGGCGAGATCCTTCACCACCGCTGCCCATTTGAATTGGCACCATGTCATTTAAGGTCCCTGTGCACGGACCGTGCTAGCCCAAGATTTAAATCTCTTAAATAAGCCAGCTCTCTCACACAGAGGTACATAGCCCCCACTTTAACCAATGTAGGTAACTGGTGAAGTACCTCATTACCGTTCACAGTTTTATGTAAAGTAATCTAGACCTGTTGGGAGTACAGCTGTCTGCAAAGGGGATGGGAAGGTAATGCCAAATGCAGACAGCAGAGAGGGAGGGTTAATAAGTACCGGTATGTCTTTTTGCAGAAGTCCTTTATGGACTTCTTACATAGTGCTTGGTTCTGAAAAATTTAACATGTTTATCTGACAATGGGGTTTACTTTGGCAAATGTTTAATTACTGTTTAATTACAAGTATTTACAAACAGCAACACAAGTACACAACATGAAAATTTTCTCAAGTCTGTAATCCCAAAACTAGTTGTCAGTGATTGTTGATCTTCTTCATGGAATGACTACAAATGGCAGAAAATGAACGTCTGGCTGACAACTATATAAAAATAAATAGTCCCAAAGACAATTTATATCACATACAAATAACAAAATTATGCAGTTCTTGTTTCTAGTTTATCATTTACACATCTTTAAGCCAGCTTAATGAGTCTCCTCTGCAGAAGAATAGCAATTGCTAACAACTCAAAACAAAATACAAGCACAAATTAACAAAAGATCAGTAAGCTGTCAAAAATCTACAGCACAGAGTCTCCCTGCTCTGGTATGAAATGAATATTAAAGCACTGGAACTCGCTGTTATTTTACAACCAGGCTACTAACCCAGACCTTCACAGCCCATGACTAAATCTGCAAAGGCCAATAAATCACTGGAATCATTGGCACTAGAAATGACATGACTGTGGAAGATGGCCACCTAAGCTCTTAATCATCTCTCAAGAGGTACAATATAAAAGTTAGGGGTCCACCGGAAAGACATTTTCCACCGGAAACCCAATCCGAGTATTAGGATGTACTATTTGCCGGATCCGGAAACGAACCGGGTATCATTTGTTCCATATGCGAAGCTTCACATTTTCATGTAATAAGAAATTATCGACATAAATTTGTGTACTTGTAAGTCTTGTAATAAGTGATTAATACAATTTGAATTGTAGTCATTTCTGTGCAGTTGTGAAGTTTTCTGTGTCATTGTTTTAAGGTTCAACATTTATAATTTTATATACGTAAGTTTATTGAATAAGTTTTTAAAGAAAAAAAAATTTTTTTAAGAAAACATTTTTGCAACTATTTGCGTCTACAATATTTGCCGAGGCGAATACTTCCGGAAACGGGATTTCTGGCCGAGGCAAATGTCCAAGGTGATTTCCGGTGGACCCCTAACAAAAGTGTTTACAATTATGATAATGAGGATGATGTAACCAGACATTTAGATAGCACCTCAGAAGAGCTTCTTAAAAGCGTTGTGAAAGAAAGGTTCACAGTGTCACTGAATCTATTATGGTTCAAGTATGTAGCTTAAACCAGAACAACTGCACAGCAAACACGAAACTGGCCCAGTGGATCTGGTAAACCAGGTTTACTTAATTTCTTCACTTGAATAGCAAGTTACTAATGCAAATATCAAGAGCTGTGAGCAATTGGTGCATAGATAGCTTTGCTCAGAAGAGGTGCACGCAACCAAAATTCAAACTTCAACAGCACAATCTGTCATTGTCAAATGACATCCAATTTCACAGTGATTCAGACCACCTCTTCCCAAATATAGTCAGTTTCCTTTGAGTAAAGATGTTAACTATGTACAACCTCGCTGTATATACCCTGCATATGTACCTTGGTCCAACATAAACGAGTAAAACATAAGTTTCAAATGCTACATCATCAACAAAACATGGGTACTCGTTCAGACGAATGGAGTTTCAGTTTTAACACACTGATCGTCATTCTGTCCGACTATCGAAAGGTCATAACAAGAAAATTCATCTGACACACGCACACTGCACAATAATCATAGCTCTTGAACTGAATTATAATTCACAGAACAGAAAGTACTCCAGAAAAAAGCATTTTTTTCATTAACCAAGAAGAAATGACAGATGAATTTCCATCTGGCAAATCGACAGAGCATACCCGCAGTCGGTCTCACAGCAGTTGCTCTGAAAAACTATCTCGCTCAAAGTGTACTCCACTGTGCTAACACAGCAACACAAAAGGTAATCTCCTAATCCATATCAGCAAATCTCCAGTATTTTCTAGAAAGAGTCAGAGACATTTAGCAAAGACAGACACATGTCCAACAACAGACACTCGATGTGTTAAGATAAGAGATACGACATTCAGCAGACAGGCATTTATACAGATCAAATGAACAAAACTAAGTAGCTAAGAGCCACTGAACGAGTCACAAAATCTGGCTACAGGACTTTTCCTCACTAAAGCTTCTTCAACAGATTGTGCTTATTAACCTGTACATTTATTTAATGTCATTTGCTCTTACAACTATGAACAACTCTGAAATGATTGATTTCACTCAACATGATCTGCATTCATCTAGGCCTGTCAACAGGTACCCAGAGACTCGGTTACCCAATTGAAGGGCTGCACCTGGGCTGCGAAAGCAATACTCAATACCCTGCTAGGAACAGCCCTGCTCAAATGAATTTACCACACTCAAATGCATCGAAGAAATGCATAGGCAATTTTGCCTTTGCAAATAGAAATATTTACACCGAAAACAGGCACATCCGAGGTGTGACCTTTAATTATTAATTTTACCCAATGATGGAGTGATGGGTAGTTGAGTACCAGTTCAAAATGAATTCATGTACCAGGACTATATTTTAATAAAATGTCGACAATTCTAGTAGCGATCAATGACTAGCAAGCAACCAACCATAGTACATGCAGTGCATAACAACATATCCGGTACAACTATTTCAGAGTTTACAGTAAAGTATTTATCCTATGACAGACAGGTAGTCGGATAACTGCTTAGAATGGGTTTGGTACCGGTCTGTATTTTATTAAAATTGAGACATCACTCGACGAGAACAAAGAGAACACTGGTTCTCCTGAAGAGTCTTATCTCAGACCACATTTCATTTGGCAGTCAAAACAAAGATATCTTTCAGACTTTGCAGACGAGAAATCTCACAGTAATCCACGACAGATGCTTAACAAACAACTTACATTCTCCCACTGTTGGAGACGTTTCTGTGTGCAGCAAATTACCACCACCAACTTGGTGTAATATTCAGTTTTCAGAAAAAACCATGCTTTATTCAGCGCCGGCCTTAGGGGCGTGCGAACCGTGCGGTCGCACGGGGCCCGCAACTTTTGTGGCCCGAAAATGTCACAGAAAATCAACATGAACAAGACACCCTAATAATAATAGTATGGTTTCTTCTCTTCTGCCAAGAAAAAAGTCAACTTCCTCTATATTCCAGAATTCTCGTGCATAGTTAAATTTGATTTGTTAACAATCTACTACAATAAAATGATTAGCAATGAAACACAAGTTGACTTGTGTCATGGGGGTGGGGCCGTACAGTATACTTTGCACGGGGCCCGAAATATCCTAAGGCCGGCACTGCTTTATTCATTGCTCCAATTTCCTTTATGTTCATTCAGAGTACATTGCACTGGGGATTTCATATGCAGTGAAAGACCTCATTACATCTCTTAAAGTGGTACTAAATAGCAACAATTACATTACAAAGCTGAACCAGAGTGCCTCAGCTTAGACTTGCTTCCTGCATTTGCAGTGGTTAATGTGTTTGTTTTTACGCACTACACCCTGGGATCAAATCTCAATGTGTCAAGTAAGAGGGAGGGAGGAAAGAGTAATGTAACACTCATGGCCAGGAGAGCATTA
Organism: Allolobophora icterica; assembly: GCA_963556255.1. NCBI lineage: Eukaryota > Metazoa > Annelida > Clitellata > Crassiclitellata > Lumbricidae > Allolobophora > Allolobophora icterica. Next base: position 32,566,926 of record OY744607.1, on the reverse strand, counting down.
GATCGCGGTTCGATACCCGTAACCCCTCCAGGATTGCGCTTTGCATGGCTGTCAAACCGTATGATTAATTAAGATCTTGATTGTACTGTCATGTTTCAATCTAATCTTACTGCATACTTGTCAGTTTGAATTAATAAAGATTATTATTATTATTATAAGAATAATAATAATTCATTACAAAGCCACATAGCCCTTGACTGTTCTTAGGATAACAATAACTTGCAACAGGATAACCAGACACTTGCATAGTGCCTCTGAAGAGCTTCCTCAGGGATGTCATTGGGGGGGGAGAGGGGCATTTGCCTTCCCTGATGTTTGAAAACAAGGAAAAAGGAAGGAACAAGAAAAGGAAGAAGAAGAAAGGGAAGACAAGACCCCACCTTTAACAGTGGGAGGGGAACACACCATACCCCAAATTTTGAAGAAACACCAAAAAAGGTGAAAAATTTTTCCACCTCTTTTTGGACCAGATCAGTTGAAAAGTGTCCTGTATCCCCCCCTTGTCAAACAAGATTGCCGTCAGTGTCCCCGGAAAAATACTCAAATGACGTCGCTCCCCTCCCTGAAAAAGCTGAAACGGTGTCCCTGAGCTTCCTTCTCAAAAGCATCGTGAAAGACAGTTTTCCATGTCAGTATTAATCCCTTAACGATGAAAGGGACTAGTTTCCCAGTAGCTTTCATACATTCTCGTTGGTAAAAGGCTGATCGATGGTTCTGATATGTAGCTCAAGCTGGAACAATTGGTAGGCAAACCACGATTCATGTTGTTAAGTTTACTCCTCAACCCTCAACTGTAGATCCTTGTAATTCTAGGACCATGACTCGGTCCACACTGATACAGGAAAGCAATATTAATTAAGACCATGTCAATTTGGCTCATTTCTCTAACAGAACTGTAGGCTTCTCTTTCGCAGCCAATTACAGAGTCTAAACTGACTTGTTTATCAACACTTTAACTACGAGCTGCATTGGTTTCCCAGTCACTCTTAGTACACTCTTGCCGTTAAAGTGTTAAACTGAATTATGCACTTACTTTATAGACAAACCGAAACTTGACCAATAAGAAAATGCCTCTTAACAGAATTCAGATGAAAACTGAAGCATAGCAGCTGAATGCTCACAGAGCAGCAGCTGAAGCAGCAATGGTTTACAAAACAGCCAACAGGGAGGCAAACTGCAGCAGTCCTCATGTGTTTAAGGCAGCCAGTTACATCTATGAAACACAGCAATTACAAGTTGGGTGTCGACCGCAGCAGAAAAGCCTCAGTCGAGACTCGCGTTCGTGGTTAAAACACATTGACTCCCTTGAGTTACTCGATGGGCTACACACTGTTGACGATGTTGAAACGCGTCTTGATGGCCGTCGAAATGACAGGCGGTGTGACCCGCTGTTGCTGCCAAATCGATACTGGCGTTGGCACTCCTTGATATAGGCATCGTATTGTCGATCAAGCTCTCGAGCTGCAGATATCTGTTCCTCCCTGGCTGGGATTTCCAGTGCCATTGCGCAGGAAAGAGAGCACGCCCAGTGTTGAAATGGCACGCAGGTATTGCCCAGGTACGGATTCTTAAAAGTTATCACCTTGAAACCTGAGCATCAACAACAATACAATCTACAAGTAGGTTAGTACAGGTTTGTTATCTAGAATAAACCTGTTTCAAAGGTTTATTTATCAAATGATACAGATTTTCAAAGAACAATTTGCAATAGATTACTCATCCTGGCAGATTAGCATGTCAGAACACGTGTAACAACAGATAACTGCACCCTGTTGTACATTTGTTCAGTTCAAAATGCAATTAATATACAATATAATTCACTTGATTTTTACATAATAAGCATCTGCTAATGCACAAATGAACAGACGCTTTACTTAAAAATGAATTCATGTTCACAGAGCTAGAACGTGAAAATGCTCCCGTCATTGCTTATATACTCAGAGGCTAAACCTCAAGTGAAACTATGAATGAACTAACAACTTCAAAAGCCAGGTAATGAATAACTACACAATAACTAGACACGATTAACCTCATAAAAGAAAACCAGATACCAAAAAATAACAAGATAGATAACAATATTCTGAGTAAAATCATGAATGATAACCATAATGAATGAGGTCCACAGCATGAGAGAAGTAATGCATGATACCCAGAAATGGGAACCTCACCAGTAAAGAATAACCATGACCAGTCATAACTTCCTCAATATCTGACACTAAATTAGCAACACAGGAGATTGAGGCAAGTCATTAAATGATATACGACAAACGACCCAGTTCAACAAATGTATTGCAATGAATCAATCCCAAGGTAAGAAATTTTCTAGATTTATGCCATCAAATGAAAAAAGTATTTGCAAAAGTATTTGCAAATGTAAAGATGGGAACAAAAGTCAAGATTCCATCAGTTTGGGGTTAAAAGGCTGTGGTTACTACTTATGACAGCTGCTATTTATACACTGTTTGCTCGTACATACCTGGTTGATTACATAGTTTTGTTGAGTTGCAAAAGCCACAAACACTGAACAGCCTGTAAATGGAAGATATGTAGTCTTTCAAAACTGGTGCTACTCTGGGACTTGCAAAGAAGTTAATCTTTGAGCCGATAATTGCTTTTGCCGCCCAGAATTGAAGTTTTTCTGGCTCACGCGAAGTGTAATCACCAGATGACTGAACGGTTAGGATACGTTCATTGACGTCTGTGTGGTACCACATAAATGTCGACTTGAAGTAGTTGTGGTTGCCATGGCGATGGACTGTCTCAAGGGACGGCATCTTCAAGAGGAAACCAGGAAGAGCGTCAAGAAGGTTGTTGTCCAGCATGAGGATCTTGAGTTTACTGCAGAACGTAAGTGTATATGGGATTGATTTGTTCTGGAGCTTGTTATTAGTCAGCGCAAGATACTCGAGCGAAGCCATCCGCCCAATGTCGCACGGAATAACATCTAAGTAATTGTATTTCATTGACAGCCACTTCACGGTCGAGCACTTGAATATCTAAAGAGTAAATCAAAACCATATCACATAGTTTCAAATAAAACACTTTAAGTCAAAGTGCCAGTTCAAGTTGGACACAATCTAAAAACTACTGCAGTACAACAATTGTAACTGGTTACATGCTCACTATAACGAGTTTATGAAATATTATAAACATAATTTGTTGAAGATTGCTATACAACATGCTGAGCTGAAAATTGAAATTGGTGTGATCTTCATATTGTTCCTTATCGTAATAATCACTGGTTCTGATGCAAAGCATTATAGAAAAGATGAATGCAACTGGACTGGATGTTTCGGTTCATGGAAATATTCATCAATCAATCAATCAATCAATCAATCAATCAATCAATCAATCAATCAATCAATATGCTTACTGCGACCAACAACCAATTTACAGCAAGGATAAGATTCGTGTACAATTAGTTCGTTACATGTTTCCAGCGAAATTATACACAGTATTGATACCAAAATAGTCATTGGTGGCAAAGGTGGTCCCAAAGGGATACTACTCCCGCTAGTAGGGGCACCCATACAAATCAAATACCAATCCAGATTAGATGGCTAATCGGGAAAAAGAAAAGGTCTCCCCCTGTAATTCATAGACGGTTCAGACCTTAACAGAAGACACGATATGCAGGAGGAGGAGACTTATACAGTAATCTAACTTAACTAGTCTTAACTAGGAATTCTTAATTAAGCGGCATATATAGACAGTAAACATATATATAATTTCATGGTGCAGCATATAAAGAAAACAGACTTACTTCTGGAGGAAGGGTATTGTCATCACCATATTTGAACATGCCATCAAGGCGAAGTTCTGTGAAGGAATGATAGTTCAAATACCTGTCCAACAAAGTGTCTGGAACAAAGACGACATATAAATACATGTATCACCTGCAAATAATTTAAATTATAGTCGGCACAGGCTAAATCACCGTTCTAACACTGTTCCTGAGAACAGAGTCCTAAAACACAACATAATGCAGTTACAGAATTTTTAATTTCCACAGGTATAATGTGCCACTCAAGAACTCTACTTGTGCAACCAGAGCCCAGCCTTAGCAGAAAACAGACATAATTACAGTCTTCAGGTAGTAGCACAAAACAGTCACCAAATGGCCATTCAGTGTAACATCACATAGGACAGTTCGCCAGATGTATTGAGGATATTATCAGATCACTCATTGCAGCAAAAAACTATGCCAGTCAAACCTGCTGGGACACCCCATTCTCATCCGACATGACAGCACACTACAAAATTATCAATTCCCGGTCGACCAATAGCCAATCTATTATAATCATATGAATTATGCATCATAACTATACAGCTATATGAATCCACAAGGTATCAACTGATAACCACTTCAAGCAAAGCACAAACCATAGACTACCAAGCTCCATTTGGGAGATCAGAAATATCAAATGGCAGATCATGATGAATACATGCCTTCAAAAAGATGAGTTCTTATATGAACAACATTAGAAAACTGACACAGCCGACTGAAAAGGTGAATTCCAAAATTCAAAATTTTAAGTACCTAACAAAATGAGTGTCCATTAAGGTCCTAGTTCCAGATAGAGCAGTTCTAAGTCAATGTCTAACGAGTATAGTATTTAATGTCTGAAAAGTAATTCAAGGATGCATACTAAATTACAGATGGATCAGCAGATTTAAAAGCATTAATGTACTTGGCAAACAAAGAGATAGATTTAGAACCGGATGTTTTTCTTCAAAAGCAAGATGGTGTAGTGCTATTAATACAAGGCTCATGTGTTAATATAAAAACATCCTAGGCATGACAGAAAGGGGCACAGGAGAATAAAATATTACACCCAAACTCTGCATCTCCTTCCAGGGCTTGTGGCTAATAGGCTGCTTTGCTTCCAAATATAAATGCCAAATTGCATTAATAATTCCTAGTACTTTGTTTCCATACTTTTTAATGGTTCTAGATTGCAAGCTGATTGAGTTTGCCTTAGATTTTGTGCAGCTTTCCCAGAACCATAAACTGTCAACATGGAAGTTTGGCTGCTGCCTAGTCCTGACTACGTGGTAGCCTACAAACAAGGCCTTTGGAGAATAAAATTTTTTAAATATAGTCTTGAAATATTATATGACTACAGATAGTAAGAGAATATTAGTTTAGCATCCCCAAGAATCCGGCCTGAGCTATAGGGCAAACGTACATACCAGTGGTGCACAACCTTTTTCGGACAAAGGCCACTAACCGATTTCTTAAATCCTTTGGGGGCCAAACAAGTGTGATGACTCAGCTTCATTCAGTTGAATGCATACCAAAATTTATGAAGATGACGTGTGCAGTAAACATATATATAATTTCGTTAATTATAAATCACAGTTGACAAAATGCAACATAAATTCCATTCCCTACATTCTACGTAGGAACCACCGTAATCTGTTGCAATCACTCAATAAGCCAAGACCACGCCATGCTGGAGAGGCATAGAGTAGTTTCCCAATTATTGTAGCACAGGACACCTCGTGAATTGCATTAGTCGGAAGTCCATGGGAATGTAAGATTCTTATCGCATGCAAAGAGCTGGAGCAGGTGTCTAAAGTGTGCTGTGGCTCTGAGGTCATAAAACATTAAAAAAAATAGTGAAAGGGACTCATAGCATTTCTATATTACTACAATACAGATAGTTTTCCAATGAACACAGTGCGCAAGTCACTGTAGACTTAACAGTCGCTTTTTCTGTTGGACAGAGCAGGCCACATGACGACATGTCACAGGCCGGATATGGCCTGCGAGCCAAATGTTGTGTACTCCTGGTATATACCTATGATGGGACACTTAAGGAGCCATAAACTATGACTAATGTGCAATGACTAATATATGTTAATATGGTTCTCTTGCTGACGTTCACATTCAGGATATTATTTAAAGCATTCATATATGAACAGTTGTAAATAGGGAAACAGGGCAAACATTAATTAACTGCATGCATATAAGAACGACACAAAGAACTTTTCAGATAATTACAAAATCTGACCCCTTGCTCTGAATGCATGTACATATGTGTAGTTCAGCACTTGTTCTTGGAAGAAATTAAGAAATCTTTCCTTCTCACGATCCAATGTTACTGCGAAGAACCACAGACACTGAGGAATTTCCTAGCAAAAAAAGAATCACATCTGTCAAATCACTTACTTCACAAAATTTAGCAGATAATTTGACAGATTAAACTATTTCATAAATTATTCCTTCAAGCACTCACAAGTTAACAACAAGCCAGCCAATAAACTAAATAATTCATCAGATGAATGTATCAACCAACTTCACTTCACAAACACTAAGATCAAGACACACCGATCGTGACAATGACAATATCTTGCTTTTGTCATCAATGCCATTGTCATGATCAACGTCATCATCATCATCGTCACCATTATCATCATCATAGGTATTTATTACTTACATCTTTAAAATTTCTGAATTGGCTAACTGAAGAAGTGATAATAAGAATGAATTAATCTGAGGCAACTTGTAATTAATCGGACAATGAGCATGATACAATTTTTGACAGTGTATATTCAGAATCAGCTTTCTGTTACAATTTTAACCCCTTCCCTGGGGAATTTCTAAGTTTTAAGCTGATTTCTGGACGTATATGTACGGCTTCCCCAGGAAGGGGTTAATGGTCGACAAGCAATGAAATGGAAAAGCAACAAAAATAAAAATATGTCCTGGGCTATATAGTTAATACAGACACTGAGAATCACTGACCAGAAAACAAGTATTGTGTTCGTAGTGAAAAGGGGTGCACAGTGAATGCGGCACACAGAATAAAGATTAGCAGGCTGGAAAAGCAACAGAAACAAAATATGTCTTGGGCAAATTCTTCATTTACAAATAGTACCAGGAGTGTATTTTGGTCAAGAAAGTGGGGGTACCAAATTTTGCATTGTTTCCTCTTCATGACTGGCTTCGTTTATATCCCATGCATAAAACAAAAATAACAATGGGTACCAAATTTTGCATTGTTTCCTTTTCATGACTGTTAAATAATTATAATGGCTTTGTTTATATCCCATGCATAAAAATAATAACAATGATGATCATGATGATGATGAGCTCAGTAATTATTTTAAGTCTTGGGGTCTCAAACGAAGGCCTTTCTCCAAGAAAATAATAATGGGCATTGTTTCTTCCGGGCAGGAAAAGGGGCATGTAGCAAATTGCTGAATACTGAATTGCCGAACGGGTATTACTGCCAGATCCCCGAAACTATTCTGTAAAGAAAAACTGTATCGCCAAAAATGCTGTTCGTTGCGAATCCTGAATCGCCGAACGGGTATTACTGCTGGATTCCTGAAACTGTTTTGTAAAGAAAACCGTATCATCGAAAATGCTGTTCGTAGTGAAAAGGGGTGCACAGTGAATCCCCGAAACCCAAATTCCTTAAACGAATTTCGGCAGGATCCCCCAAAATCGATTTATGTCATGTATAAGAGTTCAAACATCAACAATTCATTTTTAAATAGGGTGTTATATATTTCAAACATTACAATTTAATTTTAGGAATATTTGAAGTTTTCGGGATTTCGACCGCTTTCTATAAAACTATTTGACGATCATGTACAATCGGGGTGTCAATGTACTATCTGGGTGGGTGTCTTTGCATCGTGAGGGTCGTTTAGGGTCAGGAGGTAATCATGCAGACTGAGTGCCTGTGTATATAAACAATATGGTTGCCACTGACTTGGCTCCAACAGAACGCTGCTAACTTCCAGCTACATCCCATAATGCAATTCGCTACATAAGTAAGTAACGAACACGAACATTTATTACAGTTCATATTCGCGTGTATTTGAATTTAGAAAACGTGAAATAAGGCATTTATATGCATTCTGTTGCTATTTCAGACGTCAATTAAAGTTCGTGTTCATTACTTACTTACTTAGCGAATTGCATCATGAATGTAGCAGCGTTCTAGTTGAGCGAAGTCAGTGGCGGCCATATTACTTATATACACTGGCACCCGGTCAGGTTAAGCGTCGCGAGGGTCGGTTAGGGCTTAGGGTTAGGGTCAGTGTAGCCTATGTAACTGCGGCTAAAAAGCTATACCTGCGAGTGGAAGCTGGATTTTAAAATTCAGGGCTAGGGTTAGGCACCCCGATTGTACATGACCGCCAACTGTTTTCGGGAAATCAGGCTGTTGTGTATTTTCAGAGTTTCGGATATTCTGGACGACCTGAGGAAAAGTGTGGGTACAATACCCTCTGTCCAAAAATTGGGGGCACAGGTGCCCCTCGTACCCCCAAAAAATTACGCTTATGATTGGAGCAACTAACATGGCAAGTTGTCGAAATGACTTAAGTCTTCAAAACAATATTTTCAGTAGCACTTACACCGAGATCGTGGTCGTCGTTCGCTGCTTTCGTACGGAGCTTATCCTTCCATTTCTCAAAGAGAACCGCATCTGTATTGAGCTTACGAAGAACGAGAAGTTCGAAGCCATGAAATACGTGGGCTGAACCTCCCGTATTACCAACCGAACCATTAACGCTAACCATAGACAAACGATTGCCTACGTCCATCATTCTTAATTGATTATTTCATCAAACACGTCTACCTATCATAGCTAAACAAACCCTACGTCGGCCATTTTCATAACCATAGAGTATAGAAATACCCAATAGGGTCCATAGAGTAGTGGTAACATCACTGGCGAGAAGAGCAAGAGGTAGCGGGATCGCTTCCCGCAACCCTCTCGAATTCAGGTCCACTCAGCCTTTCATTCGCGAGATGGCGCGTTGTTAAAATGAGATGTAGGACGTGATGGGCGCCTTGCATGGCTGCCTACTCCTCCTACCTCTCAGTCATCGCCCCCAATTCTCTCTCCTGCTTCTGAAGCAGAAGTGTCAATCCTCCTTAACTCTCTCCCTAACAAGTAATGCGAACTTGATCTTATCCCCACCTCTCTTCTAAAAGACTTTGTCCTGGTTCCTGTAATCACCAATATTATCAATCTCTCACTCTCTACTGGCAATTTTCCTATTGTCACTCCCCTTCTCAAAAAAGCAAACCTTGACAAGGAAAACCTATCCAACTACGGTACCGCCCAATCTCCAATCTTTCCTTTCTGTCAAAATTAACTGAACGGATTGTCCTTTCTCGGCTAAATGACTACCTCTCTTCGAATTCACTTCTTAACCCCCACCAATCTGGCTTCACTAAACACCACTCCACAGAAACTTTACTTGCCTCTCTCTACAATAAACTAGTCTCTGCCGTCAGCCATCAGCAAGTCTCTTGCCTCTGTCTTCTCGACATCTCCGCCGCATTTGACACCATTGATCACAGCCTCCTTCTTCAACGACTATCTTCTTGGTTTGGCGTCTCTGGCACTGCTCTACTCTGGTTCCAGTCCTACTTGTCTTCCCGATCCTTCTCTGTTCCGCTTAATGTTAAGTGGTGTTATGCTCACAACCCCTCCCTCTTTCCTGTGGTGTCTCTCAAGGCTCCGTCCTGGGTCTTCTATACTTTTCATCCTTTATACCACTCCTTTAAGTCATCTCATACAATCCTCCTCTGTCGACCACCATCTCTATGCAGATGACACCCAACTCTTCATATCCTTCTCTCCAGGCTCTTTTTCCACTGCCATCACACAACTACTCAACGTGGTTAACCTTATTTCACAGTGGATGTCATCCAATCTCCTCTGCCTTAACCTTCCAAAACTGAATTCATCATCCTAGGGTTTCCTGATCAAATCATGAAAATCCCTGATCCTTCCATAGACCTTTCGACTAACTCATCGTCTCTCACCTTTACCTCTGGCTCCCCTGTTCGTAATCTTGGTGTTATTTCTTTATCCACACCTCTCCTTCTCTAACCACATCTCCAACCTCTCGCGCTCCTGCTTCATTCACATTCGTGACCTCCGACGCATACGACCCATGCTCGACCTTAAAACTGCCTCCACCATTGCTACCTCTATTGTTCATTCGAAGCTTGATTACTGCAATTCTCTTTTCCTCAACCTTGAATCCACTCAAATCAAGAG